>BMAW01013113.1:405552-455161 GCA_019974015.1 Nephila pilipes
CATTATATTGTAATGTAAAATATACATAACATTATATTGTAATGTAAAATATACATAACATTATATTGTAATGTAGAATATACATAACATCATTATATTATAATGTAGAATATACATAACATTATATTGTAATGTAGAATATACATAACATTATATTGTAATGTAGAATATACAAAACATAAGTAGAATTTTATCTCAAATTAACATAAATCATTTATAAATGTAAAATGCAAAGCATAAAAGGAAGATGCAAACCTATAAATATTTCTGCATTAAAAAGATGTATTTATAGAAAATACTCGAGGATGCATTTTGCTTCAGTTCCTGCCTCTTTGCATAAGGTGGATTTCGAATGTCAACCCTGGTCAAATGTAACAAATAGATCAAAGTTTAATAGAATGTTGTGAGTGAATGAATGCATATTTATGGCACAAGTGCCGGATTCAGCTCCTGCACAATGGCAGAAAATGAATAACTACATTTCCCCCATTTTAGAAAGATGCAGTACCCGACTGCAATTTGGTCCAACTCCTTGAAAGTTTAGATACTCTCTTCTCATCAATTTGATTATTTGGATCATGGATAGGATTTAACCTCAGGACATGGGTGACATCCTTTGAACTATTCATTGTTTACAGTTTTCTTCCATACTTTCTATTTCATGTATCACATCAGATAATCAAGTTATTTCATATGGTCCAAAATAACTCTGTAAGAGCTTCCCATACAATCCAACTTTTGTACAGGTGAAAGCACCCAAATTGCAACCTCAGGGCCCATCTGGCAAGTCTTCTAGATGGATCCTTTACTTTGGCGAGTCAATGCAAAGAGTGGTAGTCTGTTACAACTATAAGGTGTTTTTCAAATATATAATGTCTAAATTTATTGATTGCTCAGATGACAGCAAGGCTCTCCTTTTTGGTTTGCTGTTTTAAAAGTCCTGGATGCTGCTAGATTTCAATTTCAGCTGCTGTTAAAAGTCCTGGATGCATATGCTATAGGGTTTTCTCTGCCATCCTGAACTTGCAAAAGTACTGCAATTTTGCCATATCCACTAATGTCTGAATGCATCTTTATTTCCGCTTTTGAAAGGTGATGACCTAAAACAAAGTATCCAGTGAGCAATTTCTTCAAAAAGTCATATAAAGGTTTCCTGATATTGACAAAGTTCCTGATTAATCACTGATAATAAGAGTACAAACCCAGAAAGCTCCAGACATCTGAAATATTTTCTGGAACAGGAAACTTGTTACAGCAGCTAATTTTTCAGGATCTGGATAGATTTCATGTTCATCAACTAAAAGACCCAACATCATCAGTTTCTTTCTTCTGAATGAGCATTTGCTTGAACTTAACATAGTCCTACCTCTTGGTTGCATTTCAAGATTTTCTTCAAGCATCTTTGGTGTTCTTGAAAATTCGATGCAATTACAATGATGTAATCAAGATAGCAAATCAAAAATTCCACTTGAGTCCTCGAAGAATCATGTTTATCATCTGTTCAAATGTAGCTGGAGCATTATATATCCCAAATAACATGACTTTAGCCTTATGACAGTTATGAATGAGCCTAGCTTACATTCAAATAGTGCAAATAGAGGAGCTCAGTCATCTTGTCAGAAGCATTTCAACCCAAATGGTTGCATCTGAGCATTATTTGCATAGTGAAGCTTTTCCCCTATGTGTACTGAAAAGCTGATTTAGTCCATGTATATTATCCTATTTGTTTGTGTTACAAACTATACCTACCTACAAAATTTAGTAATTTTGATAGTATAAAGACAGTAGTAGTACATGTACAGTTACATTTTTTGCATAATGAGGGAAAGTTATGCCAATCTAATAGTCATTGATATAGTAATTATTCTAGAGTGTTTTATGAGGAGTTTTGTTACTGAAATAGCCTTAAAAGTGAAAGCTAGTTAATTCTGATAAATAGTTTTATGTAGATATTGTATGGTGAATAATTTCATCTTTTAAAGTGTATCACACACAAAAAGAGTTTTAGATAAATATAACAATCAAATGTTTCATAACACTTTAAATTGAGGTATTCACTTTGATATCTTAATAAACATTTTAGAAATGAATATTTCTCATTGAATGAATTGTTGAAAAGAACTAGTTACAATTATTATAATAAAACATTATTACCCCATTAATAATTCGTTAAGAACTCTTTAAAAAGTATGGTAGTTATCTGTATCACCATCAGAAAAGAGTGACAATTTCAAAAGCAACACAGGGGAAATCGGCTGCCACTTTCAGCGACCATTTTAATGTAGTACTGCATGTAATAAAACAAAGAAAACTGTAGATTGTCCAAACCACCAAAGTTGTAAATTCATAGAGATCACCTGGAGAAACAAATTCTGTCTTTTCTTGGTTTTTTTCATCAATTTCTATTTGCCAAAAGTCTGACTTTAAATCCATAATAGAGAAAATTCTTGCACCATCTAGGCAGTCCAAAGCATTATCAATACCTGATAACAGATAAACATCTTTTTTAGTTTTCTATAATCAACACAAAAGCATCATTCCCCATTCGTCTTCTTCATGAGCACAACAGGAGATCACCATGGACAATCTGACATCCTTTATCATTCGTTGTACTTCGCCCTCCATCACATATCTCTCACTGGTCAAGATATGGTAAATTCTTTGCTTGATTGGAGCACTATTGCCTATTGAAGTAGAATACATTGCTATTTTTCCAAGCAAATTCAATACCTCATTTTTCGGAGTAATTGTAAGCTCATTCTAGCATTTTTCTCAATTTTCCTCGAGTTACTTGCTTTCTGGGCAGATATCCATGATAATCTTCTCAGCTCTTATCATTCAGCAAAAATTGGAGTCATGCATTAACGTTGATAAGTTGGCAATTTTTCTTCCCCTTGGTATCATTTGAGTTCACTGTGACCTATTTGTTACCCACAGTTCACAACAGCCACTTTCAATGTCAATAATGTGGCTGGTACAAACAACTCTTTTTTTTTGTACACCAAACCAGTTATCATAGCCTTATCTGTCCCTTCAATTTGCAGACTAAAAGCACATATTTGCTTCACTGAATAGGCTTTCATTAGGTAATATCTAGCAACATAAAAGGAGCAATTCAATTTACTCAACCCTGTGTTCTCTGGAAGGATTTCAGTGAGTCATTGTTCTTCATCTCCACAGTCTACAACAACATATGTAGTACTAAAAAAATTTCATCCAAATATCATTTGAGGACTGCACTGGAAAAACATGAGAAATTCAAATGGCATCATAGTCCCATTCAGATTTACTTTCAATACATAATATTTGGAAGTGGCTTCATGTTTTCTGCATGTGGTTTTTAAAATAGTTGCATTTTTCAGTAAACAATGGAACATTTAACTTTCAACATAGATCTTCAGATATGACGAAATAATCAGCACCTGAATTAACTAGGGATTTAATATGCTGTCCATTTCCTAAGACATAGGTCAAGCTCTTTTCCATGCTAGTTGAAATATGCGTCTGAAGATGTTTCTTTTAGTTGCTGCCTCACGTCTGGAAAAGGGCACATGGCTTAGTTTTCTTCATTGGGTCAGCGTAGAGAATGGCTGGTGGGGTTTGCTGGTGATAATGATTGCCAATGACTGACTGAAGGACGGATGGAGAGCTGTTCCTGTTATTGGATGCAGGTTATACATAGTTATTGCCAAAGCTTTGCTGGGATTCATTGTCCATATCTCAAGTGTTGGATACTCTATAGTGGCTGTTACTTCTGTAAATACTCTCCTTCTCTTTCAGCAATAAGGTATTAGGTGTCCAGGAAGTTCACAGTCATAACAGACAGACATTTTCAGTAGTTCTCCACAGATCCGTTTCACGCTGTAGAACAGTCGGGTTTCTGACTGGACATCTAAGTTGTTGCCTTACTGGAAATTTGGTAATCGGGTGTGGTATTGTGTCTTCTTGGATTACTGATCAGAGTGAGAGTCCCATGTATTGTTCTCAGACTATAAATGCAATATCACCTGGAGATACGGATTAGTCTTTGGTATATTGCATTTCAGATAGGATCATTTGAAGCTCTCTCTTTAACAATGCTACATACTAGGGACTGTAGATAACCCACGTCCGCATCAGCTGATATAGTACAAACATTGCTTAATCTCTGAAACTTAGGCCAAGATATGCCTATCTGTTTAAGTTTTTCTATCTGTCTGCAACATTTTACAAATTCATCAACAGTTTTATAGTCATGAGCCATCAGGGACTAGTGCAAATCTTCTGTGATCCCTTTCATCGGATGAACTATCTTGACTTCTTGTATGGAAGGATTCACTTTTCAGCACAAGGCAAATATATCCTGGATGTAGGATTCTGACTTCTCATCAATTTGTCATACATATGTAAGCACCTTTCAGTTTGGCATCTTCGATCTTCTGTACAGCAAAATGTATTTATTGTTCAGGTAGTTTCTGAATGTGGTTCTACTTGTTAAAGTATCCTCATTATTGCCAAACCATAGTCTAACTGTTCCAGCATAGGAAACAATGTTTGCCAGACACATCTGTTCATTCCAGGGATGATACAATGAGATCCAATCATAGTCTTTGAACCATTTACTAGCATCTTGTAGGTTGTCGCATAAAACAAGCATGGATTTCTAGGTAGCTGGTAGATCAGTAACAGCACCAAAGAGATGTTGGGTGAAACTGTAAACTTTGGCTTTGTTTTGCTAGATATCATTGGCTTTGTCATTTTTTTAAAGCTTCTACTTGGATATGATAATTTGCCTCGAAGGTGTAGACTTCAACCTAACTGCTCAGTTATTATGACTGTACCCTGCACCTCCACTAAAAATGTCCCATAGAATATATGAGCAAGCCAAGTAAAGAATACGGAATTGAATCTCAACTGGAGACTTTTATTAATCAAAAATCAGAACTATTAATTTTATAGGAATAATAGAAGTAGTATTTAATCTCAAATTAACATAAATCGATTATAAATATAGAATGCAAAGCACAACAACAGGAAGATAAAAACCTATCTCAATTTTACTGCTTAGCAGAAGGAGGTAATATAGAAAATACTTGAGGATGAATTTTGCTTCAGTTCATTCATCTTTGCATAACCCCTTGAGAAAAAATGTAAGCTTTTTTTTATATAATTACTAGGTATATTGCTTTTTTTTACCCATATAATTTTGCAATGTGTCAGGAAAATTCATTAAACATTCAGAATTTAATTTACTTCTACTTTCTAATAAAAGAAAATGAGGGTTTGTTGTGACTACTTTCTTAATAAATAACCAGATAATTCAGCAGTTTTTGAAATTCTGTTATTCCAATTTGCTTTGAGTAAATTCAACATTAATTTTAAGAGAAAAATTGTCAAGTTGTTGGTATATAGAGATAAGCTAAAATAATGAGAGATACAAGTATAAATTTTAAGAATTGAAATTAACATGTCAACTATCCATGTTTATCAAAATGTAGCTTTAATCATTTTATTTCATTAGACTATTTTAAGGGAAAACATAATAATCATATTATTTCAGAGTATACAAAAAAGCTTATGATTCAATTTTGTAATTATGATGGTAAAACCTAAAAAAATAAGCATTTTTGAAAGAAAACAAAAAATTGCCTTCACTAATAATTTTGAGTTTATTCTGTAATAATCTGTGTACTGTATAATATTCTGTATAATTTCATAATTTTTTCAAAAAAAAAAAAAAATAAATATCCAAAGAAAATTTAATAAAAGCATATAAAATTTTAATACAAAAAAAAAATATTTCCCCTTCTACTGCAAATAAAAAAAAATTAACCTCGTATATTTAGCAGGGGAAAAATGTGCAGTTTAGTTTAGTTTTTTTTAATTAAAGTGCACTAGAAACTACATGAAGGCTATTGGGGACAGACCAAGTAATTTTGAACCACGGTCACGTGACGAGGACGACACCTGAGCTGGCATCCTCTCTCCTAACATTCACACCATGCCAATGGGATGACTTTGGACCCCGATAGAGAAAAAATGTACAACAAGCAACCCATTCATAAAATAAGTTCAAAACATTCAATAAAATTACATATATTCTTTTTACTATTTTAATTAAAAATATCATACACATAATATTTGTCATTTACTAAGATTGTTTAAAAGTACAAGTAATAATTACTGTAAAAATCCTTTACATGTACAGCAAATAATTTTTAATGCCAAACAACGGTAAAATTTTCAGGAAAACTAGGGGTTAAACAGCTCCCTTTTCAGTGACTGTTTGATAATCATACAGCATGAAATAAGACTGTAAAAACTGTTCACTCTCCTCAAATGGTTAGCATATCCTCAAACATCACAAAACATAATGTCAATAATTACCCACTGAACTTTTTCCAAAATAACGAGCAACAAAAATTTGTTTTACACATACATTGATGATTGATCCTTTTTCAGACTGCTTGATTTTTGTTAGTTGATATTCAGAACCTTGAACTAATCATGGAAAACACCAAAGACAAATGTTTAACATGATCCACTAATTTAATCTTGGATTAGAGGGTAGGTAAATATCACTGTTAATGTATCTATGTTTTTCAAATACAATTAATCTATGTTACAAATTATTTTTGTTTTCAATACAATTGATTTTTAATACAATATTCTAAATATGAAAAGGTACTTAAAAACTTCATAACATTAATAATAGGGTCATGACTTCAAAATGGCCAATAGGAAGAAAGAAAAAAATACAAATATTCTTCTTTTACATATATTTGTGTGTAAAATATATATTTTCTTTTTTTTAAAGACAATATTATTTTATTAAACATCCAAATCAATTTGAATAAAATTGTATAAAGTTTTAAAATATTGCAGAAAAATAGTACTTATGTTGAGCTCATGTATTAAATGCACCTTATTATTATATTACATAAAACAATACAGATCTTAATTTACCTGTATCAACAGGCTTTTTAGTCCTTTTGGGAGCATCATCGACAACTTCAGAGTTTTCGGTCATTTCATCAGAATCATCATCCCATATACTAACATCATAAGTTTGCAGTTCATCTAATAAACCATTTTAAAACTTAGAAATTGAGAAATTTATAAAATGAACTTTGCAGAAAGTTGGAAGAAATAAATGAATTTGCATACTTACACATTGCTGTGTGGACATAATCAGGGTGAAGTTTCTCTTCTCTCTTAAACTTTAGCTAGAAAAGTTTGAAATACTAGTCACTGATTCTTAATTTGTACAGAGTAGAAAAATAAACTAAATTAAGAAAAAACGAACAATAGATGCAAATAACTCAAAAAATGAAAGAAATATATTTTAGATAGCGAATAACATTGAAAAAAATTGTATTAAATGGAAGAAAGCAGAAATTTTTATGATTCTCATTTCAGTCTCAAATGATAAATTGGATATAATAGAAGTACTCATCAGACTTTCATCGAATGGAATTTAATATTAGTGTTTTTACAAAATTTTATTAACATAGAACAACTTTCCCCCTTAGAGAATCACAAGTAAATTGATTTTTTTTTTTTTTTTTTTTTTTTATAAAGAAAGAAAAATTTTTGCAGGTGAAACAAAATTAATACTTCAAAAATTTCAATATTGTTCACATAACCCAATATGAATGCAAAAAATATACCTGAAATTCAGAAAAAATTTACATTTTTTTTTATTTTACATTAACTAAATAAATAAAAATTTAGAGTACTATCAGTGTAAAAATATAAAAAAAAAAAAAAATGAGACAAATGATTGTATGCACATGCAAGAAAGAAATATATTCTATATTTATCTAAAAATTGAAATTTTTATGATAAAATCATTCATTCACTTCAATTCTGTTTTTCATTCATAATTATCATAACATAAACAAAAAAAAATGCAAATTAATAATGAAAAAAACCATTTGTTGTTAATATGTTTCAAAAATACATACTTTTAACTCTCGTCTTGTTCGAGTAACTTTTCCATCACTTTGAAAGATACTCTCCATCAGAGCAAAATCAGTCCCAACTAAACTAAGTGCTTTGTAAAATTTGGCAGTTTCTACAAAAAACAAAATAATAGTAGCACATAGGAAAACAGCCTCTCAAATAGATATCAAAATATTTCAAATGAAAAATGAATTGCAAGTTGTTCCAGTTTGATGCTTGTTTCCATTTAAAACTGGCCATTTCCAATACACAACGGAGTAAAAGATTTTATTTTAAGCAAATGGTAAATAGCAGACAAAATCAATGATGAAAATTTTTCTACATCTTACCATTTAAAATAGAATATTGTGTAAGTTCCTTTCACTACACAATTAAATCTAACATATCAATATTGTATATCATTTTCATATAATAAAAAAATAATAAAATGTAATCATAGAAGAGACTTGCTTCAATAAGTGTAAGTAATAAATTGATTTAGAGGAAGCATTGTTAATATTTTCTTTTCGAAACCCATATTTTATGATGTGTGTTATGTTTCAACTTAATGGATACTTTTTTCTTTTAAGCAGAAAAAATATTACCATGTAATAGAGCTTTTTTTTTTTTTTTTCCATCTCACATACCCATTTTTACTTACAAAAATTAATGAAAAGTAACAGTTGCTTAACTGTTACTTTACAGAAACTTAAAAATCACATAAAAATTTAAAAATAATTATTGCTCTTTTTAAAATAATTATTTGCTGTAATGTATTGTATCTCAGAAAAATATACTTCTTATTACTCTTTTTGTCAACTTTTAAATAATTACTACCACATTAGATAAAGTACTACACTATCAGTAATAATCTATTGATGCAGGCATAATTAAATGAAACAATTTCTCCTTTCAATAGTAAAAATATTTTAATTATGCTTATAAAAGAGATTCTTAATCATCCCTGTTCCACAGAGCCCTTTGTCAATAACGTGATGTAGACCACTACATATATAAATATAATTAGGCAAGTAACTTATTAAATTGAAAAACAATTAACAAAAAAGAATAATAAATGTACCTGTTTCTTATTACAATACATATATAATTATCAATTATCATTAAACAGTTATCAAACAACTTTTAAAAAACTTTTTGCTAATATACTATGAAACATTTTACTTTCATTTTTCTCCGTTTTTCTACAATATTGAATTTTTGTAATGTTTTAGATTATTCCCATAAGCAATAATACTTCGCACAACCAAGCAAAAGAGTACCTGAAACAGCATAATCACTTTTAGATATTTATGAACATGTCATGAATATTTCTGACCACACACAGAAATTAGTAGCATTGATTGATATAAAAATAATCAAATGCAGAAATTTTGCAAAAAATGCTTTATTGAAAAATGCATGTATTTATTTGGGAAACGTTATTTTCATGATGAAACATAAATGTTATATTTTTTTTAACGGACCAAATGATTACATTACATAAATATGAAGTAAGTGAGCTTTTGTGAGAAAAACTCTACTAGTTTTTGATTTGTGAATAGAAGAGACACCCATTCACTACAAAAGTTTTTTTTAAATTCAAAATAATACATATATGTATGTAAGTATGATATTTTCAAGACTCAATATTATCAGTAAGTAACTTCAAAACCTAGAGATATAATACATACCCTTTTTGGACCATGTTTTAACTGATCGCTTCCTAAATGATGAATAAGTAGTGTTATCATTTTCAATGATAGGTTCTCCAGATTTGTCTACTGTATCTTTTCGTCGAACAAAAAGGGAAGATTCATCTAAGATAATTTCTCCATCAGCATTGATGATTACTTTAGGGGCAGTGCACAAGTTCTCCTGCTCTTCAGGAGGTAAAGATGGTCCTGCATTTTCACTATAAAAATTTAACAAATATATTTGCAATTCATATTACATTTAAAAATTATTGAAATATTTATATATAAATTTTAAAAAGCAGTACATTTTATAACCACAATATTCATAGTTCCATATGTAAAAGATAAATACCCATCTGAAGAATTCTTGCATTAAAACCGGAATTATAAAGAAAAAGAGAAATACATCAATGGAAAATAGAAGGTGCCAAATTTCAGAAAATAAACAAAATATATGAAAATTTGTATTCAAAGAGTCTTGTAAAATTTATGAGCTACACATTTTATTATATGAAGATTAGACAAGAGTGGAACATACCAGATTTTCTAAAATTTAATGTAAAATTTAAAACATATATCAGTGGACAATCACTTAACTTTCCAGTGGAACAAATCTTTAAATTTTTATTCACATTAAATAACAAAAAAATATTTTTCACTGCTTACATTTAATTCTTAGTTCAAATTTTGTACAAAAGTATTTTTAATGCAATTTGAAGTTATTATTCAAGGAATTCTCAACTATAAAAGAAAGAAAAAAATATTTTTTAATTTAAAAGTGACATAAAATTGAAGAACTATGTGAAATAATTCTGGAAATACGAGAAGTTCGATGTGAATTTTTTTAAAAACTTCTAGATTAATAATAAATCAAATTGTACAAAAAGGCACACGAAAAATTGAACATTAATAAACAAGCTTAGAAGACTTAAAAAGATTTTAAAAAACATTACATAAAAATTATATATATATATATTATTGTAAAAATAATCTGTATCAAAATGTGAATTTTCTGTCAAAAAATGTATATCCATTGTAAAAAAAATCTATTTAATTGAAAATTATGACAGAAATAATAAAAATTGCAGTTCCATTAAACTGTTACTTCCTTTAAAAGCAATACAACAGTCATTCCATTATTACATTCGTTAATACATTCTGATTACTTCAACCCATGAATTTTTTCAGTGAACTGAAAAATTATTTTTATGTAACATATCACAATGGTGTAACATTTCGGGGAAAACAATTCAGTTCCTTCAAAAATCAGTATTTAACTCAACTACTGAGAATACATAAAATATTTTTCTTGCTAAGCAACACTATTTTGTGAAAATCTGACATCAAAAACAAGCAGAGAGAGATTTGAGGTCAGAAACTTGTTTTAAAAAATCATTCATAAATGAAAGTTCAAATAAATTTTATACATCATATCTAAATAATATCCAATGGCTACAAAGATTATTCCCAAAAAACTTAATTCCTTAGATTAAATGCTAGATTGCTATAATTATTTATGAACAGAACAATACATGTTAATTTTTAAGAGATCCAAACATACATTTTTAATTAATTCTCAAAATAGCCAATGATTTTTGATAGGGATGAAGATAATCATAATCATTCAGAATTTTGATAGATTGCTTTTCACATTGGTTTTTGTAGCTAAGGTTTTGAAAGAGATGTCATATTTCTAAATTGGTTTTAAACTGCTGTATTCACCATTAACTAGACTAGCAGTCAAAGGAAGAAACCCAGAGTTTCTCTGAAAGTTCATTTCATCATTGAAGGTTCATTCTCTAAACCAAGTTCAGGTTCAGAAATTTTGACTGGCCTGAAAGTTGGGTTAGATTTAACCATGCTCATTCCATTTGCGATTTTGATATGTTTTCAATTTTGTGAGAGAACACGAAAAGCTTTAACAGGTTTGAATATATTTCACTCTAACAATGGATAAAATTAAAAAAATTCCATTGATTGCTCAATAATTCATGTGCCATAATGATATTGTGATATCTACATGCTACCCACCGATGTAAACAAGTCTTGTATTCATTTGTTTTGCGCTGCATTTGTGAAAAGTGTTATGCTACATAAGCTAATGAAGCTTACATTTAACAATGTATACTACTTTTAAATTGAATGAGTAATTATCTAACAACTTTTTATGCCATATTATTTCAAAATAATTATCTAAATCTTTATTTTTGATTGCTGTAACATAAAGGTATTGAATCATTCTTCTATCAACCTGCTAAAATAATGGCTTCAAATTTTATTTGGCTTACACAAACAATTTTTTATAAATATGAAAACATCCTAATTTAAAAGTGATTATCTAATATTTGAAAGCTATGTTTCAAAATATTTTTTTTATTAAGTAACATCATAGTATTTAAAAAGCAGTGTTGTGAAATTTTAAGATTTTTGGGTCAATTTGGTACACTTTTTTACAGGGGCTACACAGAATGCTGCTCGAGAAGAATTCTATTTCTTTTTTCACTTCACAAATGTAAGTTAATACATCTTGAACTGACAGAGAAATCATATGAATCTTTTTAAATATTTATTTATATTTAAGATATCACAGCTTTACATTATTATTTATATTTGTTTATATTTAAGATATCATGAAAAATTGTTGTACATTAGTTTTTCCTTCCAATAATGATATATGATGATGATAAAGTACGGAATTATACACACAGAATAAAAAGTTGGCGAAAATAGTTTTTCTTCCAAATTATTCCTTAAGAAACTGAAATAAATTTCAGATGTTTTAAGACAGAAGTAAGATATTTCAGAATATACTTTTCTTAAAGAACATGGTTTTAATCTAAACACAAATTTAAATACCTATTTTAGTGCCAAATATTATAAAAATTTAAATGTTTGGTACTGGATGTTCAAATTTTATTCCATCACACACAAAAAAAATTTCTTTTGTATTCAATATGATACAAACACTATATATGGATATAATTCATTAAATTGTAAACCCCAAACTAAATATTTATTACTCAATGGACTTAGTAAAATAATTCAGATATAATACAAAAGGACTCGATATTTGTATACTGTTTTTAAACAATTATACAACTTCAACATTTAAGTATATGAATATTTTTTTTAAATATGCTCAAACTGAGAAGAATTACAAAGTAAAACTGAGGTTCTGGTATAACAGGGAAAAATGAGAATTACTTTTGCATGACAAGGTAACATAACAGATTGTTAAGCTGTATTCAAGATTTAGAGAATGTAAGTCTTTCTATTTTTCAAAATTGTTTTCCCCCCTATGATATCATTTCCTTTAAGAATACAATTTTTAAAAGTTAAAAAAAATGAAATCATATTATTATTTATCATATATATTTATTATCAACAACTTAAGTTTCGGTATGTGCCTATTATTCACAGTCAGAATTTCAATTTTTGCACTGAATTTTATAATAATAAAACATATAAATAAAAATTGCATTTGATTTTAAAATATTAAATTAAAAGAGGGAGAGAGAGAGGGGGGGAATCTGAGAGAGCCTTCAAGCTAGAAAATTAATGAATTTAAAATATATGGAATTTTCATATTCACATATCTTTTTCAGGTAGTTTAATAATACATTTACTTCAATAATGTTGATTTCTTTTTCTAATACATTATAATCAACTTATGATTAAAATGATTTTGTTTGCAAAACAAAAAAAAAACTATAATTCAAAGTAAAAAATTTCTACTGTTTAAATCTTAAATCTATATATATATAAGCGAAATACCACTGACTGACTCATCACGATATCTCTAAAACTATACAACCGATTGACTTGAAATTTAGTATAGTTACTCATTTTGCGATGTTGACGCTCACTAAGAACGGATTTTACGGAATTCTTATCCAAAATGTGATTTTCATCCGTTAATCTTTTCTTTTCCAACAGTCATCAATTTCCATCAACCAAATATCTTCCACCGCCAAGTCGAAGCATTTCAATGACCTTGCATTGTGAATTTTAAATACCTATACTATGGTAACCCCAGCTGATTTCCGTCCACTTTGCTCAGCAATCGATAATTTTTTATTGTTGTGGAACCTACACATAAGTTTTAAATTTATGAGAAAAGTATTTTATTATTAATAATGATTGATAAATTACATTTGTAAATCTAAACGCAATCTTACGAAGATATTGAAGTTGGCTTTTAACAAATAACTAATAACGGTATGTTATTCATGTCATTGATAAAAATAATAAGTAGCTGTCAAAATATTTATTTTTATGTATGCATTAACTGTAACCTAATGTAAATACTATGGAAAAGTTTTACTTCTGTATTTTGGCAATTTTCAGCTTTTGGTTTCAAGGAAATAAAACTTTTTTATTTTTTAAAATGGCTGGATATTTTATCTTTTTCAGAATACAGAATTATTTTTAATGTCATGATTTTTTAAGAGCTATTCTGTCTTATTCAATTGCAGTTTCAGATATGCTGCTAGCGTAATAGAGTTATCCCTTTACAAAAAGGAAAACGTAATTCGGGTGACTTTTTGCTAAAACTTTTTATTATACTTTATTTTTTTGTTAGTATTTTTTTTTTTTTAATTTTTAAATAATTTGATATTTAAAAATTAATTTCGGTTATATTTTTAACTAGAGAATTATTTCATTGTAGGTTATTACAAATTGATTTTTCATATTTACTTTTCAGTTATAATTTTTAATAATGGATGTTGAATATATTTGGATAGATGGAATACCTACTCCTTTCAAAGTTTTTAAAATTTTTGGCAACGGAACATGTTTATTTTTGTCTCTGTCTTTGCTGGTGTTTGGTGACATATCGATGGCGTATAAAATGAGAAATATTGTTTCTCACGTGTTTAACAACTGGGATCGGTTTAAATGCTGCATTCAAATGCTATCTGGCGCCTCTTATAATACTAACCATTTATATTTTACCAAAATGTGTAAACCAAACACGTATGGATCTATTTGCGAAATTATGGCAGTGGCAGAGCTATTTCCCTATCAGTTCGAAGTGTATCAAGGTGGCTGCCTTATAGATTTTGTTGGGGGAAACAATTCAGGGGGAAAAAAGATTACGTTTTACGGGAAACTGTAATAGTGGTCATTTTGATGTTTATATTTAAATAGTTGGATTAACAAATAGAAGTAAAGTTAATCCTGGTTATGATAATGTGAAACAAAATGAAGAAAATGTGTCATCTTTAGCGTTTCAGCCTCAAGAAAATGTGTCTGTGTTAGTTTCAAAGATTCAATCAATATCTAACATTGATTTATCAAGTTCAAGTGAATCAATTATTAATGATGTAATATCTCTTCAACTAAATAAAGGTAAAAAAAAAAAGAAGAAAAAGATTCACAATTTCAATTAGATATAAACAAGTAAGACAAGCTGCTACAAAATATACTAAAAGCCATCCTGAAGTATATAGAGTAGCTGTAAGAAAATACTTTTCTAATAACCTCCATGTGAATCAGGCAGCTGTAATTAAATACAATGAAAAAAGATCAAAAGTTAAATTAGCGCCATGGACTTCCAAAAATTTGTCTGGTTTTAAATATGAAATATATATTGACTATTCAAATGATAAAATTGTCAGCATTGGAAAACGTTTGCCCTGTTCGAGGTGCTGTGATTTAAAATGCATAGAAGAACCTCCAGGAATGTGCTGCAGTGGTGGTCAAGTCCAGCTTCCTGCTATTAGATTCTACCCTGAACCTTTAAATAGTCTTCTTAGCTATAAGGATCTGCTTTCAGTACATTTTCTTTCTACAATTCGTAAGTATAATGGATGTTTCCAGATGACGTCATTCGGAGCAAAAGAATTGAAGGAAGGAAATTTTATGCCAACATTTAAAGTCCAGGGGCAGGTATACCACAGGATAGGTAGCCTATTAGCTGAGCCTCCTCAACAACCTTTTTTTTCTTCAGCATTACTTTCTCTGTGATGATGAACGTGAAAAACACATTCATTGTGGTATTTTCCCAGGTGTTAAGCCAGAATTAGCCAATTACAAAAGACGCTACATGAACATAACAGGTATTTTCACGATTTCAAAGCTGCTGTTGATTCAGTTCCTTAAGACCAAAAGGAGTTCAAGGTTATAATTAATGACGATAAAAAACCATCTGGAGTACACAAAGGTCGTTTCAATGCTCCAATTTTCTTGATATTTTATGTATAGGTTCCAAAATATAATATTATCGTCTGTCCAGCGAAGCGGGCGGGTATCAGCTAGTCAGTATATAAATGTTACAAAATAATTATGTATGTGAGAAATAAAAAGTGTTCTTACAAGGATACTATAATTCAGAAATGCTTAGTCACGGTTTAACTATTCCCAATTATTTTCAGATGGTTTAGAATAATTACAATAAGTATGGACTGGCTAAGCTTAACAAATTACATTTTAACACAATTAAATGAGAATGAAACAAATGATACATAAAAATATACTAAAAATTTTTACTGGCAAATATGTATTATTGAATAGTGTAAGAAATATGATAACACTAAGTACATGAATTGAATAGAAGTTGATATACAAATATATGCAGCTAACATGTGAAAAAATAAGTCAAGATCACAGAGACTATTTTGACTAATGTGATTCAATCAATAACCGCAGATTAGGGAACTTTCTGTTAAGTAACTGGAGTTAAAAACAATATGGTGAAAAGAAGTTAGAACAAGTGGGTTTATTTTTTCTCCACTTAACAGTGAATACACACATTTTCAGTAAATGAATCAATATGAAAAAATGTGTTTCATTAACAAATTAAATGAAAAAATTCATGTCATCAAAATATGTAACTGAGGAAATCCATATCCTCTATTATTTATTAAAATATAAGTTTTATTATATATAAATGCTTATAACAATTTTATTATTAGTTATTTACAATTAGTATTTTAGTTATTTTTTACAAGATAAATAATATTAAATATATGTACAAGTGCTGAATGCATAATATTTGTAACTGTTTTCAATTTCATTTGAAATGTTTCAGAATTTAATGGTTATTGAAATATTATCTTTATCTATATATTACTTATTTACTTGTATGCAAAACCTTCATATTTTTTGGAAGCTAAATTTCTTTTATTCATAAAATAAAACTGCAATACTTACTCTGATGGCAATAAATCTTCTTCAGCTGGTTTAGTTGCTGGTTTATTACTCCTAAAATATTTCAAATTAAACTCTTTCAAAATCAACATAATGCAGATTTTTTTAAAAAAAAAAAATAGCAGGAAAAAAAATCACTTATAATTCATACTTCATGGGTGATGTAGTTGGATTCCAATAAATTAAATCCACCATGGTCATTTCCTTTCTTGATGGAATTGAAGGTAAATTTGCAATTCGCTTTCTCCTTTCATGAGCCTAATAGAGAATATAAATGCAGGATAATGATTCTTAGGTTAGTATGATTAATAAAATTATTTAACAAACTATTAACAAAGGACCTTTTATTTCCAAGAAGCACACACAATGATTCTATACTTTTTTCTTTGTAATTTAATTCATGAGAACAACATTTAAGCTCATATTGTATTCTCCAAAATTCCCCACCTTGTTAGGTAAGGAATTTTAAAGTATATAACTGAAGTTAATATCCCACCTCTTTTTAAATATAAAGTTTGGTGAAATTTAGGTTTGTAATGTGTTTCTCTTTAATTACTAGCAAGTGGCTCAGTCAATTGAATAATCTCCATGAAAGAATGAAATACACCATACAAAGAGAAATTTGAAGCTGCCTAGTTCATTAATATTGAAGCTATTAAAGTAAATTCAATTACTTAATTTTATCACTATCTCTCAGCAACTAATCCAAAAAAAAATTATGTAATTTATAAGTCTCAATTTGGAGAATTTAATTTTTCAAAAATTTTATAATTAATTTTAGTATGATCATGTCAAAATCTATCATATTCCGCTGATGCCAAAAATGGCTTTTTAATAAATATTCAAAATTATCAAAGTACACAGAGAAAAAGAATTACAAATAAAGATGAAAGTAATTCATAGAAATTAAAATTATGAGACAGTTTTAAGCCATGTCAAAATTTTGAATAAATATTTGTAGGCTTATTTAAGTCTAAATTTAAAGAACACATTCAGATAACAACACAAATTGATAAAGAGAATTTAACAATGTACCATGGTTTGTACTATACAGTCAAGTCAATATGTTTATGAAACTATTTTACCTTTTTTGTAGCTGTTCTTTTTCTAGGAGAATTCAAAATGCTTTTTAGTGTTGGATATTCCACATTCTTATTCACAGTAGCAATAGATGGTACACTTTCTTTTATATGCTCATTTGAATTTCTTGAACTAAAAAAGTTTTTAAAACTCAATAAAACAAAAAATGTTACATTTTGTAAAAAATTAAAATATTAATTCTCCTAACATTTTACACTCTTAGAATTTGGAGATATTTTTATTTGAATTTACATATTCATTCTGTAACGGAACATAGCCAGATTGAATATCTAGCCCAATATTTGAGTATCTTAAACACTACTTGCATAACAGTTAATAAAGAACAATTTCTTTATTCTGTAGTAAAATTATCAAATAATTCTTT
Organism: Nephila pilipes; assembly: GCA_019974015.1. Lineage (NCBI taxonomy): Eukaryota > Metazoa > Arthropoda > Arachnida > Araneae > Nephilidae > Nephila > Nephila pilipes. The sequence continues at coordinate 423,787 of BMAW01013113.1, forward strand.
TACAACTCTACAACAAAGTTTTAAAAAAATCTTTTAAAGGTTTCAGAAAGAATAATTTTATGTAGCATTTTTAAAAAATTTAAAACCAAATACTGTTCAGTTAAATAAATAATGCATAGACATATATATATATACATTAAACTTTTGACAGATACAATTAAAATTTAATATACTATTAAAGCCACATCTGAAAAAAAATCTTTAACAGAATTAAACTTCAATTTCATCAAATTTTAATCACAAAGACAAAGCACATATTTTCTATACTTATACGATTATCCACATTTTTAGTTCCAGCCATTGGCTTGTTTTTGGTGTATTTCAGAGCATAGAAACAATATGACCAATCAAAGTATGACTGTAATAGAATTTTGAGTAAACATTGAATTCATACTTCAGGTTAAGCTATCCTTTTGCTGATCAATATTCCTCCAAGTATTATTTTGTACCAACAAATCATAATGGGATAGTAAAGTTTACAAATTGACAAGAAAGACTGTCCAAGATTTTAGAAATGGTCATGACATGACCTGCACAGGCCATATCAATGTCATCTCAGGTCAAACTGGACAAGTAGATTTAATGTTACAAGCATACTTTGGATACAACTTGAAGTCTCTAAAAGAATAAATCTAGCAGAAAAATTTAAATCAATTTATATTCAAAAGACATAAGTTATTAACAATTGAATCTTTTGTTCTGAATTATAAAAAACAAAAATAAAAATTTAAATAATTTTACTTTAAAGCTACTTTGTGAAATAAATTCTTTTTGTTTGTTTACCATTTTTCTCTTGTAGCTTTATTTAAGATTGTAATATTTTTCAGTGATTTTAATTTCTTAATATCTATTAATTTTTTTTCATTATCTGCTTAAAATTTAAATTTTTTTTTCATTATTTAAAGAAAGTTCAAATTAGTAGGATTTAAACTGGAATTTCAATTAAATGAGCCAAGTTTAGATGAGAACTCAAGATAGAAAATTTGTCAGTCATAAACCAGATTAACATTTATGATGATACAACCAGCTACACAAGAACTGATTCATACAAGTCAATAGACGTAATCCATTCTATATCTAAAAAAAGATATAAAGAGACAACCATACAAAGGATAGAGATGCCTTCAAAGATAACTATACAAAAGGAACTGACAGGCAATTTTACAAAGACATATGATGAAAATTCATGTATAATGAATGTGATTATTGAGAACCACATGCTGTTAATTTTAAATACTATTACTAAAAGAAAAAGGGGAAGCTTAATAACTTCTAATCACAGCTAGACAAAATTAACATCAATAAAGGCTTAGTGGAAATTAAATTGTTAAAGAACTAAATAATATAATTAACATAATTTTTAAACAGAGCTTTTCTAACTATCGAATCCAATTTTTTCATAAATCTTATTTCTCATTTAAAAACTAGCCTAAATTTCAAATTTCATAAAAATCTGTTTGAAAGGTTCTGAACTATGAGGTTTAAAACATATGTCTGGGGGGCCCGCGGGTGTGTTTCAGACATTCAACAATAAAAGAAATTATATTAAGCACTTTTCGAATTTTTTTGCATCAAATAATAGATACTTACCCCCAATTTAAACCCATAGGAAAATTTAAAAAGTAACATTAACAAAAATATCAAGAGTTTTAAAATGGATTTTTTCAGAATAATAATCCTTTTATCACATGGTACTAATAAACAGGAAATTTTGATAACTATGCCCAAAGAAATATAAGCACCTAATAGTTTTTCTCGAATCTCTCTGGAATTTATGATTGCAATTGAATGAAATTTTGCAATAGAATGAACATTAGCTACTTAAATCATTCATAGCCTAATTTTGCATTTAACATTTTAATTAACATTTTTTAATAATCGTTCATAAATAATCCTGCTGTGATGAGAATTGCAAAAATTATTTCTGGTGTTCCATTTTTGCTTCTTTGACACCTGTACATCAATTGATACAGAATTAAAACACAATGACAATAGACATTTTCTAAATATTTTTAGAATTAAATTGTTATTTCTATTATATTTTCAGCATTATTACAGTATATTCAGTATTTTGCTATTAAGTTTTCTTTATTCAGAAAGCCTATATAATTTTTTTTTATTTTGGAGAAGGCATATTCATGAACTTGAACTAGAAAAAGTAATTATTTTTATTCTGTTTCAGTTTTAATCCCAAGATTTTAAACTTTCATGATGTTCAATCAATTTATTTAAAAGAAACAAAAAAAAATTTAACAAAACAAACCTGAATGCTGAGCTATTTTCAACATTCAAGGTTGGAGATACCTCAACTTGTACTTCTTTTTCGAATTGTTCATGTGAAGCAGTTTTTTCATTTGAACAAGATTCTGTGTCTTTACTCTGTGAAATAAGTGTACACCTGCAATTCAAAGCAATTTTTTAGCAGAAAAAATGTATCACACATATAACTGCAATGAATATTTATACAGCATCTAAATATCGCTTTTACAAGAAAAAATTGGAATAAAAATGAAGGTTTACACTAAAATACGAAGTATAGATATTAAATATGAGTACAACTGCGCCAAAAGAAGTACACTTGCATCAAACACCAGTGATTGACAGCTGTTTAGGATGAAGTTTTCTCTTTCAAATACAGTGCTTATTGCTTCAGTAAACAAATCTGTATACCCATAAACTTCGGTCACATTAATTATATTTTTATTCGCCAGAAAAATGATGAGAGAGCAACAAATTGTTATGAAATTTCATATGAAACTTGGAATAACTGCTACTGAATGATTATCGGGTTCATGTGTTTTTGAGGAGATTAAGCATTTTCAAAATGACCAAGAAGACAGGGGGATAAGGAAATTAAAAGCTGCAAAGCTTTTGAGCTCCAGTAAATCTCGTCAACTTATATGAAGTGTGGCTATTAGTGAGACTGAAACTGCTACAGAAGAAGTACACATACACCAGCGACTGACACCTTTTTAGAGTTAAGCCTTTGTTTGTATTAATTTGCTGTTGATAATGTTTTTTAGCCAAGAAATTATAACTGAACAAGGAATTGTTGCGAAATTTCACACGTAACTTGGAAAAACTGCTATTGGAACTTATAATTTATTGAAAGAAGCATAAGGCAATGAATGTTTAATGCTTGCACGTGTTTTTGAGTGGTTTTAAGCATTTTCAAGACGGCCGAGAAGATGTTGAAGATTGTTAGAGCCCGAGTCCCTCATCTACATCAAACACGGAAAAAAATACAGAAAAATTTGGTAATCCAGTTCGATCTGAGTGTCAGTTAAGTATTTGTATGATTGCTGAGACTGTAGAAATTGACAAAGAATCAATATAGCAAATGTTTCCACCAGGGCAATATGCCAGCTTATTCCATATTATCTGTCAAGAGGTTTCTAAGCAAGTATAGCATCCCAGTGTTAGACCATCCACCTTATTTGCTGAATCTGTACCATGTGACTTCTGTTTCCTAAGGTGAAATCTGCATTAAAAGGAACAAGATTTTTCAGCCTACTGAAGCAGTGAAAGAGAAAGTGGTCTGTGTCCTGAAGCAGGTAACAGAAGAAATCTTCCAGCATTGTTTAAAACAATAGAAGATTCCCTTGGAGAAGTAGTAGGGAAAGAAGGGGTGTAGATTGAAGGTGATAAGTAAATATGCATGAAATCAAAATAAAATGTTTTACAGCCTCAGTCTTGTTATTTAACAGCCCCACCTTGTATATCACAAATTTGCATATTTATTACATTCATGTGTATGCTAATCAATTAATCTGTTTTGAGTTATAACTAATCTTATTATATTTTAGCAAAAAAGCATCTTCCAACAAATAACGATAGTCATTTAATATTCCATGAAATACATAAATATCTGATATATTCATGCATTCAGTCTATAATATATCATACAGCATTGCAATTTTGGAGTTAATATAATTTCAACACTATAATGTAAATAAGAGTTTGAAATACACTGCACTGGGAATAAATAAGAAGATATAAAATATTTCCAACCATTAACAATAGGTGATCACTTATAGTAAAAAGATTAAAAGTTAACACATTTTTAAAAAAATTTTAAACATCCTAAAGAAATTATACTATGTTAAAAGAATTATTCAGGTAAGAATTATTCACAGTTAATTACATACATATTATGAAGCAAAACTTATTTGTTCAAATACAAATGGATTTCAAAAGACCCAAAATTAAAAATATAGAACTGTACTTCAAAAATATAACTTTGGTTACATACATTTAAACATTATAAACAAATTAAATATGAAAGTGTCTTGAATATAAAAAATTATCACTTGATTTTTTTAAAATTTACTTTTAATTGTATCACAAAAATTGTAAACATTTGATAACATTTACATTTTTCTTTTTAATTCCATGTTGATAAATTATATTTAATTAATACTCTTATTTTTAAAAATATTTTTGATTTTCTTTATTAAATAAATAGATTTAAAATAAATCTGTGCACAAGAAAATTTCTATTCCTCACTTTGATAGAAAGTATTTCTTAATACTTTTTTAAATAGATATGCAATTCATACATTAAAAATAACTAAAAAGAACATTTTCTAAATATAATTTAAATTAAGTCAAAAATTGATTAACTAAAATATAAATCTCAATTTAAAATTAACATGACATAATTCTAACCCAGTATCAGATGACTTTTCTTCATCACTCACAATAACATCATCATTGGAGATTGGTGTGGAATGTGTTTGAGATGCTTCTGTAGCTTCAACAGACCTGTAATAAATGAATAAAAACTTTCATTCAGGAATTAAATATTAAAAATGTATATTGAATCACTTTGGGTATTTCCTAACAAAGAAAATTAAAAACAATGTATTCTTACAACTATAGATGATTAAATAAAAATAAAAAAAAGAAAAATCTATTTTATGATAGTTTGACTTTTATGGCAAATAGTCCCCCCTCCTACATACCCACCCTGAAACAAGACAAATTCCATTACTGCTTAATGTTTAAAACTCAATTTTCAATTTCAAAACAATTTCCCAAACATATACATGCTTTTTAAATCATTTAAAAAAACAACTTAAATGTAACTTGCATTTTAAATTAATAATTTATACATAACACAAAAACAAAGGAGGGTAAACCTTTCAAATAACAAAAAGCGAAATATAACGACAAATTAGAGCTCTTATAATCACAAAATAATCTGCTAAGCTATCTTCAGAAATTAAAATAATAATCCCATGCACTTTTACACATATGTATGTATTAATTATATTTTAAAGAATAGATAATTTTCTCCCCCATTTTTTACAACCTTTTCTAAGTGTTTTTTATTTTTTTTGCTAAGAATATCTACACAAGAAATAAATGATCAAGAGTTATGCTCCTGAGCGATGCAAAATGCAGAGTTCTGTACTATCCAGATGTCACCGGTGCTGAAAATGATCTGTGCTGCTGTACAGAATCCATTGGCATTTGTAAGCCCTATAATTGGTAAGGTATATGTTACTTACGAATGTGAAATGAATTTTCCAATACGAATTTCCTTAAGTTTTATAAAATATGCTGACTATTTGAATTTTGAACAAATGACTAATTTCAGCAAATTTTGTTACTTAGGTACATTAATAGTTTTAATTTTTAAAAATAAAGTATACAGGAATCAAATTAACATGTAAGTAAAGGAGGGGAAAGAGTAATTTTATTTAAAGATAAGAAAATGTATTGATTGAAGATTATTTGCATAATGTTTTCTGAAGTCTTAAAATGAGAACATGACTTTTTATGCTTGGTTGTCTGGCAGAAAAGGCATATCTTGTTCATATCTCAAAAGAAAATTAACTGTTTTTGTAAAAGAATTTTTACTTTTGAAGAAATGGCTTCACATTTCATTTAGCTCAAAGATTATCTCTGATGACCTTGTTTCTTTTAATACTTGCTCCTTGTCCTGTAAAGGAGAAAAATAGGTACTTATTTAGGTAGAATGCATTGAAAGAAATAAGGTAATACTTCAAAAATTGCAAATATTAATAATTTTTATTATTTAAATTTTAAAAGTTTCTCTAGGTTGCTTATGTATGAGGCTGAGAAAAGCATTGCATTTTATAACACATGGATCAATAAGTTCAGACTAACCCAGAGGATACGTCAAAACCAGTAACCAGTAATCTCTAGAGTACTAACCTTGTTTGAAACGTCAAAATTCTGGTCGATCAGACCAGACATTGAGTTATCGAGTAAAACTGTTTGTAGGTTTGTTTAAAATGAAAACTGAGTTTCAGGAACTGATAAAACATTGTTTTACTGGGTAAAACACTGCAAGGAACAATGAGGTCGTTACCCGACTCTGTCCATCAGCAACGATTTGTCGGTGGTTTGCCGAGGCGCTTAAATGGTCGTACTGATAATAAATGACGCTGAACGCTCAGACCTGTAGCTGTTACACTGGAAAATGAGGAAGTGATAAAATTATAATGAAAGATCGTAAAGAAGCTCCAGAGATTGCCAGGATGACCCATCATATGGAAGGGCTTATTTATCCTTCATGAAATTGATACGGTGCTGTTTTCCAAGCGGTGCTGCTAAGCTGATGGAACAAAAACAGCAACGAGTCGATGATTCAGAAAGCTGTTTATCGCCATTTCCGCAAATGTGATTTCTTATGTCGTTACGCACCATGGACGAAACATGGATACATCACACTCACAGAGTCGAAGGTGTCATCTGATGGCGGCTATTATGAAGCCGTCCGAAGTTGTCCGAAACGCAGCTGGCAAGTGTCATGGCGCTCGCTTCTTTGGATACGCATGGCGTGATTTTCACTGACTACCTCGAAAAGGTAAACTGATCAACAGATTATTATATTGACTTCAAGAAAGTGTTTGAAGGAGCAAACGAAACCTGACCGCGCACAGTCCCTTCGACCTATTTGATAATGTACATTCTGTTCTCCGTGACCATAGCTTCAATGCTGATTATTTCCTCCTGCAAATCTGCGTGCGAAGGTCCCTTTGATCATTTACCTATTCTCAGTAGGATATCTTTGAAAGTGTACCAAAACCAATTTCTAGAAGGGTCAGAAAACGGTAGAGTAAGGCAGGCGCGCAACCCATCCATTCCTTTGTGTTATAACTTGAATACATTGCCATTGTGGTTTTAAAGTTTCTGCTACGGGGACTCTACTGATCTTAGACCTGGAAAAGATAGCTCCTTAGCAGTAGATTCATTTTGCAGACTCATAAGATTCTGAATCCCATTTCTCCGCTGAGATTCCGTTTCTTTGTTATTTGAAAGGTTTCCACCTCCTTGTTTTGGTGTTTATGCATAACCACATTAATCTCCTTAAATTTAACCTACATTTAAGCCGAAGTTCTTTCTAAACGACGGGCGCCAGCCTTATTGGCTGCCCAGAAACTTGTCTGAAAGTCCGAAAACCGAGTCTTGTGTCCATCAATTTTCAGCAGTTTGGGGAACGACCAACCCATCCTGTTCTGAGGGCGCAAGCGCCGGTGGGATAGTAACCATTCTTTTACCACATGGCGCCCAAAGTCCATCATAAAATCAGATCTTTCTTCCTTTCTTTATCTTTATCGAATCATCCAGTCAGTAAAGAACAATACTGGTTCTTTAACTCCTCTCTTGTCAGGAAAAATCAACAATCTGTTTTCTGATCCAGTTCACTTTAATTACCTGAATCCCGAACGAAAGCCCTTTATCCACTTCATTTGTTTATATCCGTCAGGCTCAATACAAGTAAAATTTCATCCTCAAAGTCCATCCCACAACTAACTCCGGCACGATGATGCTCATTTCTCGTAGATGACGAAGAAAGCCCATCTGACACCGCCGAACCATGTACCGCGACCTTAAACTGAGATCTATATCTTAGTTAATGTATCAACCTTGACCTGACCTTAAAACTATAATGAAAACGTCCCTTTAGCTATCTTTGAATCGCATGAACTCAGACATCCATCAGTGCTTATCAAGAAACTCCTGACCAAAATGAAGAAATTAGAAACCTTCTCGGAAAGCGCCCTTATTCCATTTTAACCGATTATCGCATCAAAGAAAACCAAAGCAACATCTTTAAAACAAGAGTAGATTAATTGAACATAAATTCCATCAATCATGAACTAAAAACAGCAAACCTGTAAACGTTAATCAACGCTTCATTTTCAACTTTGCGGGATACAATTGGCGCCAACTTTGAAAATCATGATAATTTTATATTCAAGACACTTCTGGTATTTAATTTGTCATTGTTAAATGTATGTAACCAAAGTTACATTTTGAAGTACAGTTCTGTATTTTAATTTTGGGTCTTTGAAATCCATTTGTATTTGAACAAATAAGTTTTGTTTACACATGTATAATTAATTGTGAATAATTCTACCTGAATAATTCTTTAACATAGTATAATTTCTTTAGGATGTTTAAAAATTTTAAAAATGTTGAATTTTTCTTTACAAGTGACTTACCTATTGTTAATGGTTGAAATATTTTATATCTTCTTATTTATTCCCACAGTAGTGTATTTCAAGCTCTATTTTACATTATAGTGTTGAAATTATATTAACTCCAAATTGCAATGCTGTATGATATATTATAGAGACTGAATGCACATGAATATATCAGATATTTATGTATTTCATGGAATAAATGGATTATCGTTATTTGTTGAAGATGCTTTTGCTAAAATATACTAAGATTAGTTATAACTCAAAACAGACACTTATTAGCATGTTATTATTGAATGTAATAAATAAGTGCAAATTTAGATATACAAGGTGTATTACAGAATATCAAGACTGAGGGCTGTAAAACATTTTATTTGATTTCATGCATATTTATCAATACCTCAATCTTACACCCTTCTTTCCCTGCACTACTCTCCAAGGGAATCTCATTGTTTAAACAATGCTGAAGATTTCTTCTGTTACCTGCCTAGACAGACCAATTTCTCTTTCACTGCCTAGAGTTGAAAATCTTGTCTCTTTAATGCAGACTCTCACCTTTAGGAAACAGTCACATGGTGCTGTGATCTCAGCAACAAGGTGGATGGTCTAACACTGGATGCTGTACTCTGCTTGTGAAACCCTCTGACAGATACACATTATGGAATAAGAGCCAGCAGGCTGTCTGGTGGAAACATTACATTGATTCTTACACTTCTACAGCCCCAGCAATCACAAATACTTAACTGACTCAGATCTAACTGATTACCAAATTTTCTGTATTTTTCCGTAGTTTGATGTAGGATGAGGGACCTGGCTCCAATAATCTTCAACATCTTCGGCTCCTTGAAAATGCTTAAACCACTAAAACACGCAAGCATTGAAACATCTGCCTTAAGTTTCTTTCTAATAAATTATAAGTTCCATTAGCACAAGTTACGCAGAAATTCTCTGCTGCAACAATTCCTGTTCAGTTATAATTCTTTGGCTAAAAACATTATCATCAACAGCAAATTAATACAAACAGTTAACTCTAAAAAGGTGTCAGTCGCTGGTATGTGCAATTTTCCGTAGCAGTTTCAGTCTCACTAATAGCCACACTCATATAAGCTGACGGTATTTGAGCCGCCAAAAGCTTGCAGCTTTAATTTCCTTATCCTGTCTTGGTCATTTTGAAAATGCTTAATCTCCTCAAAAACACATGAACTTAATCATTCAGTAGCAGTTATTCAAGTTTCACTGAAATTTACACAATTTGTTGCTCTCATCATTTTCTGTTAATAAAAATATAATAATGGACTCAAGTTTATGGGTATACAGATTGTTTAATAGCTACTGCTATCTGCATTTGAAAGAGAAAACTTCATCCTAAATAGCTAATCACTGGTGTTTGATGCAAGTGTACTTTTACAGTTGTAATTATTTAATATCTACTCAGCATTTTTAGTAAACCTTCATTTTATTCCAATTTTTCTGTAAATATATTTAGATGCTGTATAAATATTCATTGCAGTTATAGAGTGTGATACATTTTTCTACAAAATTGAATTACAGGTGTATTAATTTATTCACACAGAGTGGGGACAGAATCTTGTTCACTGAAAACTGCTTCACAGAACAATCTCAAAAGAAGTATAAGTTGAGGTATCTCAACCTTGAATGTTGAAAATAGCCCACCAGGTTTGTTTGTTAAATTTTTGTTTTAATAAATTGATTGAACATCATGAAGTTTAAAATCTGGGATTAAACTGAACAGAATAATTACTTTTAGTTCAAGTCTATGAATATGCTCTTCCAAAAATAAAAATTATATAAGGCTTCTTCTGAATAAAGAAACTTAATAAGCACATCACTGTAATAATGTTGAAAATATAATAGAAATAACAATTAATTTAAATATGTTTAGAAAATGTTCATTGTCATTGTGTTTCAATTTGCACTGATGTGCAGGTGTCAAAGAAGAAAAGTTGTTTAAAGTAAGCTTTTAAAGAAAAGAATAAAGTAAATTATTTAACTTTATTTTGTTTCTTTAACCAGGTAATAAAAGATTCACTACACACCATGTCTTTGAAATATAAATTGATTTAAATTCTTTCTGCTAGATTTATTCAGAGACTTCCAAGTTGTATCCAAGCGTTGTAACATTAAATCACTTGTCCAGTTTGACCTGAGATGACATTGATATGGTCTGTGCAGGTCAGTGTCAGCGACTATTTCTAAAATCTGACAGTTCTTCTGTCAATTTGTAAACTCTTACTATCCCATTATGATTTGTTGGTACAAAATAATACTTGAGGAATATTGATCAGCAAAGGATAACTGAAGTATGTATGAATTCAATGTTTACTCAAAATTTATTACAGTCATAATTTGATTAAATATCATATTGTTTCTATGTCTTTGAAATACACTCAAAACAAGCCAATTATTGAAACTAAAATGGATAATCTGTATGGGTATAGAAATATGCTTGTCTTTGTGATTGAAATTTGATGAAATGAAGTTTAATTTGTTAAAGATTTTTCTAGATGTGGTTTTAATAGTATAATTAAATTTTAATTTATCTGTCAGTTTAATGTATATATATATATATATATATATGTGCATTATTTATTTAACTGAACAGTATTTGGTTTTAAATTTTTAAAACTTTGTTGTAGAGTTGTAAAAGACTATTTGATAATTTTACTGAATAAAGAAATTGGGTTCTTTATTAACTGTTAAAAGTAGTGTTTAAGATAATTAAATATTGGCCAGATTCAATCTGGCTATGTTCAAGCATAGAATGAATATAACTAAATAAAAATACTCCAAATCTCAAGGAGTGTAAAATGTTAGGAGAATTCATTATTATTTTACAAAATGTACATTTTTGTTTTATTGAGTTTAAAATCCTTTTATTCAAGAAATTCAAATGAGCATATAAAAGAAAAGTACTAATTCATTGTTACTAGAATAAGAATGTGACATCCAACACTAAAAATTTTGAATTCTCCTAGAAAAGAACAGCATGTGCTAAAATAGTTTCAAACATATTGACTTGACTGTATGTTAGTACAAACCACAGCACCCTTCATCAATTTGTGTTGTTATCTGAATGTGCTCTTAAATTAGACGCAATAAGCCTACAAATATTTATTCAAAATTTGACATATTAAAACTGTCTAGAATTTTAATTTCATGAATTTCATCTCTTATTTGTAATTCTTTTCCTGTGTACTTTGATAATTTTGAATGTTTATTAAAAGCCATTTTAACATCAACATGATAGATTTTGGACATGATCAAGGTCAGGTGTACCACTATAAAATTTCTTGAAAATTAAATTCTCCAAATTGAGACTTATAAATTGTCCTTTTTGGATTAGTTGCTGAGAGATATAGATAAATTGGGCACTGAATTTACTTAATAGCTCAATACAATAATGAACTAGCAGCTCTCAAATTTCTCCTTGTGGCGGTGTATTTCATCTTCAGAGATTATTTAATCTGACTGAGCCAATTTGCTAGTAATTAAAGAGAACACATTACAAACCTAAATTTACTTATATTTTAAAGAGGTGGATATTAACTCTAGTTATATACTTTAAAATTCTTACCTAACAACAAGGTGGGAATTGGAGAAGGCTAATATGAGTTGTTGTTCCTCATGAATTGAACAAAGAAAAGTAGACAGAACTGTGTTTGAAATAAAAGGTCCTTTGTTAATTTGTTAAGCACCTTATTAACTCACACTAACCCAGAATCACATCCCACTTATATTCTATTAGGCTCACAGCAGAAAGGAGAAAGGAATTGCAATCACTAATCTCCACTGAAAGAAATGACCATGGTGGATTTAATTTAGACAATCCAACTACATCACCCACAGAAGAATTATAAGGGATTTTTCCATTTTTAAAAATCTGCATTATGTTGATTTTGAAAGAGTTTAATTTGAAAATATTTTAGAGGCCAGCAACCAAACTACAGCTGAAGAAGATTTACTACTGTGAGTGGCATTGCAAAGCTCATTTTTATGAATAAAAGAAATTTAGCCTCCCAAAAATGGTTTTGTACAAGCAATAAGTAATATATAGATAAAGATAATATTTTCAATAAATCATTAAATTTGAAACATTTCAAAATGGAAATTGAAAACAGTTACAAATATTATGAAGACTTAAATAGTTATATTTAATATTATTTATCTTGTAAAATAACTAAATAATTGTAACTAATAAATTGTTATAAGCATTTATATATAATAAAATCTCTATATTTAATAAATAATAGAGGATATGGATTTCAAATACATATTTGATGACATGAATTTTTCATTTAATTTTCTGTTAATGAAACACATTTTTCACATTTACTGAAATGTGTATTCACTGTTAAGTGGGAGAAAATAAACCTACTTGTTCTAGAATTTCTTTCACCATACTGTTTTTAATTCCAGTTACTAATTGTTCTAATTCAAGTGTTAAGGCTATTGATTGAATCATACATTAGTCAAAATAGTCTCTGTGATCTTGACTTATTTTTCACATGTTAGCTGCATATATCACATCAACTTCTATTCAATCATGTAACTTAGGCACATATTTTTAAGACTATTCAATAATATAGGCATTTGGTAAAATTTTAGGTATATGTATCATTTGTTTCATTCATTTAATTGTGTTAAAATGTAATTTTGTTAAGCTTAGCCAGTCCATACTTATTGTAATTTCATTCTAAACCATCTGAAAATAATTGGGAATAAACCAAGTGACTACATTTCTGAATTGTATCCTTGTAAGAACACTTTTATTTCACATACATAATTATTTCAAACATTTATACTGACTAGCTGATACCCACACATTGGACAGACGATAATATTATATTTTGGAACCTATACATAAAAATATCGCAGTGGAGCATTGAAATCCACCTGTGTACTCCAGATGGTTTTTATCACATTAATTATAACCTCTTGAACTCCTTTTGGTCTTAAGGAACTGAATCACACAGCAGCTTGAACGAACATACCTGTTATGTTCATGTAGCCTTTTGTAATTACACTGGGCTTTAACACCTGGGAAAATAAATATGAATGTTTTTCAATGCTCATCATCACAGAGAAAGTATCGCTGAAGAAAAAGGTTGTTGAGGAGGCTCAACAATAGCTACTATCCTAGCACCTGCCCCTGGACTTTAAATAAATAAGGATAAAATTTCCTTCACCTTTTTGTCTAATGGTCGCCATCTGGAAACATCCATTATACAAATTGTAGAAAGAAATGTACTGAAAGCAGATCTTACAGCTAAGAAGACTATTTAAAGGTTCAGGGTAGAATCTAATTGCAGGAAGCTGACTCTACACTACCCAGCACATTCCTGAGGTTCTTCATGTTTCAAATCATGGCACCTCAACAGGGCAAACGCTTTCCCATGCTGACAATTTTATCATTTGAATAAATATATATTTCATATTTGAAACCAGACAAATTTTTAAAGTCCATGGTTAATTTAACTTTGATCTTTTTCATTGTATTTAATTGTTGCCTGATTCACATGGAGGTTATTAGAAAAGTATTTTCTTACAGCTACCGCCATGTACTTGTGATGGCTTTAGTATTTTGGTATTTGTCTTACTTGTTTATATCTAATTGAATTGTGAATCTTTTTCTTCTTTTTACTTTATTTATTGAAGAGATAATGCATCATTAATAATTGATTCACTTGAACTCTGATAAATCAATGTTGTATAGGTATTGATTGAATCTTGAAACTACAAGACAGACACATTTTCCTTTGAGGCTGAAACGCTAAAGATGACACATTTTCATTTTACTACATTATCATAACCAGATTAATCTCTTACTTCATATTTGTTAACTAACTATTTAAATATAAACATCAAATGACCACTATTACAGTTTCCTAGAATCTTTTTCCCTGAATTGTTTCCCAACAAAATCTTATAAGCTACCTTGATACACTAACTGATAGGAAGAATACACTCGCCATAATTTCAAATAGATCCATATTTTGCTTCTTCTGTTTCTACATTTGGTAAAATATAAATGGCGGTATTATAAGAGGCTAGATAGCATTTGAATGTACATTTAAACTCTGTTACAAACATCATGAGAAATAATATCATTTTATACTTCATCGATATGTCACCAAACAATTACAAAGAGACAAAAATAAAGATAACTACAAAAATTTTAAAAACTGAAAGAGTAGGTATTCCATCTATCCAAATATATTCACATCCATTATTAAAAATTATAATCAGAAAAGTAAATATGAAAATCAATTTATCATCCTATAATGAAACAATTCTAGTTAAAAATATAACTGAAATTAATTTTTAAATATCAAATTATTTAAAATAAAAATTAACAAAATAAAGTATACTAAAAGTTTTAGCAAAGTCATCTAATTACTATCCTTGCAAGGATAACTCATTACTAAAGGCATATCTGAAACGGCCTGAATAAGACAGAATAGCTCTTGATAAAAATCAACATGACATTAAAATAATTTGTATTCTGAGGATAAAATATCCAGCCATTTTAAAAATAAAAAGTTTGCCTCCTGAAACTAAAAGCTGAAAATTACAAAATACAGAAGTAAACTTTTCCATAGTATTTACATTAGGTTGTTAATGGCTAAAATAAATATTTTGACAGCTACTATTATTTTATCAATGACATGAGTAACATACCGTTATTATTATTTGTTAAAAGCCAACTTCATTCGTAGAGATTGTTAGGATTTACAAATGTAATTTATCAATCATTACATTTAATAAAACACTTTCCTATAAATTTAAAACTTATAGGTTCACAACACAAAATTACTGCTGAGCAAAGTGGACGGAAATAGCTGGGGTTACTATAGTATAGGTATTTAAATTCACAGTAAGGTCACTGCTTTGAAATGTTTGACTTATGGGAAGATATTTCATGGTTGATGGAAAAGAAAGATTGAATCTGATGAAAATCACATTTGATAAGAATTTAAAATCCGTTTCTAGTGAGCTGCTTCATCAGAAATGAGTAACTATACTAAATTTCAAGCCAATCATTGTATGTGGTTTTAGATATCGATTATCAGTCAGTGTATTTCGCTTATATATAGATTTAAGATTTAAACAGAAATTTTTACTTTAAATATAGTTCTTTTGTTTTGTAAACAAAATCATTTTAATCATAAGTTGATTATAATGGGAAAGAAATCACATTATTAGTGAAATGTATATTAAACTACTGAAAAGATATGTGAATATGAAAATTCCATATATTTTATTAATTTTCTAGTTTGAAGGCTCTTCCCAGATTTCTCTCTTTAATTTAATATTTTAAAATCAAATGTAATTTTATTTAGAGGTATGTTTTATTATTATAAAATGCAGTGCAAAATCTGAAATTTGACTGTGAATAATAGCTATACATACCGGAACTTAAGTTATTGATAATAAATATATGATAAATATGATTTAATTTTTGAATTTCTTTAAAATTGTATTCTTAAAGAATGATATCATAAAAATAATTTGAAAATAGAAAGACTTACATCTCTGAAGAATAGCTAATGGGTCTGTTAAGTACATCTTGTCACAAAAGTAATTTCATTTTCCTGTTATAACAGAAACCCTGGGTTTTGACTTTTGTAATTCTTTCCTAGTTTGAGTATTATTTAAAAATATTCATATACTTTAAATGTTGAAGTTGTATAATTGTTTAAAAACAGTATAAAATATTTGTAGTCCTTGTTATATCTGAATTATTTTACTAAGTTTATTGAGTAATAAATATTTAGTTTTAGTTTTACAATCTAATGAATTATATCCATATAGTACTAATTATACAAAAGAAATTTTTGTGTGATGGAATAAATTTGAAATATCCAGCACCAAACATTTAAATTTTTATAATATTTGCACCAAAATATATTTAAATTTGTGTTTAGATTAAACCATGTTCTTTAAGAAGTTATTCTGAAATATTCATCAACTTTAAAAATCTGAAATTTATTTCAGCTCTAGTACACCCTGTTGTTCATTTTCGTCCAACTTTTATTCTGTGTGTATAACTCAGATTTTATCATCATCATATATCATTATTGAAGGAAAACTAGTCGCACTTTTCTTCATGATATCTTAAATATAAACAAATATAAATAATAATGTAAAGCTGTGGATATCTTAAATATAAATAAATATTTAAAAGATCTTATGATTTCTCTGTCAGTTCAGATGGCTAACTTACATTTGTGAAGGAAAAAGAAATAGAATTCTTCTGAGCAGCATCTCCTGTAGCCCCTGTAAAAAGTGTACCAAATCTGACCCAAAATTCTAAATTTCACAACACTAAGGCTTTTTAAATACTATGGTGTTAGCTTAATAAAAATATTTTGAAACATAGCTTCAAATATTAGATAATCACTTTAAATTAGATGTTTCATATTTATAAAATTGTTTGTGTAAGCCAATAAAATTTGAAGCTCATTATTAGCAGGTTGATAGAAGGTAACGATTCAATACCTTTATGTTGTTGGCAATCAAAAATAAAGACTTAGATAATTATTTTGAAATAATATATGTTGTTAGATAATTACTATCCAATTTAAAGTAGTATACATTGTTTATATTCTGGTGGTAGCAATGTAGATATCACAACATCATTATGGCACAGAATTATTGAGCAATCAATGGGAATTTTTAATTTTATCCATTGTTAGAGGAATATATTCAAACCTGTTAAAGCTTTCTGTTCTCAAATTGAAACACAAAATCGCAAATGGAATAGATGATGAAAGTTAAATCTAACTAACTTTCAGGCCAGTCAAAATTTCTGAACTAACTTGGTTTAGAGAATTAATGATGAATGAACTTCAGAGAAACCCTGGTTTCTTCCTTTGACTGCTGTCTAGTTAATGGTGAATACAGCAGTTTAAACCATAGAAATATGACATCTCTTTCAAAACCTTAGCTACAAAACCAATGTGAAAGCACCATCAAAATTTGAATGATTATGATTATCTTCATCCCACAAAAATCATTGGCTATTTTGAGAATTAATTAAAATGTATGTTTGGATCTCTAAAAATTAATATGTATTGTTCTTGTTCATAAATACTGGTAGCAATCTAGCATTTAATTCAAGGAATTAAGTTTTTGGGAAGAATCTTGTAGCCATTGATATTTAGATAGATAAAATTTATTTGAACTATTTATGAATGACTGAAACAAGTTTCTGACCTCAAATCTCTTCATTTATTTCTGATGTCAGATTTTCAAATAGGCATAAGAAAATATTTTATGTATTCTCAGTGGAAGAAAGTTAAATACTGATTTTGGGGCTGAACTGAATTGTTTCTCCAAATGTTACACAGATATGTTACATAAAATAATTTTCAGTTCACCGAAAACTATGGGTTGAAGTTAACTGAATGTAATAACGAATGTAACAATTTGAAATGGTTGTATTGTTTTCAAATGAAGCACAATGAATGGAAACTGCAATTTTATTTCTGTCACACTCTTCAATTAAATAGATTTTGCCAAATGGATACATTTTGACAGAAAATCTTACTCTTGATAAGGTAGATTATTTTACAATAATATATAATTTTATGTAATGTTTTTAAAATCTTTTTAAGTCTTCTAAGTTTGTTTATTAATGTTCAATTTTCGTAGCCTTTTGCACAATTTGATTTTATTATTAATCTGAAGTTTTAAAAATCACATCAACTTCACTTCCAGAATTATTTCATATAGTTCTTCAATTTTATGTCACTTTAAATTAAAATATTTTTCTTTATAGCCAGAGACTTTTAATAAACTTCAAACTAGCATTAAAATACTTTTGGTACAAAATTTAACTAAGAATTAAATGTAAGCAGTAAAATATTTTTATTTAATGATTGCAAAATTTAAGATTTGTCCTTACTGGAAAGTTACATGATTAATCATCGATATGTTTTAAATTCCTATACTAAATTTTAAAACTAGCACCCACCTTGTCTAGACCTCATAATAATGCAGCCTTATAAATTCTTACATAAGACTTTGAATAATAAATTTTTGCTATATTTTTGTTTATTTTCTGAAATTGGCACCTTCTATTTCTCCTGATGTATTTCTCTTTATAATCTATTCTGAATGCAAGAATTCTTCTGATGGTATTTATCTTACATGAAACCATGAATATTTTGGGGTTATAAAATGTACCTCCGTTTTGCAATGAGGCATAAATATTTCAATAATTTTAAATGCATATGAATTGGGTAAATATATTTGTTAAATTTTATAGTGAAATGTAGATCTTTAATCTCCTGAAGAGGTGGAGAACTTGTGCACTGCCTGCCCCAAAGTAATCATCACTGATGGAGAAATTATCTTAGGATGAATCTTCCCTTTTAATGAAAGATACAGTAGATGGGAATCTGGAGAACCTATCATTGAAAATGATGTTTAATTACTTATTCATCATTTGAAGATCAGCACATGGTCCAAAAGGGTATGCATTATATCTCTAGCTCTAAAGCATTTTAATGATATTGAGTCTTGAAAATATCATACCATATACATAGTTATTATTTTGAATTTAAAAACTTTGTGAGTGGTTCTGGATGTCTCGTCCTATTCACAACCAAAACTAGTAGAGTTTTCCTACAAAAGCTCACTTATCATTTCTATGTA
This sequence comes from Nephila pilipes, assembly GCA_019974015.1. Lineage (NCBI taxonomy): Eukaryota > Metazoa > Arthropoda > Arachnida > Araneae > Nephilidae > Nephila > Nephila pilipes. The sequence goes on from BMAW01013113.1 coordinate 442,926, forward strand.
ATGTAACTCATTTGTCCATAAAAATATAACATTTTATACTTCATCATGAAAATAACGCTTCCAAATAAATACATGATTTTCAATAAAGCATTTTTGTAAAATTCTGCATTTGATTATTTACATCAATCAATGCTACTAATTTGTGTCTGGTCAGAATATTCGACATGTTCCATAACATCTAAAAGTGATTATTGCTCTGTGGCACTTTGTTTCTTATTGTGCTAAGTATTATTGTTTATGTGGAATAAGAAAACATTAAGAAAAATCTTAATAGAAAACGAGAAAATTGAAAAGCAAACGTTCTAGTATATTATAAAAGTTTTTAAAAGTTGTTTGATAACTGGTTTAATGATAATTGATAATTATATATCATTGTAATAAGAAACAGGCATTTATTATTCTTTTATAATTGTTTTCAATCTATTAAGTTACTGCTCATTATATATGTAGTGGTTCCAGCATCACGTTATTGATTAAAAGGGTCTGAACAGGATGATTAAGAATCCTTTATAATTAAAATATTTCATTATTGAAGGAGAAATTGTTCTTAATTTAATTATGCCCTGCATCAATAGATTATCATCGATAGTGCAGTACTTCATCTTAATGTGGCAGTAATTATTTAAAAGTTGACAAAAAGAGTAATAAGAAGCTTATATTTTCTGAGATACATTACAGCAAATAATTATTTTAAAGAGCAATAATTATCAAATTTTATGTGATTTTGTTTTCTGTAAAAGCACAGTTGGCTAAACGTTACTTTCATTGACTTCTTTGTAAGTAAAATAAGGTGAGGATGGAAAAATTATTATATGGTAATATTTTTCTGCTTAAAAGAAAAAGGTCCATTGTTGAAACATAACACATCATAAAAATAATTAAAAGAAAATAATAATGTTTCCTGAACCACCCTATTATTTACACCATTAGCAAGTCTTCTATGATTATATTTTATTATTTTTATTATAAATGATATACAATATTGATATGTTGATTTAATCAGTAGTGAAAGGAAACTTTACAATATTCAAAATGGTTTTAAATGGTAAGATGGGAAAATTTCACCATCATTGATTTTAACTACATTTACCATCTGTTTAAAATAAAATCTTTACCTGTCAGGTATTGAAACGGCCAGTTTAAATGGGAAACAGCATCAAACTGAACAACTTGCAATTCATTTTCATTTGAAATAATTTTTGAGCTATTCATTTGAGAGGCCAAGTTTCCATGTGCTCATTATTTTGTTTTGAACCAACTTTACAAAGCACCCTAGTTTAGTTGGGACTGGATTTGTTCTGATGGGAGAGTATCTTCAAAGTGATGGAAAGACTAAATCAAGACGAGTTAAAAAGTGTATGTATTTTAATATTAATGAATAAATTATTTTTCATTATTAATTTGCATTTTTGTTTATGTTATGATAATTATGAATGAAAACTGAAGTGAATGATCGATTTTATCATAAAATTAATCTTGATAAATAAATATACTTCTTCACGTACATAACTCATTTGTCCCATTTTTATATAATTGCTACACTGAAAGTAATTTTACCCTGTCATTTATTTATTAATGTAAAATAAAAATGTAAATTTTCCTGAATTCCCAGGTATACTTTTAATTCAGGCTGGGTTATGGAACAATTACTTGAAATTTGAAGTATTAATTTTGTTCACCTGCAAAATTTTCTTCTTTATAAAAATCAATCAAGACTTGGTGATTCTAAGGAAAGTTATCTATGTTAATAAATTTTGTAAAATGACTAATATTAAATTCCATTCGATGAAAGTCTGATGAGTAATTTCATTATATCCAATTTATCATTTGAGACTGAAATGAGAAATCATAAAATTTCTGCTTTCTAATACAATTTTTCACGTTATTCGGCCATCTAAAAATATTTTCATTTTGGAGTTATGTGCATCTATTGTCTGTTTTTCTTAATTTAGCTATTTTACCTGTACAAATTAAGAATCAGTGACTAGTATTTCCAAACTTTCTAGCTAGTTAAGGAGAGAAGAGAAACTTCACCCTGATTATGTCCACACAGCAATGTAAGTATGCAATTCATTTATTTCTTCCAACTTTCTGCAAAGTTCATTTTATAAATTTCAATTTCTAAGTTTTAAATGGTTTCATTAGATGAACTGCAAACTTATGATGTTAGTATATGGGATGATGGATTCTTTTTGATGAAAATGACTGAAAACTCTGAAGGCTATCGATGATTCTAAAAGGCACTAAAAGCCTCGTTGATAATGGGTAAATTAAGATCTGTATTGTTTTATGTAATATAATAATAAGGTGCATTTAATACATGAGCTCAATATAAGTACTATTTTTCAATATTTTAAACTTTATACAATTTTATTCAAATTGATTTTGATGTTTAATAAATAATATTGTCTTTAAAAAGAAAATATATTTTACACAAGTAAAAGAAGAATATTTATATTTTTCTTCCTATTACATTTGAAGTCATAACCTTATTATCGTTATGAAGTTTTAATTTTCATATTAGAATATTGTATTAAAATCAATCAGATTGAAACAAAGATAATTTGAACATAGATTAATTGTATTTGAAAACATAGATACATTGGGTTTATGATGGTTTACCTACTTAATCCAAGATTAATTAGTGGATCATAAAATTACTTGTCTTTTGGTGTTTCCATGATTAGTTCAAGGTCCTGAATATCAACTAACAAACAAGGCTATCTGAAAAGGATCAATCATCAATGTATAAACAAATTTTGCTGTTCTCATGGTTTTGGAAAAGTTCAGTGGGTACTATTGATATTATGTTTGTGAGGATATGCTAAACTTGAGTGAGAGATGAACAGTTTTGTATAGTCTTATTTCATGTTGCATGATTATCAAACAGTCACTGAAAAGGGAGCCACTTAACCCCTAGTTTTCCTGGTGTACCTTACCTTGTTTTGGCATTAAAATTATTTGTTGTACACAAAGGATTTTAAGGTAATTATTACTTGTACTTTTAACTAGTAAATGACAAATATTATGTGTAAGATATTTTTAATTAAAGGTAAAAGAATATATGTAATTTATTGAATGTTTGAACTCTATTACATGAATGGTCGTTTGTTGCACATTTTTCTCATCGTCCAAAGTCATCCCATTGGCACATGGTGAATGTTAGAGAGAGATGCCAGCCCAGAGTCGCCCCTGGCCACGGACCGTAGTGGTTCAAAACACAGGTCCTGGCCCCTTAACAGTCTTCATGAAATTAGTGCACTTTAATTAAAAACTAACTGGTACATTTTCCCCCATAAATACGAGGTTAATTTTTATTTGCAGAAGGGAAATATTTTTGTGACAAAATTTATATGTCATTGAAGATTTTTAAAATTATGAAATTATACAGACATTAAGTACAAAGTACATGATTATTAGAATAAACTCCAAATTATTAGTGAAGGTAATTTTTGTTTTCTTTCAAAATGCTTATTTTTAGGATATTTACCACTAGCCAGCAAATTGAACTATGTTTTGTATACTGAAATAATATGATTATTACTCTTAAAATATTCAATGAAATAAAATGATTGGAAGCTACATTTTGATAAACATGGATAGTTGACTTGTTAATTTCAATCTAAAATTTATACTTGTACCTCATTATTTTAGCTTATCTCATATACCAACAATTTGATAATTTTCTCTTAAAATTAATGTTGAATTCATCAAAGCAAATTGGAACACCCCCAAAACTGCTGAATTATTCACAGACATAGTAGTCACAACAAACCTCATTTTCTTTATTAGAAAGTATACCACCCTGAATGTTTAATTAGAATTCTCTGACACATTGCAAATTGATGGTAAAAAGCAATATACCTAGTACTCATGGCAAAAAGCTTACATTTGGCAAGGTGCAAAGATGAATGAACTGAAGCAAAATCATCCTCACATTTTCTATATTACCTCCTTCAAGCAGGTGCAAAATTGAGATAGGTTATCTCCTGTTGTTGTGCTTTGCACTTATATTTATAATCAGATTTATGTTAATTTGAGGATTAATGGTTTGCTTCTATTATTCCTAAAAATAGAATTTGATTTTATCAATAAAGTCTCCAGCTGAGATTCAATTCCGGGGATTTCATTTGGCTTGCTCCATATTCTAAGACATTTTAGTGGAGGTGCAGGGTACAGTCATAATATCCATAGCTAGGTTGAGTCTACACCTTCTGAGGCACTTCTCCATCATCCCAGAAGCTTAAAATGATACAATGACATTCTAGCAAAACAAGCCAAAGCTATAGCTCATCTAACATCTCTGGTGCTGTTACTGATCTACTAGCCACCTAGAAATCCATGCTTGTTTCACAACCTACAAGATGCTAGTAAATGGTTCAAAGACTATGATTGATCGTGATTGCATCATCCCTGGAATGAACAGATGTGCTCAAGGGAGCCTACGCTGGAATAGCTAGACTATGGTTTGGCAATAAGATATTTTAACAAGTAGAACTACATTCAGAAACTACCTGAATAAATACATTTTGCATAAAGAAGATCAAGATGCCAAACTGAAAGGTGCTTACAAAGGTATGAGACAAATTGATGAGAAGTCGAATCCTACATCCAGGATATTGCCTGAAGTGAATCCTCCAGCAAGAAGTCAAGATAGTTCATCCATGAAAGGGATCACAGAAGATTTGCACTATCCTGATGGCTCATGACCAAAACTGCTGGATGAATTTGTAAAATAAAAACAGACAGATAGAAAACTTAAACAGATAGGCATACTCCTTGGCCCAAGTTTCAGAGATTAAGCAATGGTACTATCAGCTGATGGACATGGTTATCTACAGTCCCTAGTGCATGTAGTAATTGTTAAAGACAGAGAGCTTCAAATGATCCCCATCGCACATACCAAAGACTAATCCATAAAGTATCTCCAGGTGATATTGCATTTATAGTCTGAGAACAAGGACTCTCACTGATCAGCATCCAAGAAGACACACTACACCCGACACCAAATTTCCAAAGTAAGGGCAAATAACTTAGATGTCTAGTCAGAACTGACTATTCTACACAAACGGATCTGTGGAGAACTACTGAAAATGTCTGAACTGTTAAGTGATCAGAACTCCTGACACACTGCCACACCTTATTGCTGAAAGAGAAGAGAGGTCACAGAAGTAAATGGGAGCCACTATAGGAGACCAACACTTGAGAGGTATGGACACAACTCTGCAAAGCTTTGGCACACCATGTGAGGCATCCACACAGGAAGAAGCCTCCATCCGTCCTTCAGCTGGGTCACATGTTCATTATCACCAGCAAACCACCAGCCATTCTCCCACGCTGACCTAATGAAGAAAAACTGGGGCCACAAAATTTTTCCAGACGTGGAGGCAGAACCAAAAGAAACATCTTCACAGATGATATTTCACTAGCATGGGAAAAGAGAGCTTGACCTATGTTCAGGAAATGGGACAGCATATTAAACTTAGTTAATTCAGGTGCTGATTATTTCATCTGAAGATCTATGTTGAGTTAAATGTTCCATTGTTTACTGAAAATGCAACTATTTTAAAACCACATGCAGAAAATGAAGCCACTCCTGGGACATGTATTGAAAATCTGAATGGGACTATGATGCCATTTGAACTCTCATGTTTTCCAGCAGTCCTCAAATGATATTTGATGAAATTTTCTTAATTACAAGAGCAGTTGCTTGCAGACTGTGAGATGAAGAATGACTCACTGGAAATCCTTCCAGAGAACATACAGGGTTGATAAATTGAATTGTCTATGTTGCTAGATATTACCTACAGAATGAAAGCCTATTCAGTGAAGTACATGTGCTTAGTCTGCAAATGAAGGACAGATAAGGTTAAGATAACTGGTTTGCAAAAAGATATTTTGTACCAGCCACATTATTGACATTGAAAGTGGCTGTGAAGAACTGGGTAACAAATAGGTCAGCAGAACTCAAATGATACCATGGGAAGAAAATTGCCAACTTATTTCAACGCTAATGCATGACTCCACCTTTTGTTGAATGATGAGATTATTTCAAGGATATCTGCCCAGAAAGCAAGTGCAACTCGAGGAAAATTGAGAAAATGCTAGAATGAGCTTACAATTACCCAAAATTGCATTGAATTTTGTTTAAAAATAGCAATGTATTCTACTCTAATAGGCAATAGTGTCTAACTGGGTTAAAGAATCTCTACTCATATCTACCAGTGAGATATGTGATGGAGGGCGTATACAACTAATGATGTGCTGATGTCAGATTGTCCATGGTGATCTCCTTAAATGGCAGAAGAAGCTCATCGGGAATGATGAAGGATTATAGAAAACTAAAAGATACGATTCATATCAGGGTATTGATAATGCTTGACTGCCTAGATGGTGCAAGAATTTTCTCTATTGATTTGTGTCAGACTTTGGCAAATAGAAATTGACAGAAAACCAAGAAAAAGACAGATTGTTTCTCCAGGTGATCTCATGAATTCATAACTTATTTACACCCAGTTTTCTTGTTTCTATTACATGCAGTACTACATTAAAATGGTCGTTGAAGTGGCAGCCACTCTGTGTTGTTTTGAAATTGTCACCTTTCTGATGGTATACAGATAACTACCATATACTTTTAAAGAGTTCTTAATGAATTATTAATTGGGTAATAATGTTTTACTATAATTGTAATTCAAATTTTCTCAATCATCCAATGAGAAATATTCATTTCTAAAATGTCATTAAGATATAAAGTGAATACCAATTTAAAGGCAGACATTTGATTGTTATATCTAAAACCTTTGTGTGATACACTTTAAAAGATGAAATTATTCACTACACATCTACATGTTTTATCAGAATTAACTAGCTTCTACTCTTGCTGCTATTTCAGTAACAAAACTCCTAAAACACCTAGAATAATTACCATATCAATGACTATTAGACTGGCATAACTTTCCTCATTATGCAAAACAACTGCAAGCATGTACTACTGTTCTTATCATCAAAATTACTAAATTTGTAGTAGTTCTGTACACAAACAAATAGATAATATATACTAAACTACCAGCACACATAGGGAAAAGCTTCAATATGCAACATGCCTGATGCAAACATTTGGTTGAAATGCTCTGGGACAAGATGACTGAGCTCCTATTTCCAGGTAATCATTTGAATGTAAGTTGGCCCATCTATAACTGGTCATAAGGCTAAAGTCATGTTATTTGGGATATAATGCCCAGCCACATTTTGAACAGATAAACACACCCTTCGAGGACCCAAGTGGAATTTTGATTTGCTATCTTGATTACATCATTGTAATTGCATCAATTTTCTACCAAAGATGCTTGAAGAAAATCTGAAATGCAACCAAGAGGTAGACTATGTCTAAGCAAATGTCATTCAGAAGAAAGAAATTGGATGATATGAAGTTGATGAACATGAAATCTGCATCCAGATCCTGAAATTAGCTGCTGTAATAAAGCCTGTTCCAGAAAATAAATATTTCAGATGTCTGCTTGGGTTTGTACTTTTATTATCAAGGATTAATTGTGAACTTTTAATAATATCAGAAACTTATATGATCTTTTGAAGAAATTGCCTGATACTTTGTTTTAGGTCATCAATTTTCAAAGCGAAATAAAGATGCATTCAGACATTATGGATATAAAATTGCAGTACTTTTGCAAGTTCAGATGGCAGAGAAAACTTATAGCATATGCATCCAGGACTTTAACAGCAGCTGAAATTGAAATCTAGCATCCAGGACTTCTGAAACAGCAAACCAAAAGGAGAGCCTTGTCATCTGAGCAATCAATAAATTTAGACATTATATTTGAAACACCTATAGCTGTGGGCTTAGACTACCTTTGTACTGACTCGGCCAGTAAAGGACTCCATCTAGAAGACTTGCCAGATGGGCCTCCTGAGGTTAAATTTGGGTGCTTTCACCAAAGTTGGATTGTATGCCTACAGAGTTATTTTGGACCATATGAAATAACTTGATTATCTGATGTGATACATGAAATAGAAAGTATGGGCGAAAACCAAACAATGAATAGTTCACGTCACCCATGTCCTGAGGTTAAATCCCATCTACATGATCCAAATAATCAAATTGATGAGAAGAGAGTATCTAAACTTTCAAGAGTTGGACCTCACAGTCGTGGAAATCTTCCTGCATCTTCAAATGGGAATGAAGTATTCATTTTCACACAGTATAGGAGCTGAACTGCACTTGTGCCATAAATATGTATCTGTCATTCACTCACAACATTCATTAAACTTGATCTATTTGTTACATTTGACAGGGCTGATATCTAAAATCACCTTATAAAAGAGGTAGAATCCAAAGCAAAATGCATCCTCGAGTATTTCTATAAATATATCTTTTAATGCAGAAATATTTATAGGTTTGCATCTTCTTTATGCTTTTATACATTTATAAATGATTTATGTTAATTTGAGATAAAATCTCTACTCTATGTTTGTATATTCTACATTACAATATAATGTTATGGTATTCTACATTACAATATAAATGTTATGTATATTCTGTTTATAATATAATGATGTTATGGTATTCTACATTACAATATAATGTTATATTTCCTATACTACAATAGCATGTTACGCGTATATTTTATTACAATATAACATGAAAGATAAAAATTGAAATCCAAACCTTAAAGAAAACCTTTCATTTTGAATTATTTTGGCTTTATTTATTGAAAATAATTACTTTTATAACACAATAAATGAAATAATAAACTCCAAGAAAATATAAAGTACAAAATCAATGTTGTAAGTAATATAAAATATTGTCTGGTTTTGATAGGATACAAGGTTAAACGTGGCTTATTGAACTTAAATCCATCAAATTCAGCAAATCAATTTATCAGACTCTAAATTTATATAACTCTAATCTAATATAAATTTAAATATTCTGTATTTTGAATTAAAATAATTAAATTTAATTTTTGCAATTTATTAATAATACCAAACAAGAAACAGACCAAACAGAAAAATATATTCTGAATTAATTAACTACTTAATATTTTATTTCTGTTCCAACGCCTTTCAGCACTTCTGCAGTATATTTAATATATCCACCACCTTAAAAATAATTATTTTGTTTTATAACAAAATTCTAAAAGTATTAAACAATAATTAATTGGTTTTCTTATTTTAGATATACTTTTTAAGAAAAATTATAGAGAAGTATGATTGGATCAATTTAAAAGAATTTAAGATTTATAATCAGATTGTAAATTTGGATATATGAATATTATTAATTTAGGATGGTACTTAAATAATTTGCAAAATTAAAAGAATGTTATTTTTGTAAATATAATATTTCACAAGCGACTTATTTCTAATTTCGATCTATATCTAAAATTCATCGTGAATTATTGCTGAAATTGTATTTCAGACAAAGAAAGATTAGCTACTCCAAAAATTATCAAGATAATCATCAAATACTGAGAAAATTAAAGGAATGGAAGTTATAAAAGGTGTTTCTATGTTAATTGAGCCATGAACTTTCAAGAAAGATGATTGCTTGGTATAACTCTAGGTCATCACATTCTCCACATTCCCATGGTCTACTATACTTACAGACACAGGGCACTCTTTAGCCAGTCTCTTTCCAAATGCACCTAGAGATCCTAAGTCAAGAAGGATTGTTCAATTAATTGCATATAAACATGCAATTTGGTACTTTAGGTGGAATATTCTCAACTGAATATAAGACAAATGTAAATAGCTGGTGGGGAGATTGATGCTATGCTGGATACTAATAGCCTGTTAAAATTTAAAATAGCCAAAGCATTTATGTCATGACCAAGTCAGTGTAAAGACACGTTTAATGTACACACAATCCAAACTCAAGGCCATGACAAAATTTAAATTTCAGACTAGACTGTTATTTGGCACTGATTTTGAAAGAAATGGGAACCGATACAGCTGAATAAGAGCCAATGTACCACAGAAGCATCCAGATCTGTTCTGTGAACATGCAGTTTACAAAGAATGCAGTGGTCCAAGAAACCTGCATCTAGGTTCACCAGCCTTGGCCACAAAATGCCCACTATGAGAGGGTAGAGATGGAAGCTGGAAGTACCACAGACTATCAAGTTCTTCATTAATGAATTCCACCCCTCATGAATTCAATATAAGGAATAAATGAGGAGAAGAAGACTAGACAAATAAGCCACAACATCCATGAAAATGATATAATGGTTAAATCATGAAAGTGGTGGGTGGTAAATATCCTGGCCTATTGAATCAGCATAACTTTTCAAGACATGTTCCTATTTTGAGTTTCACATTGTAATGGTAGAAAGAGGGTTTTAATTAACCATTACAAACAATTATAAAATAAGCACACGTATGAATTTATGTTTTAAAGATGGAGAACCCAATAAAATTGTGTTAACTATACCCAAAACTGATATTATAAGATGTTTATATCAGAAAAGTATCTGCACCCAGGGTTTAATCTCTTGAATGATCAGTATATTATTTTGAAAGAAGTTGCTTAAACTCATTTTGGGTGAAACAAGAAGTTTCCTGATCAAGCGTATTCTTCATTTGTTACTTCCTTAAATTATTAATCAGATTACAAGAATAAATTTGAATTGAGTTACGAAAAATTTTGAAGGAATTGTTGCCACCATGATATAGGGTAATCTGACCAACAATGCAAAACTTAATTGTAGCTGGTATTTAAAATGCTGCATTTAAGTTTTTGGCATTATTAGAATAAAATTAAGATTTTACTTTTAAAAACTCTGCAAGTGGTTCATTTTAGACAAAATAAATAATTACATAGGAGGTTTGAATAATCATTAATACAAATACCTGAATAATATGTGATGGAACAACTTGAAACTAATAACGCACTATACAATGGCGGAGATATTCCTCTCCATAATATGCTCATCTAACCATGTTTGAGCACAGCTATACACAAGGCCAGGGGCATTGTCATCTAGGTGAGGATGTCCTCCTTGAAATATAGTCTGAAATATAGGAATGTAAATGATCTACTTGTGAATATCAATGCCTCTCTGACCTTCCTTCAGGACCATTTAGAAAGAATCTCTGTCAATGTTTGTGATATCACTCCTCACCAGCACAAAATTAATGCTCAATGGGGATTGCATTGAGGCAGTGCATGAAATGCTTCTGCCGGTGTTTGCCAGATGAATAACACTTTGTCTGGTGTTCTGAAGCTCACGATAATATTGTCAACCAGGATTATCTAATCCCATTGCTGTTGTGACCAGTTTTGGTGGTCTGCAACATTGTCTTCATAGCATCTCTGTGGGGACACTGACTGCTTTGGATGACTATTCTGCCATGATTGCTTTGTGCAGTCTGAATAGTTTTAGTTATGGGATTTAAAGTTAGATGTTCATCTTGAAGGCTGGTTCACACAGTGTAGGGGTCTTACATTTTCAAAGCAACCTATCCTCTTCAGTGTCTGTGGTTATCCTGGCTCTCTGGGCTTGATCTCTTCACCCCTGTTCTGCTTGGCAGTAGAGAATACCTTCTCAGCCTTCCAGAAGCCCTTGATGCAGTATGGAAACTTACAAGCCACCTGTTCTAGCAGAGTGAGCTCAATAATCATGCCCTTGCATGTTGGACATACTTAAGTACCCTTGGTTGGTGACCTTTCCTACATCTCTCCTATTGGCAATGCTTGACTCGATACATTCCTTCTTCACCACTAGGGGACAGACTGTTGCATTTGGTTGTTGCACACACATCAAATGTGTTCCGTATTATTTTGGTCTCCATAATTGTTTGTGCATGTATTTATACTGTTTGATTGAAATGCTTTGGCTTTCTAATATTTCTTTCAGAGAACAAAGAATCCATCTGACGATATGAAGAAAAACTGATTTGCTAAGAAGCAGGTTGATGGAAAGTGCATTGCAAACAACTGAAATAATTCTGTTGGTAGAGTCTTACTATATGAATATTCATAGGAATACATCTATTTAATGATTATGTTTTAATTTTTCAGGCTGAGATATTTTAAAAATATGTTTTGTTATATCTATTTAAAGGCATCTTTTTGTCATTCCTATTCGCTAGAATTATTTTAAATTTCATTAATGCTGTGCTTTCAGTAGACCAAATTATTTAAGGTTTTATAGCTTTATATGTATTAGTTAAGCTCAAAGTTTTGATCAAATGTGATAAATAATGTAACTAGAACGAAGCATACT
>BMAW01013113.1:455186-466497 GCA_019974015.1 Nephila pilipes
TCTGCATTTTTTGCATCATCAGGAAGGAACGCAGTTCTGAAATTCAAATTTCATTTAAAACAAATTTAATTCTTTAATAAATGATTTAAAATATACTCAAAATTCAAAAATCAATTATGAAGTAAAATACCAGAATGATTAGATACTATTCAGGTTCAAAATTTTACCTATTGGAAACTATCACATGCACATAGACATGTTTCTTGTATGCAAATAAATAAACAGTCAGTCATCACAAATATAGGTAAGAACAATTTCATACATCTTTTCCATATTATATTACAGAATATTTTATATGTTTATAGAAAATATAATAAATATTATGTCCAGTTTTCTGTAGTATAAGTTCATTTAATATTTTTTGAAATTCCCCCCTGTTTGGATGTTTGTTTTATTACTTTTATCTGTTTTCCACTTATATGTTTATATTCAATTTCTTCTATTTTCATTTATATGTAATTTGCATAAAATAATGACATTGTCATATCACACAGCAACGCAATCTATCTTTATTTATATTATATTTAGATCAAATGTATTTTCATTAATTGTTGATGTTGCTTATCATGCTTCATTTATCCTCCTGAGACCCAATGTAAATTCTAATGGACATTTGTATTTTGCATGTAAAATAAATCATTACAGTTTCAATTCCTAAAATTCTACAGTCCATTATACTTGATCATCTGGTGCTGCTGCGTATACAATCAAACTTTAAAAAAAGTGGTAGGATGCTTGCTAAATTATCTTTTGAAAATGGCTATCAAAATGAAGAAAAACAATTGAAGGTATATACACTGGTTTAGTTCATTTTTTTCATATTTCACAAGAATATTTTAAAATGAAAGCAACTGATGTTTAATTTAAGATATTGAAAAAAATGTAAGTCATTTTTTCAGTATTTTAGTGAATTATTTTCAAACAACAGCTATGTTTTCATCTATGTCCATTCTTTTGTACATTGGGTCTTCATCAGTTGATTATATTCACACTCATTAATTTTTCACATACGGAAGTAATATATTTTTTTAAATAAAAAGTAATAGCATGCTCAAAAATTAATATTTCATGGTTAACTCAGTTATTAAACTTTCCCATGTTAAAAAAAAACATACACTTCTTTTTAGAAGGGTATTCTTTAATAAAATTTACTGAGAATCGAATCAAATTGTCCAAATTAATACAAAATTTACATTTACAAACTATGTGATTTTGTTGAAATAAAAATTTCTGAATTAATTGTATGCTTCCAGAAATAAATTTTCACTAGTAATTATAAGAATTTCTAAGTGTGAATAGAAACAAAGTATATCCTTTTTTTTTTTTTTTTAATTTTAATTTTAAATAAATTACTATACTAACAATTTAAAAATAATTTCTAGTTTTCAGCATAGTCATAAAATTTTTTGTTTAATTTTAATTACAGTTATTTGAAAATCAAAGTTATTTAGATGCCAAAAAAGTTTTGGAAGTAATAATGAATGGTGATTTATCAGACATTAATATTAGTGATGAAGATGTTGGGGCAAAGATCATGAAATTTTAATATCTAATGAAATATTAGAAAAATATAGTTCAAGTGAGAATGATATAAAAAAGGGGGTTCATCTGATATATCAGTGTCAGGCTGATTAAATATGCATCGTAAAATAGTATGATAAAAAAAGCTGTATTGTTATGTTCATCCAAACTTGGAGTAGAGCCACAAGATAAATGTAAACATTGGTCAACAAAGGAGAAAAAATACATTGCAGAGTGAAGACCAGCAGTAGTAAAAGAATATAATATCAATATGGGCAGAATTTATATGATTGATAGGATGGTTAGTTATTGTAGAATTAAGACACACACAAACAAATGGACAGTCAAAATGATTCTTCATTTCTTTTATCCAAGTGTTGTGAATGTTTGGATTTTTAATGTGGGTGGTAAGTGCATGAAATTTTTAGATTTTAAAACAACAATTGCAAACCAACTTCTGAGGCCCACTGATTTGAACGATTCTAGTGATGAAGGAACAGACACACATAAATGCAAGAACTTGACTTCAATATGGAGTCCACGATAATGATAGTGAAGTTTTATTGGCGCAAGAGCCAGACGTGGCCATACTGTGCCAAACAAGGTAAATCTGTAATCTAGACGGTAAAACAATGAAAAAAAAATGATCGACAAGAAGGAACAAGTGAGAAAGTAAAGTTTATTGGCACAGGAGCCAGATATGGCTATGCTGCACCAAATATTTAATTGTGGTCAAGACGAGAAGAAATACAAGAAAAGACACAAATTGGTTGACAAGGAGGGTCGAAAAAAGAGAAGGATCGTTAGGATAACCTGGGGGCGCGTCACCCATGTTTACCAAAGACAGCAAGCTCCATAAGAAAGAAAAAGATCACTAGGGTGTCTCAGGGTCATGATGCCCATACTTACCTAAAGAAGGCAAGTCCCTAATGTCCCTTGATATAATCCCCAGGGGCAGGGTGCCCGACCATACTCCTAGATGCTGGGTACCCATTTTTGTCCCCTTTTACGACATGCATGAGCTACAGTGGGACTATTCTGTCATCCCCGGTCACCACACGGGTCTCAATATGGAATCCACATCTCATAGTAAAAATAAATCAAACATCTTCCAAAAATAATAGACAGAGATTTCTGCAAGATGCATAAATGAAAATTGTACAAAAAAACTAAAATAATGTGCATGAAATGCACTATGTATTTTTGTTGAAAAGTACAAAATAATTGTTTAATATAAATATCCAAGATCATTTAAATTTAATATGTATGTGTAATAAGATTTCCAAAAATTGTAACATTTTTCAAACATTATAAAATATTTTTCATTTTTTAGGCTCTTAAAATAAAGCTACATCTTCCACTTATGTTAATTAAAATAAGTATTTATATTGTTGTTTTCTTTTGTTTACTTGTAAAATGTGTTTTTACAAGACAAAGACCCAATGTCCATTTAATAGACATATAAAAAAATAGATATATATTTTTTTTTATTTTCTTAAAAAATGACTAAGTGGTGTTTTGTAGTCTTATTAAGATAATCTCAAATTTCATAAAATAGGTTGAAAAATATGAGATCAGATCTCAAGAGGTTAAGTATATGTTCAATTTCTGCCTCAACTTTATTAATAAATATTCTGTGTAAAATAATCATTTCTTATTATGCTACTCCCATGCCATCTACCCAGCCATACCATCTTTAGTACGATGGCAACTTCCTTGTTTTGTTTTGAGTGAGAATTTTTTAGTAGGAGACGCTATTAGTGTATTGTGTTCGCCACATGAAGCTGTTGGCTGATGTTAAAATAAATTACTTTCTTTCTGTTACAAAGTTTTAGTCCTGTGCCAACTACCAGCAATTCCATTTTTCCCACATGTTAGGATATGCAGTAAAAACAAATTAAGTCAGATTAATTGGAAACCAGAGCCAATTCAGAATATCGAAAATCCGAATTAATCCATTCTGTCCATCCAAATTAACCCATTCATTTCTTAACCTTTCTAAAAATTTTCATTAATTACAATTAAAATGCAAGAACTAAGGCTAATTGTTCACACAAATACCAGTGCTTAAGAAAAACCCTGTAGGTGCATATACATACCTTTGGCTTTTATGGAATTTTAAATAATATTTCAAGAGTTTACTCTACAGTAAGATATCCTCTCAATATTTTTTTTTTTTTTTTTTTTGTAAAAACAATTTTTTAGTGTTGAAAATTTCAAAACAATTTGCATGCAGGAGCACTTTGCACTTCTTATATAGATCAATTGTGTTACTTTAGTAATATTGTCACTTTTTGTTGCATTTTTAGAGCCTCTGTATACATGGCTAATATTATTGAACTTTATAACATTTAACAGTGTTCCTTTGGAAGATCCACCATAGGTAAGGCTTGGAACTGCAATACCTTTGGCAGCATCAGTAACATCTAATGCTTCTTCACTAAGCTTTACTAAGTTAAAATTTATTACAACTTAACTGAATTTGAGAAATTTTGGATTTCTTTGCAATATTATAAATTTTCCAACTATTTACAATCGCGCTATCCAACATCACTTCTTGATAAACAATAACCACCATCACTTCTTGTTTATTATTACGATACATTATTTCACAATGCTGTGAGTGTGGAGGTCCCTCCACCCATGTATTCGTTACATTGGTAATAAATTCAACTGAGAAAGGAAAACTTCTTTATGCTCTATTCTGCAGTAGAACTTGGCTTGCATTAAGGAAAGAAATCAACATGTTTTTGCCATTGTGGTTACCGTAGAATTGTTATTCTATCATGACACCTAAACATCAAAGACAAAGGCATAAGAGCCTCTTGCTCTTTTTGACATCTTCAATCATGTATTTCGTAGACAAACATTCTGCAATTTTAAGACTGAATTTTTTTTTTCCAGAAAAAATTAATATTCAAAACCCTGTACTCCACAAAAACATTCTCTTCACCTTAAAAAATGAGAAAATTAGAAGAGAATGAGGTATTATAGTAGATTGTTTCAAACAGATATGTTTTAAACTTTATCAAATGCAGAAAAATATTTTTTTAAAAAAGATATTATAGCTATTATTGATATTCAATAAATGCATCACCAATTGTAATCAATAGTGTAGAACTATAGTGCATTATTCTCAATAGTGCATAACATTTTTCCTTAAAAAAAATTGCATATATTCCTTAAATGCTGGTATTGAAACTGTTCCATCTAACTCAGATGTGAAAGCCAAATATAGGATAAAATAAAGTAAATTAATAAACAATTTTACATTAATTGATTTAGAATTTTATAAACATTAAAAACTCCATTAAAAATCGATTTTTGAGCAAATTAAGTGATGAATAAAAGGTTAACAAAATTCTACAGTAGCACTTCTTAAATTATGGGTGCAACCCAAAATGGAGTCGCAAAGCAAAATGTTCGGATCACAAAATTCATGAACTAGTGTGAAAACACTTAATAAGCACAGTTAATTATCTTGTTTCATCACAAACGTATGCATTGCAAGAACAATATAAAAATGTATTTTACTGCTTTGTTCAACTAAAGTTGGTATCTTTTGATTGATTTTTGTGGGATATAGTTCTGTAGGTGTTACAAAGGCTATAATCCTGTTTAATAGATGCATTTCATTCAGTAGATGTCAAAGTACTTTAGTTTCTGCAGGAATATTCTGAACACTTGTTTACTAGCTACTATTGTTTCCAATAGTTCTTCGAAGATAATATTGAGGTGGGTTTATCTTAAGTGTATTCCAGAGATGATTTCTTTGGGAGGTATATTTATTACAATTTAAGAGGATATGTTCCAAATCATAGATATGGTTACATATGCTACATGTTGCATCATAGATATGGTTACATATGGTTACATGCTACATGTTGCTGTAGATGGAATTTGTGTAAAAGCTCAGGAGTAATTATCATTTTGCAGATGATTTGAGTAATGAGAATTTCCTCTCTTCTGCCTTTTGTCCAATTGGATATTTTTTTTATAGTTGGAATATTTCCCAAATCATCGAAATATTTATTTGAATAAAAATTTTTGTTGGTTTTCGTCATTCTTTTTCTGTATGTGACTATGGATATCCTCTGGAGCAATCCAGTCGATGTAAATGTCGAACTCTATAATCGATTTTGCGAGTTGGTCCGCTGAATAATTACACAAAAATTTCGAATGTCCCGGAATTCAAAGTAGTATCATTTGAGTAAAAAGTTGAGATACAAGATGAAAATTTTGCTGAGTAATCTATGAATAACTTTTGGAGATTTAATATTATAATTTTAAGTGTAGTTTGAATATAGTGACTATCTGATAATATTAACAATTTTTTTAAATTTAATTCCGCAAGGTAATCTAAAGCTTGGCATATGACCAGAGCTTCTGCTGTAAAAACTGTGTTAATGAAATTTAAATTATAAGCAAAGAAGGAATTTTTCATTATGCCTGCAATAGAAGTCATGTTATGGTTTTTTGAAGCATCCATAGCTATTATGAAATAATCTCGGTAGTTATTGCTCACTATTTCATTAAATAATCCTCTGATGATAAAAGTAGGAAGGTTTTTGTCCTGAAATTCAAATTCATTGGTGCAATTTTACAATCACAATATTGATATTATTTGCTACCTATTAATATTCAATGTATGAAAAGTATTCGAGATGTTGCTTTTGACCTCTTCCAGAACATTTAGATCTATAGTACCAGGGCTATTGAGATACAGAGGAGAAAAGTCACTATTTTTTGTCACTGAAATTTGGAAAATAAAAAATTTATTCGCTAGCCTTTTTATTTTTTTGCCGACAGTATTTCCTGACCAACTATTTGTAAAAGTACAATGTTTGGTGTCCATTGTGGTAAAACCAATGCGATTCTGAATACTTTGTTTTGACTGATGTTAAAAGGTTTGAGCTGATTATCTGACCATTTGTTAATGATATTACATGTATAATAAAAGGTGCTGCAAATATTATTGTTAGTTAATTTGATCGTCTTTTGCTCTTGGACCGAAGTGCTTATATGCTATTCCTTTAAGGCCATCGATTTTTTTTTAAAGCTTTGTTTTTCATGTGATTCATCCTTGTAAGATTTTGATTCTGTTTGGAAAAATATACTCCTGGACATTTAATGGAAATTTGCTATGTGAGAGGAAATCCTGCCAACATAATATTAAAAAACGTCTGTATTCTTCTATTTGATAGTTCTGCAATTGTAATAATATCAGGACTTAGGAATAGTTTCCAATAGTTGCACAATTGTTATTCTTTCTAAGGTATTTTGCAATTTTTTTTCCGATTATATCGTGGGACTGATGAGAACAATAAATAAAGATATTGTCAACATAAATTCAGCATTCTATTCCTGTTTCTGAAGTTTCAAAGAGATCATGCATATAAATAATAAGTAAAACAGGCAAGAGGACACTGCCCAGGGGGACTCCTTTTAGAACAGACTTTTTCGATGAAAGACTACTCCTCTATCGAATCTGTAGAGATCGTAAAGTTAGAAATTTGTGAATCCACAGAGCTATTTTCCCAGTAATTCCAGTTTGAAGATATTTGTATAAGAGACCATCTATGTAAATTGAATCATGAGCTCCCTTTATATCCCTGCTAATTCCCACAAGAAACTTTTTCTCATTTCGCATCTGCGATACCCTTATGAATCAAGTACGTGGCTGTTCTACTATTTTTGAATGGTACAAATCTGTAATGATGACTGTGAAGTTTTCGTTCAAGTGTCAGAAAGTAAGATCTAGTCAAGATTCCTTCAAATGTTTTAAAAAATACGGAAGTTAAAGCTATTGGTTTATAGGATGAAATTTTAGTTTTGTCTTTGTAATTTCAGAATTGGGAGAATAATTGCATGTTTCCACGACTGAGATACAATGGAATTCTGAAATAAATGCTGAAAATAGTTTAGAACAACAATTTGTCGGTTATTGTTCAAGTTCTTTTGTAAAGTTGCATAATCTGATCTGCTCCTGGGGTAGTATTTTTAGCATATTTTATGGCTCTGTTTAATTCAGAAAAATGGAGATGTTTATTAAGTAGGTCATTTTCTTTATTGAGAAAATCCAAGGGAAGTGGTTCGTGCGAACAGTTATTGGATGCAAAATAGTTTGCAAAAAGTTTCGCTTGTTTTTTGAAGTTGGGTTATATATTTATTATGATACTGGAGGCAGTTTAACATTGATTCTGCATCTTGTAAGTTGTATGTTTTTTGAGAAGACTATAGAAGATTTTAGGATTAGACATTTTATTACATATTTCATCCCAGTACTTTGTTTTCTCTTGTTTAATATAGAATTTCAGTTTGTTCAAATACTGTTTATATCCGAGTGTTTTCCTGCATGCTTATGTTTGGGAGGGAGGGCAATTGTTCAAAATTTTGAAACATGGGAATAGGGTTGCAAAACTAAAAAGTTTTAAGAACCACTGTCTTACAGTATATGAATTAGAACTAATATTCAAAATAATTTTGAGGTTTTGGGGGAAAGGGGGTTGGTAAAAATAATTAATTTTGTTACTACGGAAGTACAATAGTCAAATAAATATTTCAACATGAATAAAATGTTATTTTTTTTCCTTTCACTTCATTACTACATTATAAATCTTTTCTTTTAAAACTATTTTACTACATTTACTCGAGAGGTATTTCGGTTCAGTTTCTTTACTTATTTTATTTTACAATATTTCATACATTATATATCAAGAACTAATTGTAGCATAACTTTAAAAATCGGGAAAAGCTACTACAAAATCATAAGTAAAAAATATTGGAATTATCGTTTACATTGAAAAACACAATGTCTAATTTTTAAACAAACCATACCCTTTGATTTTTACAACTAGCTGTAACATGGTAATATTAGAAGAATATAATATAATTACAATTGAATTGAATACATACCACACACGTAAAAAACATTTTGAAAAATGATAAAGTGAAATACAAATATTACTATACCCAAATAAAAATTTAATTTAACTTGTCATAACAAAGATTATTTAACTGTTTCAAAATTTTCTTCATTCACATTATGGTCAACTATGAATAGCTAAGCCACCACCATAGGTATCTTTATGAATATGATTAAAAAACAAACACAAATTAGAAAACAGACTCACTTTTCTTCTTGTGCATTAGAACCTTTGGAAGTTTTGCTAATTAAGGATCCAATATTTGGACGAGCTTTCTGAAATCGAGCCCTAGTGACAACATTAATACCTGTACTTCGTTTCGGAAGTACAGGTATCTGTTTATTTTCAGGCTTACTTTCAACAGGTTCTTGTGATACATTGTCTGATGGAATAATACTATAGCAAAAAAAGAAAATTCAGAATTAACTCTACAATGTTACCAATTAGTATAAAAATTGGTTCCATTAATTATGAAAGCAAAAATTGGAAGTAAACATACAGAAATACTTTTGATCAATCTCTTTATATAAACCATAAAATACAATTGGAACAGACTCTGTGTGCATGCACATGTGATAGCAGCATATAACATAAAATGTTTGAAAAAAACAATACTCTATACTACCTAAAGGTCCCCATTAGAAATATACAAACAGTATATTTTTGTTTATATGATAAAAATTTAATTATATAATACAAAATAGATGAATCAATAGTAGATTGTCACAATTAAACAATCTGTTAAACATTAATAATAGAAAGTTAGAGTTAAATTAGAGTATAGAGTAAAGTGAAAATTCGGTACTTTTCTGTTATAGCGGCACCTGATAATGAATCGTCAAACGACTAAGAAATATCGCCAAGAAGGTTGCATCAAAAGATAGGCTTTACAAGTTTGGCGACAACTTGGCATAATCGTAATCTGACAAAATCTGCTATAACAGAGAAGTACCGAAAATTCAGTCCATAAGTAAAGCATATAAAAATTTCGTACTTTTCCATTTCGCCAGCACAAGCGATAAAGTCACCAAAAATGATACAACCAACAACAAACGGAATATACGTTTACTGTGTGTTGTAGCCAATAAAGTCTGCTTGGCAAGATTTGTGCTAGTGAAATGGAAAAGTAGCAAAAATTTTAATTGAAATTAGGAATAAAAATTATTTTCACAACTATTCATTGTTATTTGATAACAAGTGTGCACATTTATTAAGGACTGGGCCAAAAATGCCATCCTCAGTAGATGTGTCAGATATGCACAACTATAGTCTGATTCAAATGAAGAATTTCTTGCATTATTAATGGCCTCTGTGATTTTTTTTTTTTTTTTTTTTTTTTTTTTTTTTTTTTTTTTTTTTTGTTTCTCAAGTTGCTTATAATTCTTGATATCCAGCTACACAAAACTCAAGATTACATTGAAATTTTAATGCACGCTCCATGTTAGGATCATGAGTAAAAAAATATTATTGCATACTTATAGCAAATTTCTAAGCACTCACGAATTAAATCAGCCATTAATAACTGAACTTCACCTTCGATTTCATCATTATCAACTTGTTTATTATCATAAAATTCATAAATTCGATCAAATCATCCTCATTCAAAGAGCTTTCTTGCATTACTTCATCAATATCAGCAGTTTGCATGTTGTTAAAACCCTCACCAAAACCTGCATTTGATAGAGTTATAATTTCAGAACACACAGCTGATTTTCTTACTAAGTACTTTTGATGCATGCTGCAAAAAAAAAAGCATGTATAAAATAATCCATAATTATAAACTTTCTCCATGCATCTATAACAGTCAAATTTCTCTCTCACTGAATCTAAAACATATTTCAATGTTTGCTTTATGTAGTACATTTTAAATGCTGCTATAATATTCTAAACCAGTGGCTGAATCAGTGAGGTGGTATAAGGCAGCAAAAACAGCAATTGAAAATTTGGATGATCCACCATTGTGTGGCTGGGTACATTATCAATAAGCAAAAGTATTCTGAATTCTATACCTTTTTGTTCCATATATTTCTGGTGGGCCGCGGTAGCCTAGTGGTCAAGGTCGTGGACTAGCGGCTGGCGGTTTCTTTCAGTCGCGAGTTCGATCCTTGGCCGCCAAAGACCAGCCGTGTAGCCGGGGCTGATGCACGTTAAATCTGTTCGGGGCCCAAAGTCCTCCCGTTGGCGTGGTGTGGATGTTAGGAGAGGGGGGTGCCAGCTCAGGTGTCGTCCTCGTCACTTGACCGTGGTTCAAAATTACAAGATCCGTCGCCAATAGCCCTCGTGTTGCTTCTAGTGCGATGTTAATAAAAAACTAAAACTAATTAATTCATATATTTCTGGACTTCAGGAACACAGCAGTTGTTGAACTAATTTGTAAGCAAATGAGCTACCATCCATGCCTTTTTATTCGCCATCAAATGAACTGGAAGTTGCTTAATGTTCTTAAAACTCAGGCATAAATGATTTGTTAATTAGACTGTAACATTTTCTCACCAGATGTGATGCTACAAAACAAGAACTTCTCCCAATCTTTGGCCTCTTTAAAATCACTAGTTGATTTTTCAGATTTTACTATGTACATTGTTTCAGGCATTTTCTTCCAGAATAATCCTGTTTCATTTGCATTAAATATTTGATCAGGTGTATAAACCCCACTGTGTAACTATTTTTGCTAGTTTGTTCGGAAAGCTTTTTGTAGCCTTTTCGTCTGCTGATGTTACTTCCCCTTTTATTTTTACATTGTGAAATGTGTCTTTAGAAAATCTGTCAGCCACCCCTCACTTGCATTAAATACCAGTTTCTTCATTGCCTGAAGACTTGTTGATTATTCTAAATCCTAAAGTTGGTTACATTTTCTTAGCGCT
>BMAW01013113.1:467371-538365 GCA_019974015.1 Nephila pilipes
ACAAATGTACTAATGTATATGTACTAAGTAACTCTCTAGCAAACAAAACAGATAGTAACTTACAGTAATATGATGCAAACAAAGAAGTCATCCCTATTTAAAAAAATGTGACTGACTGTTGTGATACAATTGTGAATAACAAGAAAAGAAACTATACATAAGTGAACAGAGTGCTTAGCCCTCATGCTTTGAATTTAATCAATACAATCTACGAATAACCTAGATAAGGCATCTGCAATACCATGCTGAGTGCCTTTTCAATATGATATGGTTAGACCATTAGATTATACCATTGCAACGCCAACTCCACCTTGATAATTTTGTTCCATGAGGGTCACTATTGGTTAAATAGGTTAAAGGGTTGTTGGCTGTAATGACCTGGGTCCGACATCTATATACCCAAGTAACAAACTTTTTCAGTGCTTCTAGAACACAAAATGCCTCTCTCTCAATAGTAAATCATTTGATTTTTTCTTTTCCCCAGTTCTAGTTTTTCTACCATCAGCAATTTTAACACCATAATGAAAAGGGGCATTTGGGAGAGCTTCTTTATTCATTGTATGATTCTGAAGTTCCAAGGCAGTGTTCAGCATAACTTTCAGGCGTACCTCTTTCCAGTTAGTTAGTTAGTTTTGCCTTCAATCTGCTCATTTTTAGCCTGCAGATTAAAAACTGTGATACACTTCCTTTCTTCTTTTGATAAACTCCATATTTTTCTTGATGTAGCATGACATTACTTTCCCTACATTTACTAACTTCTTCCTTAACATGCGATTTTCTTTCGGCAATTCATTAAAATATTTTATGTAATTCCGACGACAAGAGATAATTAATACAGCATATTTATTTGCCTCTACTTTATTTTTCATTTGAATGTTTAATTCTTCTTTACATGAATTACACAAGGAAGCCATTTCTGCAATTTCACTATTCTTGCTTTAGACACTTTTTATGTATTCCTGTACTTTTATTACTTCTTCAGAGAGCAAACTGACTCTTAACTTTAGAGCTCCAACTTCTATGTTTAATTTTTGAACAGCTTCATTTTTCTTACCATTAACATTCTTTAATTTAACGTTTATATTTCGGATTTCCTGTTGAAAATACAAGATCTCCATCTGCAATTTGTCTATTTCCTTACTTTTCTGGTTATCAATTCTAGTAATATCCTGCTTAGCAATGATGATTGCATCACCCTGAGTGGCAAGGCTTGTTCTCTTTTTTGAGGAACCTTAAAAGGACAATATCACACTTTATGCCCTTCCCTTTCACAAGAATAACGTGATCTTCAGATATGTCCTTACACTCCCAGCCCTTAGTACTTGATATCTTGAATTCCAATTGCTGTTGAAAGGTCAATGTTTTTCCAAGATTCTGCATACCTTTTTTTCTCAGGGAGAGGCAATTGACCTTGTTTGTCTTCCCGTTTCTTCCGCTGATTCATTAAATTAGAAGATTAGCGTCCGGTTCAAATGCTTTCAATATTCATCCAACTTCTCCGCCAGCTCTGAAGGAGATATTAATTTCGTCCATTCCTCCAAGAAGTGTTTTATTAGGCAGTCACCTCAAAAGCATAATGGTCAGTGAGCTTTAGATTTTTTTTCCCCTCAGATCCTTACTTTTACGTATTTTATTAATAAAACTACTATGAAAATAATGTAAAATAATATTGTTTACAGAACTTTTCTAAACTGGAAATTTAACACAATATTACCTTCTTTTTGACAAGCCTTTTAAAGACAAGCACTTTCAAGAAGAAAATACTGTGTTGCAGACAGGACTTTTTATTGCATTACTTACCCCCTTTTCTGTCAATGATTGGCAATTCTAAGTGTCATCTGAAAAAAGGGCAAGAAAGCATGTTGGAGGCAGATACCCACAACGATTTGGTAAGAAAGGAATTGCACACACAAGTCTATCCTCAATAAACCATACGAAAATCAAGAATGAATGCAACATTTGTGAAAGGATATGGCTCCAGAAAGCAATTATCTTGTTTCCCTTTGATCTTTTGCAAGATTTTCTTTACAAGATTTCAACTAGCACTTTCTGAAAATTAGCCCTTAGACGTTTCATTCAGCATTCAAACTTCCATATGAATAGGATTGGAATGTTTGAACACAAAAGATTCTTTGATGTTTTACCTGATGTAAGAGTTTTAATTCTCCGATGTTTCAACAAAAGAAAATGTAAGCACATTTTTATGATAATAAGTTTAAGAAAAAGAATGATAGTAAAACTCAGGTATTCCACATAGTTCCATGAATACAAAAGTAAACAAGTCATGAAGCAGACCAAATCAATAACACGTGTGGGCACAAGCCGACTGACTTCTGATCACACTGTCAAAATTACAATTTTAAAAAAAAAATCTGAATCTGGCTAGAACAAAAAAAATCGAGTAGGAAAGTGTATTTGTTCCTATTGGAGAACCATGTTACTTCCAAATCAGGGCTGGGTAAAAAAAAAAAAGAGTTGAATGTATAGATGTTATACTCAAATAACAATTTAACTAGTTGTAAGAGATTTAATGACATCATACAAAAATTACTTCATTCATATTTCAGTCAACTGTGAATAACTAAGAGACCAACAAGGCATCTTATGCATTCAATTAAAAAAAAAACAGACTCACTCCTCTTAAAAATTAGAATCTCTGGAAATTCTGCTAATTAAGAATCCAAAATTTGGACCAATTTTCTGAAACTGATGCATAAATAACAAATGAGAACTGGTGACAACATTTATACCCGTAATTTGTTTTAGGAATACAGGTCTTTTATAGAGTCAGGTTTACTTTCAATAAGTACTGGTGATACATACATTGTCTGATGGATTAAAATGCACATGCAAGACCCAACACACACAAAAACACCTCAAATTTATTATCTGATTAAAACTGGTAATACTTAATTAAAAACTTAATATTATCCAGCTTTAAAAGTTAGGATTATGTTAAAACTCTTAAAATCAAATAAAAAGTTTAATGGATATTTGACAATAATTTTTAGGTATATATATTTGTATGAAAAAGAACTATCCCCCCACTCAGACAAGTTGCAACTAATAACAAGAAAAAAAGCACCCTCATAATTGGCCCAGAAGGAAATTTCTTTCCGACTCAGTTGTCGACAGTGTAATAAAAGACACAGCTGAGAAGCATATCCAAAGTTGAGTCATTCAACTGCCACCCTCTTCGTAACTAGGATTAACTGATTACTGCCAAAAGGGATACACAACACTTGTCCAAGTAAGGGAGAAACATTTACATTGCAGAATCAATAGTTTGAAGAGTTCTGAATTAAATACTGATTTTATGAGTGTAATAGTATAGTAAAATTAGTCTGTACATGCAAAAATTACATAAATTGAAATTTTCTCATATCTGACAATTTTTCATATGCTAGAAAAAATAAAAGTATTCCAATAATTAGATTTTTTATTGGTTGTTTTTAATTATCACACTAAGAAGCAACGCAAGTGCCACTGATGATGGACCTCAAAATTTTGAACTACGGTCAAATAATATCAAAACCTGGGCCGCCACCCCAGCTTCCAAACTTCAACAACACACAATAATAGGTCCCAAGAATCTAAACAGATCTAATTTACATTAGCCCCACTTCACAGTAACTCTTTCATGGAATCAGGGCTCAAACTCCACGACTTGACAGAAATAATGTAGGACAAGAACTTATGATTCTGATCATTCAGCTAATGCAGCCACATTCCAATAGTGCAATCAAGTACTCAGTTAACAATTAAAACAATAAATACAAATTGTGGTTAGCATTAAAAGAATAATCTAAGTCTAAGAAGCTACAAAAATACAGTCTCAAGATGAATAATTATTCAATACAAAATATGACATAATGATGTTTTGCAACTTATATCATACTAAATAACTACCTTAAAAGTATATAATTAAAAAGAAAAGAAACTTACTTCTCTGATGGAGCTGATGGAGAATCTTTAGAAGCCTTGTTTGAGGATATACTTATATTAGGACGAGCTTTCACAAAACGAGATCTCGTTGAAACAGCCGATAACACTGGTTTTTTTTAGGAATTGCAGAAACTCTTGGTAATATATCTGGTTCTTTTTTTATTTGGGGAGACAACATGGCAATTGATGCCATTTCACATCATTATAAGTTATAAATAATTCTGATCTTTTTGAAAAATAGGAATCAAGATGTCTGTCTTAAACTGAAAAATAAAATTAATTATCAGATTTCATTGAAACACAGAATAAATAAGAAATTTAAATAACAGGTCAATTGAAAAGTCTCCGGCCTGACACATAGATGGCCCTACTAGAATTAAATCCATATATTTTTTAGTTCGCCCTAACCCTCAAAAGATGCGTGTATAAATTTGACAGCTGTCAGATCATTAGTTTGTAAATTATAGCATTTTGAGTGAAGCAACTTTTGTTATTATGAATACAAATGTACTAATGTATATGTACTAAGTAACTCTCTAGCAAACAAAACAGATAGTAACTTACAGTAATATGATGCAAACAAAGAAGTCATCCCTATTTAAAAAAATGTGACTGACTGTTGTGATACAATTGTGAATAACAAGAAAAGAAACTATACATAAGTGAACAGAGTGCTTAGCCCTCATGCTTTGAATTTAATCAATACAATCTACGAATAACCTAGATAAGGCATCTGCAATACCATGCTGAGTGCCTTTTCAATATGATATGGTTAGACCATTAGATTATATCATTGCAACGCCAACTCCACCTTGATAATTTTGTTCCATGAGGGTCACTATTGGTTAAATAGGTTAAAGGGTTGTTGGCTGTAATGACCTGGGTCCGACATCTATATACCCAAGTAACAAACTTTTTCAGTGCTTCTAGAACACAAAATGCCTCTCTCTCAATAGTAAATCATTTGATTTTTTCATCTCTTTTCCCCAGTTCTAGTTTTTCTACCATCAGCAATTTTAACACCATAATGAAAAGGAGCATTTGGGAGAGCTTCTTTATTCATTGTATGATTCTGAAGTTCCAAGGCAGTGTTCAGCATAACTTTCAGGCATACCTCTTTCCAGTTAGTTAGTTAGTTTTGCCTTCAATCTGCTCATTTTTAGCCTGCAGATTAAAAACTGTGATACACTTCCTTTCTTCTTTTGATAAACTCCATATTTTTCTTGATGTAGCATGACATTACTTTCCCTACATTTACTAACTTCTTCCTTAACATGCGATTTTCTTTCGGCAATTCATTAAAATATTTTATGTAATTCCGACGACAAGAGATAATTAATACAGCATATTTATTTGCCTCTACTTTATTTTTCATTTGAATGTTTAATTCTTCTTTACATGAATTACACAAGGAAGCCATTTCTGCAATTTCACTATTCTTGCTTTAGACACTTTTTATGTATTCCTGTACTTTTATTACTTCTTCAGAGAGCAAACTGACTCTTAACTTTAGAGCTCCAACTTCTATGTTTAATTTTTGAACAGCTTTATTTTTCTTACCATTAACATTCTTTAATTTAACGTTTATATTTCGGATTTCCTGTTGAAAATACAAGATCTCCATCTGCAATTTGCCTATTTCCTTACTTTTCTGGTTATCAATTCTAGTAATATCCTGCTTAGCAATGATGATTGCATCACCCTGAGTGGCAAGGCTTGTTCTCTTTTTTGAGGAACCTTAAAAGGACAATATCACACTTTATGCCCTTCCCTTTCACAAGAATAACGTGATCTTCAGAGATGTCCTTACACTCCCAGCCCTTAGTACTTGATATCTTGAATTCTAATTGCTGTTGAAAGGTCAATGTTTTTCCAAGATTCTGCATACCTTTTTTTCTCAGGGAGAGGCAATTGACCTTGTTTGTCTTCCCGTTTCTTCCGCTGATTCATTAAATTAGAAGATTAGCGTCCGGTTCAAATGCTTTCAATATTCATCCAACTTCTCCGCCAGCTCTGAAGGAGATATTAATTTCGTCCATTCCTCCAAGAAGTGTTTTATTAGGCGGTCACCTCAAAAGCATAATGGTCAGTGAGCTTTAGATTTTTTTTTCCCCTCAGATCCTTACTTTTACGTATTTTATTAATAAAACTACTATGAAAATAATGTAAAATAATATTGTTTACAGAACTTTTCTAAACTGGAAATTTAACACAATATTACCTTCTTTTTGACAAGCCTTTTAAAGACAAGCACTTTCAAGAAGAAAATACCGTGTTGCAGACAGGACTTTTTATTGCATTACTTACCCCCTTTTCTGTCAATGATTGGCAATTCTAAGTGTCATCTGAAAAAAGGGCAAGAAAGCATGTTGGAGGCAGATACCCACAACGATTTGGTAAAAAAGGAATTGCACACACAAGTCTATCCTCAATAAACCATACGAAAATCAAGAATGAATGCAACATTTGTGAAAGGATATGGCTCCAGAAAGCAATTATCTTGTTTCCCTTTGATCTTTTGCAAGATTTTCTTTACAAGATTTCAACTAGCACTTTCTGAAAATTAGCCCTTAGACGTTTCATTCAGCATTCAAACTTCCATATGAATAGGATTGGAATGTTTGAACACAAAAGATTCTTTGATGTTTTACCTGATGTAAGAGTTTTAATTCTCCGATGTTTCAACAAAAGAAAATGTAAGCACATTTTTATGATAATAAGTTTAAGAAAAAGAATGATAGTAAAACTCAGGTATTCCCCATAGTTCCATGAATACAAAAGTAAACAAGTCATGAAGCAGACCAAATCAATAACATGTGTGGGCACAAGCCGACTGACTTCTGATCACACTGTCAAAATTACAATTTAAAAAAAAAAATCTGAATCTGGCTAGAACAAAAAAAATCGAGTAGGAAAGTGTATTTGTTCCTATTGGAGAACCATGTTACTTCCAAATCAGGGCTGGGTAAAAAAAAAAAGAGTTGAATGTATAGATGTTATACTCAAATAACAATTTAACTAGTTGTAAGAGATTTAATGACATCATACAAAAATTACTTCATTCATATTTCAGTCAACTGTGAATAACTAAGAGACCAACAAGGCATCTTATGCATTCAATTAAAAAAAAAACAGACTCACTCCTCTTAAAAATTAGAATCTCTGGAAATTCTGCTAATTAAGAATCCAAAATTTGGACCAATTTTCTGAAACTGATGCATAAATAACAAATGAGAACTGGTGACAACATTTATACCCGTAATTTGTTTTAGGAGTACAGGTCTTTTATAGAGTCAGGTTTACTTTCAATAAGTACTGGTGATACATACATTGTCTGATGGATTAAAATGCACATGCAAGACCCAACACACACAAAAACACCTCAAATTTATTATCTGATTAAAACTGGTAATACTTAATTAAAAACTTAATATTATCCAGCTTTAAAAGTTAGGATTATGTTAAAACTCTTAAAATCAAATAAAAAGTTTAATGGATATTTGACAATAATTTTTAGGTATATATATTTGTATGAAAAAGAACTATCCCCCCACTCAGACAAGTTGCAACTAATAACAAGAAAAAAAGCACCCTCATAATTGGCCCAGAAGGAAATTTCTTTCCGACTCAGTTGTCGACAGTGTAATAAAAGACACAGCTGAGAAGCATATCCAAAGTTGAGTCATTCAACTGCCACCCTCTTCGTAACTAGGATTAACTGATTACTGCCAAAAGGGATACACAACACTTGTCCAAGTGAGGGAGAAACATTTACATTGCAGAATCAATAGTTTGAAGAGTTATGAATTAAATACTGATTTTATGAGTGTAATAGTATAGTAAAATTAGTCTGTACATGCAAAAATTACATAAATTGAAATTTTCTCATATCTGACAATTTTTCATATGCTAGAAAAAATAAAAGTATTCCAATAATTAGATTTTTTATTGGTTGTTTTTAATTATCACACTAAGAAGCAACGCAAGTGCCACTGATGATGGACCTCAAAATTTTGAACTACAGTCAAATAATATCAAAACCTGGGCCGGCACCCCAGCTTCCAAACTTCAACAACACACAATAATAGGTCCCAAGAATCTAAACAGATCTAATTTACATTAGCCCCACTTCACAGTAACTCTTTCATGGAATCAGGGCTCAAACTCCACGACTTGACAGAAATAATGTAGGACAAGAACTTATGATTCTGATCATTCAGCTAATGCAGCCACATTCCAATAGTGCAATCAAGTACTCAGTTAACAATTAAAACAATAAATACAAATTGTGGTTAGCATTAAAAGAATAATCTAAGTCTAAGCAGCTACAAAAATACAGTCTCAAGATGAATAATTATTCAATACAAAATATGACATAATGATGTTTTGCAACTTATATCATACTAAATAACTACCTTAAAAGTATATAATTAAAAAGAAAAGAAACTTACTTCTCTGATGGAGCTGATGGAGAATCTTTAGAAGCCTTGTTTGAGGATATACTTATATTAGGACGAGCTTTCACAAAACGAGATCTCGTTGAAACAGCCGATAACACTGGTTTTTTTTTAGGAATTGCAGAAACTCTCGGTAATATATCTGGTTCTTTTTTTATTTGGGGAGACAACATGGCAATTGATGCCATTTCACATCATTATAAGTTATAAATAATTCTGATCTTTTTGAAAAATAGGAATCAAGATGTCTGTCTTAAACTGAAAAATAAAATTAATTATCAGATTTCATTGAAACACAGAATAAATAAGAAATTTAAATAACAGGTCAATTGAAAAGTCTCCGGCCTGACACATAGATGACCCTACTAGAATTAAATCCATATATTTTTTAGTTCGCCCTAACCCTCAAAAGATGCGTGTATAAATTTGACAGCTGTCAGATCATTAGTTTGTAAATTATAGCATTTTGAGTGAAGCAACTTTTGTTATTCTGAAAAAAATAGATAAAAAGGTATTTCGCGTGTTCATAAAATATTGCTTTTTGAAGGGAAAAATACAGTTGAAACAAAAATTTGGCTTGATGCCGAGTTTCCCCAGGAAAATCAACCATCAAGGATTGGTATGCTAAGTTTAGATGTGGTGAAATGAGCACCAAAGACAGTGAACGCAGTGGACGCCCAAAAGAGGTTGTCACCGACAAAAACATTAAAAAAATCCACAAAATGATTTGGAATGACCGTAAATTGAAATTGAATGAAATAGCAGACACTCTAAAGATATCAACTGAATGTGTACATCATATCATTCACGAATATTTGGGTATGAGAAAGCTCTATGCAAAGTGGGTGCCACACCTGCTCACTTTTGACCAAAAACGACAAGATGATGATTCGGAGCAGTGTTTGAAGATGATCTAGCTTAATAAACCCGAGTTTTTTGCGCCGATACGTGACAATGGATAAAACATGGCTCCATCATTTCACTCCGAAGTCCAATCAACAGTCATCCGAATGGACTGCACACGATGAACCCGCTCCAAACGTGGGAAAACGCAACAGTCGGCTGGCAAGGTTATGGCGTCTGTATTTTGGGATGCGCATGGAATAATTTTCATTGACTACCTTGAAAAAGGAAGGACCATCAACAGCGACTATTACATAGCGTTATTGGACCGTTTGAAGGACGAAATCGCCGAAAAACGGCCGCATTTGAAGAAAAAAAAAGTACTTCTTCACCAAGACAATGCACCGTGTCACAAGTCAGTGAAAACGATGGCAAAAATCCATGAATTGGGCTTCGAATTGCTTCCTCATCCACTGTATTCTCCAGATCTGATCCCCAGCGACTATTTCCTGTTCTCAGATCTCAAAAAAATGCTCGCTGGGAAGAAATTTTCGTCAAATGGAGAGGTGATCGCCGAAACTGAGGCCTATTTTGAAGCAAAGGACAAATCGTACTACAAAAATGGTATCGAAAAGTTGAAGGGTCGCTATAATCAGTGTATCATCCTTGAAGGGAATTATGTTGAATAAAAAAAAATTAATTTTGCCAAAAAAATGTGCTTTACTATGGTAGGCCGGGGACTTTTCAATTGACCTGTTAAGTGCATAATATCAATGAAAAAAAAAATTTTAATCAATTTTCTGATAAAAATGAAAGATTATATGAATTATATTCAAAATTTATCCTCTTTGACATTAATATGAGTAATAAAGCAGCAATACGATATGCATTACAATGTAAAATATAGAAATTTGGTTTCCTATAAGGTTTGCTAACTGAATGCTTCAAGTTACCAATTTCTTCCTGACTCAAAGATACCAAAATCACAGCCAAACACCTAGTAATTTTGAGCCATTCTCAGATGAAAGGGTAGCCTTCTCTCAATCATACCAAAATGAGGACTACGTACATCAACAGTTTTAACAAACATCTACTTATACTGCATGTTTTCATTGACATCAGGACTCAAACATGTAACTCAACTGAAACATTCCAAATAATGAACTCAAAATCGACCACTTAGCTGCAGGAAACATTTATAAGGTTCTACAAATTTTTTGTTATAGCATTACATAAATTTCACTGTTTAACACAATATTTTTGCATTATACAAAATAAAACTACATCATTAATCCTTAAGTGCTAGTTTAAACTTATATTAATTCCTGATTATATCATAATTAGTAACTTGACCTGAAAAACTGCAATTAATTTATTTTGAATACAAAATGGTTTAAGAATTAAATGACTGCATATACTGAATCTTTGTGTGACAGACCACATTACCCGAAATCATTTTACTAAAAGTAACATTTTTTTCAATCAAATCATCTGAAATTTTCCTGGTTTGGTGAAAATGGTCAAAGGGATTTTGAACAATAAGAAATTTTTTAAAAATCCAATGACTATAATACTTTTTAATACTAAATTTATTTTACAGCTTTTTTTTTTGCATTGTACTCAAAAATAGCTAGAACTCATGAATACACAAGCATCAACATCCAACAATATAAGTTTAACAATTGTTAAAATGATTGAAAATTAGTTAATTTTTACAATTGTGCATTGATTAAAACATTGATGAACTACAGCTAAATAATGCAATTGAAGTCTCATTTGTAAACAAACATTTTTGTGCTTCAAAGTCTAAATTAACTACATAGTTTAAAATGGATAATTTCGGATCAAATAAAAAAAATTTAGAATTATGGACAGTTATTTCAATTTCCATAAAATAATTGGTACTTTTCCATTTTGCCGATCTCCTCAAGCAGACTTTATTAGCAAACACATACAGTATACCCAAATTCCGTTTGGCATCGGTTGTATCATTTTTGGCAACTCTATCGATTGTGCTGGCAAAATGGAAAAATACCAAATAATTCACTGTCAAAATTTTCGAAGCTTTGGCTGTATCATCAAATTAAAATTTATAATGTAAAATTTTCTAGTGCATGGACTAAATGCTAGTCAATAACAGGACTCTTTAAGGAATATTTCAAGATGATACTATTAGAAGATTTTGAGAACCATGTTATTTGTATCTTCTATGATGCATGGAACCACAAAAAAATAAAATCATATCCAATTTTTGCAAGATATTTTGGCAATAAAAGTTATGTTCATCTTTTAAGATTTTAAATTTACAGACAATCGAAGAAGAAACTTCAGAAATATTAATCAACATAGTAAAAATATGAATATTAGTTAATATAACTGAAGATATGTCAATAGGGTCCACACAAAACTAAAAAATTCAGGGAATATCAGGTATAGGTTGTAATCTGCACATTTTATCAAGTGGCATTAATACAGCTTCTATTGTTCTATACCAATTGATAATGAAATCAAAATTGAAAACATATCAGTCACTAAACGGTTCAAGTACAATTTTGTTAAGAGGCCAAAATTGAATATAAAAAATTCTCAGCTATTCAAAAGTGAGGTAGCTTGCTTTAACTCCAGCAACAGAGCACAATTTACTATTATATGATTCACTTTGCTCATATTTTCTAAGTATGAAAAAAATGCCTTACATTTCTGAAAGCATTCCTTAAAACAATACAACAGAGCTTATGCTCTATTTTCTCCATGGCCAGGTATCATTTTTGCACGAAATTATTCAAAAATATAAATTTTCAACAGCAGAGATTGGTGAAATCTTGAAAATAATCTAACAATTAAAGAGGATTTTAAATCATAGGAATATGGTTAATTTTTATTTAAAATCAGCTATAATTTTTTTAAAAAAAATTTCTTATGAATATATTGAGGAATGATTAGTCAACTTCACTGAACTAAATTGTTTGAAGTGGACTCTGAAAGACAAAATTGAATAGGAAGATGTTTCTTCAACAGGCATTTTTGCAATGAAAGAATTGAAAAATGTTACTAATGGCAATTTTCTATTTGAAAAAATTTAAAGAGTAAAAGTGTATTTAAATACAGAAATACTAAAGAAATTTATAGACAAAAATTCGATATAAAAACCAACGTTTTTATATGGTGGCAAAGTTTATTAGAGAAAATTATTGAAATATTAGTTAATACTGTTAGTTATTTTTATCTTTAAAATTTACTTAAAAAGAGACATTTGTGAGCGTATTAAAAAATTCATAATACTCATAAAATCAAAACATGCATTTGAAAGTTTGTAAGTCATTCTATTAAAAAAAATGGGAACCAGAATTCAGAAAAAAATATTGTGATAAGACATGGCGCCTAATATTGGAATCTTTCTTTCTTGCGAATGATTACTGACTAAAAGTCAGCAACCCTTACTATCTCGGAGATTGTAAAGGGGAGATAGTATCTCCCCTTTGCGAGTACAAAAGGTTTACGATAACCTCATGCGGTGTGGGGAGTGCCCGGTGCTCCCAGAGGGGGAAAGAAATTTTTCCCTCAATCCTAAAAGCGCCTAGAGGAAAGAATATTTTGACTTATTAAAATTATTGAAATATTAGTTAAAACTTCTCGCAAACATATAAATATTGAATTGTTAGGCGAGTACGAATGATTCCCAAAATTTCAAAGCTCTAGCTTGATGGGAAGTTGGTTAAATTAACGATCGAAAATTTGATGACACACACACACCAAGTGAAATTCAGAAAAACGTTGTAAAAAGAAAGCATGGACAGATGGTGATCAGAAATATTGTTGTTTTCTTAACAAGAATATATCCCCCAGATTTGGAGATAAAAGATAGTTTGTGACAACCCATACCACATCCCATTGGATGGCACTCCAAGCAATACCCAAGTTTTAAAAAATAATATTTTATATGAAAAAAAATTAAATCTCCAAAACTATGATGTTCTATAATTGCTTCAAAGAAAATATACAGTACTATCATTAAAAGATTAGGTTCACTATATTTTGTGCATTGTTTTCTAGATGAGGGTAAATTCCTAATTTAGCGTACTTCTTGGCGCGTTTTTAAAATCGCGCCAAAGTGGCGCCAAATGCGGAATTCTCAAAGTCTTAAGTCGGAATCGAGATGGCATTTTGACCGTTGGACAAAAAACACGTTAAATGTGAAATATAGAAAAACATGAGCCGAAGCGGTAGAAATGTTAAAGAAACGGCGAAATTTTATCCGATTGACAAAAAACGTATTAAATCAGCGTTTTGTGGCAAACATTAAAAGAAGAAATAAGGTAGATCTTAATTTTACTTAAAACAATAAAACTTAGATAAATATATTTAAGATTGTATAAAATGAATAAGATTTTTTTTTAATAAATATACTTATATATAACATAACTACGAAAAGAAAATAAGGTAAGAAAATACGGTTAAATTATGACCGAAAGACAAAAAAACGCAGTAAATCAGCATTTGTGGAAGACATGAAAATAATTTTAAAAAACGTGAAAAAAGCACTAACTTTATGATGGAGGGATGTCTGTGATCAGGCGGGTAAATTAAGACGATCGCGTGAAGGAAATCTCTAAACGTATCATCATTCACAATGCTTTCATCGGCAGTAATTAAATTAGTAATAAATTAAAGTAATATAATTAAGTTGTATAACTAATAAATAATATAATATTAATAAGGAATATAATATATAGATAATATAGAATTAGAATAAATCAAATATAAATAGTATAATATAATAAAAATAATAATTAATAATAAAATAAAAATTAATTAGAATTAAATTAAATCAAATAAAAATAGTATAATATTAATAACAATTAAAATAAATCAAAGATAAATAGTATATTATTATATAATTGAGAATTAAAATTCAAATATATATAGTATATAATATAAATAAGAAATAAAATTGAAATATATATAGTATAATATAAATAAGAATTAAAATATATATAATATATAGCCTAGGCTAAAAATTAAATAATATATAAAATAAATAAGAATTAAAATATATATAGTATAATATAATATAAATAAGAATTAGAAAAAATCAATCGTCAGAATAGAAACGAGATCCCCTTTCATAGTAGGGTTACCACAAAAATACGATTCTTTCGATTTTACGACTTTCTGGAACTTTTCTGGCTGGGTTACCAGATTGGCAATTTATCTCCAATTTGAATTTTTCTCAGTCGCCAAAAGTACGCTAATTTAAGATCCACCCCTAGATGAGTAAAATATTTTGTTTATATACGAAATACTGGTACTTTTCCATATCACCGACGCAAATCTTGCCAAGCAGATTTTATTGATAACAACACACAGTAAAAATGTTTATGTGCATTGAATGTTAAATTACATTGAATACAATCACCACTACTTGGCATCAGTTGTATCACTTTCAGCAAATTTATCGCCTGGCCAGCAAAATAGGAAAAATAATGAAATAGTTTTTAAAATGGTACCTTAACACAATTATATCTGAAAAATCCAGCCCATATTCAACTCAAAATGAAAAAAAAAAAATTTTGACAAAATAATACTTTGATAGTTCAATAAAATGATTACATACTTTTATTAGACATACAAAATTCCTAAGCTGTACGAATAATTTTTAAAACATAAATGTCACAATAAGAATGAATCTTAAATTCAACATTTTATTTTCAGTCTAATGTATTGGTATCCAAGAAAATGTCTATAAATTTGCAATATAAGTGTGTATATCTCAACAACCATTACAATAAATTTAGTGTAAACACTTTTATTGCATACCGCAGAGTGAAACAGGGTTCTCGCTCCTCACTATGAAAACTGTGCATTAAATATTATTGTTCAGGTTAATGCTTTACAATTTTACTTTTTGTCATTTTGAGAGGGGGTTCTCCCTTTAAAAATGTTAATTACCTTTTTGCCACCCAGTTATATATTTCAGAGGGTTGAGAGAGAAAAACTACCCTCAAGAATCCCATAAAATTGTCCATTTTCATTCCTTTTAAAATCGTAGAAAAGTCTTTTTTTTTCTATAATCCACAATTTCTGGTGAAAACATGACAACCTTCATTTTTTGAACATGGAATTTCATTGGAAATTTTAATGGTTACCTTTTTTCAAAACGGGATACTTGGCACAGTTTGCCCCAAAAAAATGGCATTAAATTAGGCAGGTGAGCTCAGATAAAAAAAAAAAACAAATTATAAAAGTAAATTTTCGTATAAAAAAACTTATATATTAAAACACAAAATAATGGACAAAAAAAAATCTGAAAACTAAAATATGGTTTTTTTCACTCAGCCAAAATGTAATATCACTAGAAATTATTTTCATAGCTTTATTCCTTCAATCATGGGGTTATTTAAAAAAAAATCTCTTTAAAAGAAATCATTATCATTGGCTCCTTAAGCTAATGTTTCAATCACTTTAACAATGATTTCAACTATCAGTTTTTAAGTTCCATTTATATTCATAATGATTTGTTGAAAAACCATTTAAAGAAATCTTTAAAAATCTTTTAAGGGAGACTTGTATTAGAATAAAAATGAAATTCAATTTAAAATACATCACATTTACGCATACTAGTACTCCCAGCCACTGATTTAACTCATATATGAAAAATTACTGTGACTATCTGATATAATAATTGCAAAATTTCCTAGCTTACAAAAAAAATCTTAATTGAATTTTTAACACCACACAATGTGTACTTTCGATTTCAATGCTCTTTCCGGCCACGTGACACATTTTCACAAAAAAATGTCCTGAAATGTAATCAGATGAGAAGGCTGATTTCATTAATATATATAATTCCCTTTTTTCAGTAAATAAAGATACAGGTAAGATCGAAAACAGATTACTCTTTTACTATTTTATTTCTCTATCGAAATGAATAAAAATATCACTTACAGTTACCACAATACTAGAAAAGATTATAATGTCATGAAAATTTTGGGAGAGAGTCCAGCCGCTCAGTTGCAATTATATATATATAGGTATCACATACATACAAAATATCAAAATTATATAGGCCAAGTACTCAAGACTGCATATACAAAATAACCATTAGTAACCAAAAATGCCACTGCGTGAGTTTATTAAACATGCTTTTCTTATTTCTTTGCAGTTCATAGAAAGCGCGTTTTGCCAACGTAGACCCCTTCCCTACATTCTGAATTTAAAGAGTCAGTTGGGAAAAAGTCAAAAAAAAGAAAGAGGTTTTTAGAAATAAATAATGCAGGTTTAAAAATTCATCAATTTCTCATTTACTTTCAATCATACAAAAAAGGAAAATGTAGGAACTTTTGCAAAAGACTTACTGCCATTGAAGTTGAATAGATGCCATGAACACGTGACATTCATAAAATGGAGAAAAAAAATGCTTCGTTAGTATTAAGTTAGATATATTTTATTTTCTATATCTTTGATATCATTCAATAACATTTGAGAAGATGAATATCGTAGTTGATTCAAAATTCATATTCCTGGAGAGAAACCAATTTAATAAGCCCTTGTAGAATCAAAATACTCCCCATTTTCCGAAGAAAATTCTTATTTAATTAAAATGTGATTACAGAAATTGTGCCGTGAGAGCTTAAAAACATCAACTGTATCTCTAGAAGATTCTGTAATAGACTAATAAATTGTACTAACCCACTTCTAATCCCGTAGTAAAGAAAATAAAGAAAGAATCCGGTCAGAAATTCTGTCATACACAAGTATCTCAGTATCCCTCCTATTATTAATCACATCAACTATCTCTCTAGAAGATTCTATAATAGATTAGTAAATCATAGTAACCCTCTAATAAGGAAGATTCTATAATAGATTAGCAAATCATAGTAACCCTCTAATAAGGGCCCAGCTAATTTTTGCTCTCAATAATGGTACCCATGCCCTACCATACCAATCTTGCAATAATTAGTTCTATCTAATTCCCTATAACACTTTACATTCAACTCAAACTCTTTTAATTAATTTCTTTATCACTCCTTCAATAGCCTCTTTTTCAGTCAATCATCTCACTACAAGATCTACATCATCATCTATTCAGCTTTTCATCATCTGTTTAATATCCTTTCGCTATCCCTACCTCTCATCTCTTGAACTAGTTTGCTGTCCACCGCTGAGCACCCAGCCCAACAAGAATCATTTTTACTTTTCCCTTCCTTCTTCAGCTTTCACATCATTAAAAAAAAAGTTTAAATAATATTTCATTTATCACTATTTTAGTCATTGTAATTTTACAAAAATAATAAAAGTAAAATTTTAAAAAATAATCGTATAAAATAATACTCTCCTCTTGCTGTAGATTAGACATAGTCTATCGAATTCACTGAGGGACCAAAAAAATGATATAAATATTTTTTATAATCTTATCTTACAATAAGATTTGTAGAAATTTTTTTTTAATCTGTTAAAAATCTCATCCTCATTGTAAATAATTCATTCACTTTCCTATACTCTTTCCTCTCCCTTTTCTTTTATTTTTTAAATTCATTTGTGCATTAAGCACGTTTTAATATGCTGGTTTTAATTTTAAAAAAAAATCAAGGCTTCAATATGACGCTGAGTAAACAGTCCACAGGACTGGTACTCTTCTGTATCTGATTGTTGTGTCAGCTGTTTACTCTCTCTTGCCCTGTAACTATCCCTACCTCCCCTCTCTTGAGCTTGTCTTCTGACCATTGCTGTACACCCAGCCAAACAAGAACCATTTTCGCTTTGCTCTTTCTTCTCCTTCTGCTTTCATATCATCAAAAAGTTTAAACAATACAAAATATATTATAATTTTACAATAAAAAAATAAATTCTAAAAAATCATATAAAGTAATAGTCTCCTCTTGCAGAGGATTAGACATCTGAACTGAATGTAAAGTCTATCTTAAGCATTGAAGTAAAAAATTGTATTAAAAAAATGACATGAAAAAATAATATACAGATGATAAGATTAGTAAAAAAAGCTTTTAAATCTGTTTAAAAATCTCATCCTCATTGTAAATAGTTCATTCATTTTTCTGTCCTCTTTCTCCTCCCTTTAATTTCTTTCGTGTTTTTTAAATTCATTTGTACATTGAAGCACAATTTAATATGTTTTTTTAATAAAAAAAAAATTTCAAGGTTCTGTATCAAACTGAGTAAAGAATCCACCAGACTAGAACTCGCTACAATTAGATTATTGTTGAGAGCTTAAGGTTCCCGTCTACCAGCCACTTTGCTTTAGTGATCGAAATGTTAATGCTAAGGAATTTCTACTACCATCCTCAAATATTTACTACTTTATGTATTTGAATGTAAGCAAATGCATCTGAAAGAGCAAAAAAATAATTATTATAATGATAGTTAGAGTGGAATTACATTTTCTCCCCTATTTTTGAAAATATATCAGAATACTTTTTTAAATATTCGGAAACTCACAAACAAATAAAAAAAAAGAGGGGGGGGGGTAATCGAAAGGAAAATTTAATTCTGAAGAAATCTTTATTATTTTTTTGCTCTTTCGGATGCAGTTCTTTATATTTAAATAGATCAAATAGTATAGATTTGAGGTCGGTCATAAAGATTTCACAGGATTAACGTTACGTTCAAGAAATCAAATCAACCTTTGCATAACGGCAATCTAACAATATATCAATTTAAATTTCTTTTTTATTATTGAGGTTTCAATTTTCTTTACGAAAAATTTTAATGCGTTATTTAAGATTTCTAAAATAGTTTA
Organism: Nephila pilipes; assembly: GCA_019974015.1. NCBI lineage: Eukaryota > Metazoa > Arthropoda > Arachnida > Araneae > Nephilidae > Nephila > Nephila pilipes. The sequence continues at coordinate 486,371 of BMAW01013113.1, forward strand.
AGAATTATCATTTTCAGTCCATTGTAATGTTTATTAATAGATTTTAGAATATTTTTCCTGTTAAGAGGGACTTACAGTATTTGAAAAACTGCCTTATTTCAATGGATAGCACTGATTGCAACTCGGTTTCATCATGGGCAATGAAGTTTGAAACTGGTAATTAGATATTTGTATTTATAACAACGGTACGTGGTTATGAATGAGCAATCCGCTAATGTGACATGTGTACTTAAAAAAAGCGAAAGAAAGAAAATCACACAGCATAAAAAACCTACACCTCTCTCTAACTAGTTTCAGACCAAATCCTCTGGAAAGAACTGAAAAAATGCACTCGTAACTTCTCCCTGCCTGTCAACATACACAGTAAACAAATCTTTACCAGTAAAAATTCTAGTATAGCTTTATATATATATGTGTGTGTGTGGGATGGCCTATATTAATTAATAAAAATCAAACTTTGAATTAGCACACAAACATTTAATATTGACGTTTCACATTAACATAAAGTTTTACATACTTGACGAGACATTTCACAATAATATTTAAAAACATTAAAACAATACTCTTCAGCGTCTTAAATCATAAATCGTCTAGAGTCATCAACAAGAGTGTCTTCCTCGTTCCAATGACTACCGTCGACTCTCCTTCAAGAGCGGGCTCCCTTCAATAGCAGAGGCAGTGCCCTCTATGATCGGGTGTTTCTACTACAAACCCACATATATATATTTAAACTTCTGATTCATACGTAAGCCATCTAACTAATAATTCAAGATGCATGGTTGGTGGAAAGAGCAGGGACGTCTTAAGGCATGGGCCAACTGGGCCCGGGCCCAGGGCCACGCCTATGAGGGGGCCTCGTCTCGTTCCCTACACGGCCTCATTAAGATCATGATCAGAATAATTTTAATTATCGAATGTTATTACCGGACATGACTGGTTGAAGACAGTTACTTCCATATTAAATTTTTCTATTTACAAAGTTTGTATGGAAAATATGTTTTATTTCTAAAGCGAGTTATGTCCAATTTATTGATAAAAATGCTGCTGTGGGAAACACAGTCACAGACACTCCTTCCAGCGACCTTTTATTTATTTGCACACAAGAGTTAAAGATCGCTTATGAATGGACAATAGATAAATTTAAGCCCCAAAAGAAGTGATGAAACAAATTCCCTATTTTATGACAGGCGTCAGGGCTAATAAAAATAGGGTTGAAATGGCCCTGAAGGAAATCGCACTTTTTCAAAGAAACAAGTGCCCTACAATTCTAAATCGGCAATTCATTCCTTTAAATTTAATTTCTTTGAAACCGCAAAAGGTAATTATGTTTTTAATTTTGAATTGTATTTGAGATTTATGATAATATACAAATATTTATATCGTATTAAAAAGTAAAATAATATGTAATTGTATTTACTTTTTTTATTGACAGAGTTATAAAAATAGTATCCTGTTTAAAAAAAATTCTATTTTTTTTGTAAACTTTCTTCTCTCTCCCTTTGAACAACATGAAATAATATCTTAACTGTTTATAAAATTATATATAAATATTTCAATGGATTCTTTAGAATATTTTTATAATGATTCATATGCATAAGTGCGCTCTTCCTTCATTCAGAATGCACTATGATCTTCCAAAATAATTACCGATGTCTATTGTAATTCAGAGAAATATTTTTATTTGCTTCTGATATAGAAAACGTTATTTTACTCGTTTAAAAATTCAAATGACTGTCCATTTTTATTATTATTGAAACCCAAACAAAAAAGAACATTTATAAAAAGAATATATTTCATTACTACTGATTGTAGTAATGTAATATAAATGTAGAAAAACAATCATATAACAGTAATCCTACAGTACGATTTGATAATTAGGTAAATAAATGTATGTACAACAATTTAATGTTTTAAGAGTAAATATTAAAAATGGAGATCTTTTCAGTACAAAATAAGAGATATTTATGGTATAAGATTATAAGAACCCCCACAAGAAATGTTCTATTAGTGCTTGAATGTTTAATCAATTAATCAGATATTCCTGGAAAAATTGAAATTTATTAAAAATGCTTTAATTTTATACAATTTTTATTGATAAACTTGTGAGCGAATTTTCTTTATTTTTTCTCTTGAAAGGACAAAAAAAAAAAAAAAAAAAAAGTGAAATGCTACACATAGTTATGTGTATATTACTTAAGAAAAGACATAATGATTTTTAGAACAGTGTATTTATTTATTTATTTTTAGTAGCAAAATAGCAATTCTTTTTCGAATAACTAGTCCCCAAAATGTTTGCGTTATTTTAAAAAATCACTTAGTTATTTTTAAGATATTAATAAAAGGGGAGCCATCATTTACTAAATTATTCATAATTTTTCTTTACATCATCTCGTGCAGGTTTAAAAGTGGATTCTAAGCTATAACTGGGCATTTATTTTTTTAATAACTGATCATTTTATTTTAAAACTTCACTCATGTGGAAAATAGGTACTCGGTAACGGTAACGGCTAAAATTACGAGGTTCCTATTTAATGAATTAAATTTACCCTTTCATCATAATTAATTAATTTTTACTTAATTTGAAAGAGCTATCAAAGTTAGGATCAAGGCAACAAGCGCCTGGGCTTTCGACAGAGTGAGGAACTGCCGAAACAAACTAGGAAAGTAAAGTTACGAAAGCGCGCATTGCCATTGGAATTGTAAGCATTTCAAGTCATACATGATCGTTTATGGCGAAAAGCTGAAGAAAAAACAAAGAGAAGAAGTTTAATTTAGTTTATATTAACGTCGCACTAGAAGCAACACGATGGCTTTTGGCGATGGACCTCCAATTTTGAACCACGGTCAAGTGACGAGGATGACACCTGAGCTGGCACCCCCTCTCCTAACATCCACACCACGCCAACGGGAGGACTTTGGGCCCCGAAAAGATTTAACGTGCATCGGCCCGGCTACACGGCGGGTCTTTGGTGGCCAAGGATCGAAACCGCGACTGAACGAAAACCGCCGGCCTCTAGTCTGCGACCTTGACCACTAAGCTACCGCGGCCCAGCAAAGAGAAGAAACGGAAAAAAGGAAGATTAATAAAAAAAAATATAATTCTACTAATGGTTTAATTTTTATTATCGTCGCAATAGAAGCAACACGAGGGCTATATTGGCGACGAACCTGGTAATTTTGTACCTCAGTCAAGTGACGAGGACAACACCTGAGTTGGCATCCCCCTCTTCTAACTTCCACAACACGCCAACGGGAGGACTTTGGGCTCCGACAGATTTAACGTACATCAGCCACGTGCTTAGGCTACCGCGGCCACAATTCTACTAATGAAGATGAAGAACAGTTGTTGGATGAGGGGAATGGAATTGGGATCAACACACTCTTTACACACAACATATAATGAAAAACTATTAACGGTGTTTCTCAATATTGAAATAATAATGATAATTTTCTTAACAATGATGATTACTAACGCGAGTGATGAGTATTCATTTTCAAAACTCAAACTGGTCAAAAAAAAATTTAAGAAATCATATGACTCAATCACGTTTGAATAATTTAAGCTTGATGAGTATTGAAAATGCAATATTATTAACTATTGCTTTTGAAGAACTAATTAATGATTTTACAAATTTAAAATGTAAAAAACGATTACTCACATAAAACCTCATTTTACTAAGGATTCCTTTTACAATCTGTACATGCATATACACCAAATTAGATTACAGGTTCGCCTGTGGGGCCTATTTTTTTATGAGGGCCCAGGGCCTCAAGAAGTCTTAAGACGTCCCTGGGAAAGAGGTATATTTTTCTTTTGAATAGTTTTTTCAATGGTTCCGGTGTAACTTCAATTAAAGCAAATATTTTTACAGTTTTGAAAAGAAAACCCAATCTTTTTTTTTTTTTATTTTATTTTATTAAATTAAAAGTTAGTAAATCACTTAGCAACGACTTCGGATGATTCAATTTTTACCACATTCTCTTTCCACTTAGTTTTAAATCCTAATATTCAAAACAAATTCTAATCTTAAAAGAGATTTTCTTTTTTTTTCCTAAAAATTTTAGCACCGCATATTTTTTTTTATTTCGATGGAATTTTTTAACAAAAAATACTTTTATGGCCAGTTGTTACTAAATTTTTTAAAATACTTCCTTACTAAATATTATATATTTATAGTAAATACCTAAATGTATTTGTTACATATTCAAAACATCAGAATAAGTCAATTTTATGTTTTACCAACTCTATTTTCACAGAAGTTTATTTATTTTAGAAAAATTAGCGATCAGAAGCTGTTTATCGTATAACAAATGCTTTGGAACGTCATTGCCACAAATAATATTGCTAGTATGCGAAAAATATGCTTTTCGGGGTTCTTAACCCTCTAGGGCTTGCATCCCCAATCTGACTGGAATATTGTTCCTTTTGAGACTAAACTTTAGTTCTGCGCCTGCACAAGAATGAATTAAAAGTAATTAAAATGAAGAACAATAACTGATAAAATAGAAATTATCTGCTTAGTAAGATTTGAAATATTTAAGAAATTTGAATGCTGTAGCATATAGAAAACTTTTACGAAAAGAAAAATTGAGGTAATATTGAGTGAGATAAATTGCTTTTTTCGATGAATATAGACATTCGTCAAATTTCTTATGAATCAGGGAGGAAACAGGGACTTCCGTTTCAGTTTATTTAAACTTTATTCCAGTACAAAGAAAAATTATGAAATTTTAAATACCGATGAAGACAACAAATGGGGTGGAGATCCTGTGTGATTATCCAGTCTGGTAGATAGAGGGATCTAAAAATTTTCTGCTCGGTAAAGCCGAGAGAAATTTTTCTGTTTGGTTGATAGGAGGGGCTCCTATCGAGAGCGGGTAGGGCAATGTGATAATAGGATTTTGGAAGTATAGGGCTTAGAGAATTGAAAGAATTTGGATGAGAAAATTTTAATCGAGAAGAATTTCTCCTGGTCTGCTTAGTGGTGAATTAATTCTGATTGGAGTGTATTTTTCTATGGCTTGGATTGTCTTATTTATGGATATGTCTATTTTTTTAAATTTTATGGAAAGCCTTCTGATGAAGGTTTTGAGGGAGGGGTAATTTTTAGCTTTTCTGATGTCAATATTTCTCAAATACTAATATGCTTTTAATATTATTCTGAGGGTGACTGTGATTTTTCTAATAGCTTTAGTGTTGTGTCTGCACAATGGGACCAGACAAGACAAATTTATGTCGGGTTAGGTCTAATTATCAGAGTATAGATAAGCAATTTATTATGTCTACTTCATGTAGACCTGCGCAATAAGGGAAATACTTCATAAGCTACAGATTTATACTGTTTTTAATAAGTGTAATGTGTTGTTTAAAAATGAATTTTTTATCCAACGTTAGACCAAGATATCTTATACTCGAAGACCAGGAGAGTTTTTTATTTTCAAGATAAATGTTAGATTCTATTTTTCAGTGGTTTCAGGAAAAGAAGACAGCTTCATTCTTGGAATATTCTTAGTAATTTTCCAAATAGAGTACTAATCTTCAAATTCCGTGAGGTTTTTGTTGTGTGCATTTCCGATAGCTTTTGGCTATCACTTCTAACTGGTATCGAAATTTCATTCATTCAGAGATGAATGAATGTATGAAGATGTATGAAAATGAAACTGTGAAACTTTGCTATCTGGTATAGCTTTGATGTATTGGGATGTCGTTCACGTACAAATTAAATAAAGTCTGAGTAATTATTATGCCTTGCGGGATGCCTGCTTCAATAAATCAGAGATTAGAGTAGGTCCCATTAAACTTAACAGAGAAATTTATATTTGTCAGATATGGGTAGAAGAGGAGAAATTTTATTCTTTTGAAGAGAAGGTCAGTATGCCGAACTCTGTAAAAAGCTTTCTCAATATCCTGGAAAACCACTCCCATGTTTTGCCTTTTTATGAAACCAGTTTTAATATATTGCACCACACGGATGAGTTTGTGCGAAGTGGACAGATTGGTCACAAAGCCATGTTGCTTGTAGATGATGATATAATGTCTACGGAGATGCTGATTTAATCTATAGAGCATTATTTTCTCAGCAATTTTGCTTAAAATTATGAGGAGATGTGGATTTTTATTATTATTTAGGTCTTTATCCGGCTAACGACAAGGGGACGTTTAATTATTATTTGGATCTTTATCCGGCTTCAGCATCTGTATAACTGCGATGCTTTCTATATATCAGGGAAATGACCAATTCTGGATTATATTTCTTGGAAGATATAGGAGGGTGGGATGTTTTTGATTGTTTTATTGGTTATTCCATCTCTTCCTGGTGCTTTTTTTATTTTAATCTTTTTGATATAGGCTGCAAATTTTTGAGGCTATGGGATGGAAGATTTTTTAAAACTATTATCATTGGTTAGGAAACCATGAACGATATGTGTTACTGTTCTATAATGTGTTGGTAATTGGATATCCCTTAATTTAAACTGATTCTGGAGAGAGTCAACTAGTATTTCAAATTTGTCTGTGTTGCAAAATGCGATAAAAAGGGGCCTTTCAGGGGAGATACCGATTATCTCTTTTTCCTAAGCGCTACAGCCATACCCCTAAAGGGTACCATTTTTATCCTCTTGGTTTTCGAGTATCTTCCAAATCTTTATTTATGTGTAAGTGTACTTTATGTCTGGTTTCATTTTGGACCCTTTTTAGTTTTTGTTTATCTGAAGGGTATCGAGTAAATATCCAGATTTTTCAGGCTTTATTTCTCTCTTTGAAAAGTTGTCTGAGTTCTCTACCGATAAAAGTTTGTGTGTTTGTTTTGATGGGTTTGGAGGGAATTTCATGTGTACTTAGTGTATTGTGCGGGATTTCAGCTATTTGATTTTCAATATTCTTTCCGTTGTGTGCCTATGGAAGTAAAAATGTTACGATTGTTATTTCTTGGAATGTTTTTCTAAATGACTCCCAGTTTGTCGTGACTTTTGTCTGAGGAAATTTCAAACTTATTTCGTGTTGCAAAGTGAATTAAGACTAGGTTATGGTCGATACTTAGCTCAGTCAGTGAGGACATTTGGTACGATCAATGAAAATTTGCTGTGAGAGTGATGACAATGGTCGAGGCGGAGTTATGGCAGTAGCGTGTTGATGTGGGTGGGCTTTCATTTCTATGAGTATCTGATCGGCGAAATTTCACAAAATGTTACCTCTAGATGTATTATATATGCAATCCTAGTTTGTGTATAATTTAGATCTCCACATTTTAGTGAGGTTCACCCTAAATTTAAAATAGGTTTAGTGTCAGCGGGTACATGTGTAGCTATGTCGGTGGGATATACATATAGGTAACGATTATTGGTTTTCCGTGCGTAGGGATGAGGGCAACGATAGTTGCATCTACACCGTGTAGTGTGGGTTTCAGATTTTTATAGTGTGGAAGGGGACGTTTTATTAAAATAGAAGTGCCCCCGAAAACTCTTTGAGATGGAGATGGTCTATTATCTCTGTGTGAAGTAGTTGGGAATGTCGAATTTCATACCTGGCCCTAGGTTTTCTGTTGTAGGAGAATTAAATCGGGGGAGTGATTATCTATAAAGTCCCATAACTGAATGTCACGGAATTTAACTCCAAGGGCCTTACAGTACACCAGCTTGAGTTCGTGTAAAGAGAATTTTAATTAATTATTTTGTGGTTGGGGAAGCGACTATACCCATTATGCAAATATTTAGCTTGGCTAGGTCGGTTTCAATCTTAGACGGGCTGTTTTAGGCTTCAAAGAGCTTTGGAGATTTATTGAAGAGGTTTTATAAATTGGTTATTGCAGTCAGGAAATTGAAATTAGAGTGCTATTTGTGGTTGAGGGTGAAGGAACTTGCAAATTCAAACTTGTTTTTGGCTTCAGTTGACCTTTTGGTCTCTTGTGGCACCCTTTCTTCAGGGAATGTGTTGTTATTAATGTTCGCAAATGAGTTATTTGTGATAACAGGTGTGATTGAAAGGTGTTTCTTGTTTGCTTTCTTATTGCTTTAGCCTTTAGTTGGTTTCCTTTTTGGAAACAGCTTACCTCCCTGCCAAGAGGCCATGTGGTTGGAGTTGCAGTTTATGCAAAAGGGCTCATCCAACTTTTCTTTAATTACACATTCTCCAGTGCCGTAGTCTTCCTCGTACTTCAGGCATCTAGAATTCATTTTACGATTCTTAGGAGAGTGATGAAAATAGTCGCAATCGTAACATTTCTTGCTGCCTCACTTTTTCTTGAAAGGCTCTATTTTTGCTTCTATGAACAAGATTTTTTGAACCTTGTAGATGACCAAGACTTCCACTCCTCTATAGATTTCTACCTTAAAGACAGAGAAGGGGAATTTTGTTTTGAGTTGCTTTAGTTTGGCAAGTTTCTCAACTTTGATTTCTTGGTATTCAAGGAATTTTTGAATTTTCTCAAATCTAGTATAAACTGTCAAGCCTTTTACAAAAACTTTCAAATGGTAGAGTTAGGCAGTATTCAGTCTTCAGGTTGGTGAGCAGAATGTTAACTCCCCGATAATCATCTTCGGCCGCTGGGGTGATTTTAATATATTGTCCAGAGAACTTTTGTGCTGATTTCAGAAATTCTCTGTTGACTGCCTGGACGATAAGATTATAAAAATATTGCTATTTTGACTTACAATAAACTACTACTAATGATTTCTTGTCAAGTTGGGGGGAGGGAGATACTTACAAATAAAATAATAAATTGTAAATTGTGCAATTTGGTTTTTTTGGTTTTAATCTATTGTCATGTTAAAATTATAAAAATATACTCTGTACATGATATATTTAAGAAAACTATTACTCTTGTACACAGTGGTGGTGAATCGATATTAGAAGGGGTGGAGAGAAGACTAAAATATTCAATAGACAACAAAATTATTGAGACTCGGGAAACATAACAGGGGTGTAAATAACAAAATTTATAAGTTTAGCTACAAAATGGTAAGGTTTTGGATGGCAAACATGAGAGGAAAATAAAAAAAAAAACTACTGCTCTACATTAATTGTGCAAAATAAAGCTATTTAATTGGGCGATCAAAGCGTACAATTAATTAAATTATAAAAAAAAAGGTTTATGCAATGTGAAATATAGTTCTGTAACCGGCGTTCTTATGCCATAACTGCTTTAACGCACAAGAATTCAACATCTCGGGGTAAATTACTATATTTTTAATGACATAAAACATCACAGTTACAAGGACGGAATTAAAATAATTAACGCAACATTTAGGAGAAAAAAAAGTTTATCACAAGTAAACTTTAATTTAGTCCAGGGTTGGACAGCAACAGGAGACCTTACTCCACGAAATCCCAGCTCTCTCTGGCAAAAATACTAGATGACAACTGTGAGGATTTTTAACATCATGTGGCGCCATCTACAGTCTCGTTTTGAAATTAGTGTGTTACAGACTCCCCCTCTGGTTCCGTTGACGTCTTGGTTCGGAACCAGGAGGTAATTTCTTGGGACGTCCTCTTTTTCTAAGTGGAGCCACAGGTCCAATGTCTCTTTCTACTCCAGAATCATGATAGTCCTTTAAGGCAGAAATGTGATAAGTCCCAAGGACTTGGTCTGGGTTGGCCGGGTCGGCCATCTCATACGTTACTGGAGATCTCAAGGTGAGAATGAGGTAAGGACCTTCCCTCTTTGGCATGAATTTCTTGCATCTGTTGTTCCGACTTATGGGATGAATGGTCACCCAAACTTTGTCACCAGGTTTGTAGTACTTTCGTCTTCTTCGTCGATCGAAGTTTTCTTACTGACGATCCTGTTTCTTTATTGGATTCATCCTGTAGGGAGACGTTGTTATTGGGGGGGTGATCACCCGTGTCGATACGGTGTTTGATAAACGGCGTGGGTCCTCCCCCGGTTGGAAACATGTCTCATTTTTGTCCAGGAGTTTATTTAGTTTTCTTGTCTGTTCTGGGGATAGGTGTTTACCCTCATCTTCTCGAAGTTCGAACGCACTGATGGCTATTTCTTCCAAGGGTTTCTTGAAGAACTCGTACTGTTTTCGAGGATTTTCGGAAAAATACAATTTTCCGCCTTGGACGTCAAGGACGATTCCAGCTGTATTGAGGAAATCCCTTCCTAACAGAGTCTTATTTCCTTTTGCTTCAGGCAATACTAGAAATTCTGTTGGGATAACTTTGCCTTCAATGTACAGGTTGACGACAGCACTCAGAGCCTTAATGGTCTGTCGAATTCCATCAGCCATCATAAATGAAATTATCTTGTTCGCAAAGAGGATGTCATGTTCTTGCAGGAATTTGAACAGTTTTTCACCTGCAATGGTATGGGAAGCACCGGTATCCGCACACACAGCAATCTTTTCTCCAAAAATTCTGAGAACAATCAAACTTGAGGGATCCGAGTATGAATTCAAGTTGAATAACGTCATACAGTTCACTGCTGTTTCCGTTTCTTTAACTCTCGTGCAGGTAGGACACTTTGACTTGATGACTCCAGAAGTCCCGCATCCATAACACTAGATGGGCTTTCTTCCTTCAGTTCTGGAACTTGGGAATCTAGATATTGTTCTAGAGGGTCCTGGTGAGCGGTTATCATAGAATCTCCAACAGGTGGACTTTTCTTTATTGGAAAGGGTTTCCTGAATTCTTCTTTCATCTTGAAAGTCTGATTTGGATTATTTTTCCTTCCAGGCCTTAGACTATCGTATGCGTCCAATTTCTCAGCCAATTCCAAAGGATCGTTCAAATCCGCCCAAATACCCAGAAAGTGTTCTTTGAAATTTGCAGGAGTTTTTCTTTTCATCTGATCAGCGATGACTAGACTTTTAAGTTGATCAAACGTGGTTACCTTCAATTCTTTGATCCAACCTTCAAGATAAGAACTTAATTCGAAATATAAGTCTCTCCATGTCCAGTCAGGATTTTTCTTCTGTTGAGAAAAGTACTGCCTAAACCTATCTCCTCTAACTCGAAATCTTTTTAGAAGCATTTCTTTTACCTTTTCATAGTTTTGAGAATCCTCTTCATCCTCTCTTGCGATGAGCTGAGCTATATCAGGTGGCAATGAGCCAATCAGGTATGCTGTCCAAGTTTTTTCAGGAATGTTCAAGAACTTCACTTGACGTTCGAAAATAGTCAGGTATAGACCCATTTCGTCTTCCTTCGAGTTGAATCTCGGAATAATTCTATTTAGCTCAAGCTTCGGGTTTTCTAACTGTCGGCTTACAACGTGATAACTTCTTAATTTCAAGTTGAATTTTCAATTTTTCCAGTTCGAATTCTCTTTCTCGTTGCTGGGCCACCTCCACAATTTTCTGTTTCTCTTCCAATTCCACAACTTTCTGTTTTTCTGTTGTTATACGTTCTTCCACAATGACACTGAGCATATCCTTGGCGAATTCCTCATCATACCTATCACTTGCGTTTATGAGATCTTTTAGTTCAATAATTTTGAGATTGTCCGACGGAGCCAAACCCAATTCTGTGGCTAACGTCCTTAAATCCTCTTTTCTGGATCTTTCCAAAAATGCCCTTTTTCGTCGTTTTTTAGTCTATTTCAAATTTAATTTACTAACGTTCAATTAAAGTAAATGAATAAAAGTTCAATAAGTGACAGTGTTAATTCTGTTATCTGAAAACGTTATAGTCACACAATACTTATGCACTAAAATTTTTCGTTATATATAAAATAATACTTATGCACTTAAAATTTCAGTTATATGTAAAATAATACTTATGCAATAAAAATTTCAGTTACATATAAAATAATACTTATGCACAAAAAATTTCATTTATATATAAAAATAACACTTATGCATTTAAATTTTTGTTATATATAAAAATAACAATATTTATGCACTTTTGCTGAAAAACAATAAAATTCCCTAATCTCAAATTGTGATAATTAATTTGCAAACAATTTTATTTAGAAGATTAAAATAAACATTTTTTTTTAATATCAAATATCTTCTAATTCCTTTCATCAAAATCAAAACCAAAATAAGTTTATATAACATTCATTATTAATCAAAACAGTATTAGCAATTAACATGAAATTGTTTATACAAAATTCAAATATGTTTAAGTAGGAATAGCATTCATAAATCTTTTTATTAACCTTGGGGTTACCAATTTTGCAAACTTATTTACACTCAGAAGTAATTAATATTATTTTCCAAAATTTTTCAATAAAAACCAGAAATGTTAATACTTTATCAATAACATAAAAGTTTTCAAATGTTATAGCAATTCCTTTCCAACTCCGTTACATACTTTATAAAAATTTTATTTTTATATTAGTCATAAAAACAGAACAAAAAAAATCATTATGATAAGAATTGCAATCAACATTAAGACTTAATTAAAAGGTTTCGTAATCAAACAAGAATCAAAGTGACATGCTTTGAATAAATACCAATAGCAATAATTTCTTGAAAACAAAACTGCATATGTGTTAATGGTATACAAGTTTTAATCAGGAAGAAAATATGCATTCATAAATAATAAACTAACTTTCGGTTAGCCTTAATCAAAATAAACAATGTACTGCAACATACAATAGTAAGAGTAACAATAATCACAATTTTTATGCAGAATAAGAGAGTATAATTTACTTATCTGCCAACAATTTTGCAGGATGTAAGTATCTTTTATTCGCAGGCGGCGAATTCACTTTTATTGTCTGGGTGACAAAACCTTAACACCTAAATCTGTGGGAAAAAGGCGAGACAGAGCTGGGATAGGAGGCGCGTTGGGCGCCAATTTTGTAACCGACGTTCTTATGCCATAACTGCTTTAACGCACAAGAATTCAACATCTCGGGGTAAATTACTATATTTTTAATGACATAAAACATCACAGTTACAAGGACGGAATTAAAATAATTAACGTAACATTTAGGAGGAAAAAAAGTTTATCACAAGTAAACTTTAATTTAGTCCAGGTTTGGACAGCAACAGGAGACCTTACTCCACGAAATCCCAGCTCTCTCTGGCAAAAATACTAGGTGACAAAGCCACTCCCTAACTGTGAGGATTTTTCCCATTATGTGGCGTTATCTACAGTCTCGTTTTGAAATTAGTGTGTTACAGTTCTCTTATTCATGTTATGTCTCTCTGGTTTAAAACAACGTTAAGTGCTTTCGCCAAGCGTTATCTTCCACATTCATCAAAGCTGATGTTTGTTTTTTCAATGGTGAATGTTGTCAAGTGTGATAAATCTTACTGAATTCATTAAATAATTTTTCACTCAGATTAGCCACCTCACACCAATCTAATAACTATCCTGCGATGTATAACATTTTATGCGTATGTGTAAATAAATTTTTAATAACTAAAGAAAGAAAGGTGAAAGAGATTATAGGTGTTGCGTCATGATCAAACTCCATGAGAGGTAAGTTTCTCTGTTGGAGAGTGGCAACAGATGTAAGAGAGGGAAAAGCTGTAACGGTTGTGTTTTGGAAAAGATGATGGCGAAAAAGAGTGTTTAATGTTTGTGCTGTGCTGTTTTGATTTAAATATATGTTTTTGGTGTTTCTTACAATGTTGTCATCTATAAACAAAACTGCCTACATTGATTTTCACAGTAAATCCTAATAGGAACTTCAATAGGTCTTAAGATGAAAAACTTATATACTCTATCAGTTATAAAAATTATAGTTGATAGGGTTTGTATTAGTTTTTCATACGAATCTAGATTACACATTTAATCACACCAGTCTGTCCAAAGCCAGTTTCATATTACTTTTGATTCTATTTTGAATTTTCAATACAGTCATTTCTAGACTTTTTTGGTACATTACTCTATTAAGGTTATTTTTAATTAGATTTTCATCGTGAATATTGTTCTTTTGATTTTTATAATATTATACACACACACACACACACACACACACACATATATATATATATATATATATATATATATATATATATATATATATACACAAATTACGAAGTGTTGAAGATTTATTATTCTACAAACGAATAATCGTACACACATGCACTCTGATATGTATGCATTCGATTTTTGAATTACAAAATTGCAGATGAATTATATTATTGCTTGAAAGTTAATAAAGTTAATTATTCTAAATTATATGACATAGGTTATTGAAAAAAGTATACAGTTATCACTAGCATGCAAGACTTAAGCAGCAAAATGCATTTTTCAACATAAAACTACGAAATTATTGAAAAGAGATATTTCTGACCAGTGCAGTGAAAAGACAGCTCAGTAGAAAGGTAATACATATGAAAATATCAGCACTATGACATCAAAGGTGTGTCATGACATGCAAAAGCGTGGAATGCATGCACTTAGTACCAAGGCAACTTAAAAAGAAACAGGAAGGACGCATTTCCAGACATTCCCTGCAAGTGGAAGTGAAATTGTACGTTCATAATGGCTACAAGAAACCATCAGGATGCCGTTTCACGTGACAAAATTATCACTAAGCTTAAAGAGGGGCATAGTTTGACGATTGTTGCTCAAAAATTATAGTGTAGTTGACGAAAGTGTAGTTTCAAGAGCTTGGAAGCTCTTCGAAATCTCAGGGACAGAGGTAAGAAAGTTTGGCAGTAGTCGGCCGAGGAAAACAACGGCAAGTGATGACCGGTATTTTGTTTTGCAGGCTAAATAGACAGAGAAAAAAAAATACCTGAATTGGTGGCCTCCAACACCATTGAAAAATAGATAAGAATCGCTTATTGAATGAAAAAAAGTCACATTAAAAATGGTTAAAAAAGTGAGAGAATGAAACAAAAAACTCTATGCATATTATTTTTCACAAAGTGACATTTATTTTTCATACTTCTTTTTTCAAAATATTGAAGATTTCTTCACTTTCAAATATAATTTTCTATATGTGAGACTAACAGAGCTTATTTAAACACATTTCAAAGGTATTGTTTCTTAAGTAGGTTTTTAAATATTTCTTAGTTGATAACGACCTTTCAGGAGTACATGCTATAACAGGCAAAGAAACTAAAGGTTTTTAAGTTAATGGATACGTTGAACTCTTGTAAAACAGTTAAACTAGTCTTTTGCGCCAATATTTTTTTTGCCATAGCTGATATTCTACTCTCAAAATACTAAAACTACAATCTGACAAATATAAAGAATATGTTTCTTTCAGCACTTCTAATTTATTTTCATCTGCAGTTATGAGGTCATTCTCTGGTATTATTAAAATATTTAATGAACTCATAACTATTTTGTGAATTTTTTTTGAGTCATAAAATTAATACAGCCAAAAATCGATTAAAAATTGTTATCCTTAAATAAGATTTGGGTGATTGTGCTAGAATATTAAAATTCTGAGCTTTTTTTGCTAATCGTGAAAGAAAAAATTCTATGGTCTTCACCTATTATCCTTTTTAAAACAGATTCTGATTTTAGGAGAAAATGGAATTGAAAAACGTCTATGATCCACTGCGAATCCTTTCAAGTTTTTTTACAATATCATCAATGCACCAGACAAGGCATCATCATCATATCCGAGGCTTCTTATTTATTTTAAATTTAAACCGAAGGATTTTAAAGTTTTCAAAATTGTGTTTGCTATATCCTCTCCACGTGTTGATATTGTTGGTAGAAAACGTACAAAGTTTTCAGTAAGGAAGGATTTGTTGTCATCGCTTTTTATAAATCTTATACATAAAGAGATTTGCTCTGCTAAAGAAATGTCTGTGATTTCTTCCACTATGATAGAAAAACATTCGCTTGAATTCACTTACTAAATTAATTTTTAAAAATTATTTCGTTGCAAGCATGTACAATTTCGTTTCGTATTTTAAGCGATAAATACGATGCATTATCGGGATGTTTACGTTAAAACCCTTTGAGGGGCGGTATATAAAAAACATTACATTTTTGCAAAAATTCATCTAATATGCACTAATAATATTAAAAGGACACAATATCAAGCGGTAAAATTAATTTTTATTTATTTCCCGATTTTTAAGACCTGATCTATATAATATACCCCCCCCCCCTCTAGGACATTTAATTTGTACACTCGCTGTTTCGTATTTTCGAAGAAATAATAATTACTTATTCATAAAAAATTATATTATTTTAGTTAATTTGATAATTATTAGGATCACAAAACGCTTTTGAAAAAATTAGAACTTTATAATGTTGTACTTTTATTTCTAAGAGTGATAATTTGAGCGAAATATGTCAATTAATTGAAGTATAGCTTTTTTTATACACTTATAAGTTTCATAGTTTAATGCTAGAACTATATTATAAACTTAATAACACAATTTTAATTAAAATACATATACAAATTTATTAAAAATAAGGCATATTTCTTACTGCACAGACTGAAGTGAAATTTTCTTCCCCACTTGTTTTTGAAGATAACTCCAATCCATCAGAAGGGAGGTCTTCAAACAAAGCAAGTTCTTTCTCTATGGAATGTCACCGTATAGGCATTCTTTTAAAGATACATTTTAGAATATATATATATATATATATATATATATATATATATATATATATTTGAAACTAGATTATAAAGCTACTTAAAATAAAATTTGAATTTTTCTGAAATAATTATGAATACGAAATCTGAAACGTTGGCATCTAAAATTTTAATTATTTCTCCATCAAGTAGCTTGCGAATGACGTAATTTGATTTGTCATATTTTTCAAATTATGATGTCGTTTTTATATAAATTTGGGTAATTTCTGAATTCTTGAGTATTATACCTATATTTCCAATTCCCATAGGTGATTTTCTACATCGCTGTTATTTAATGCATACTTTTCTGCTTCAAATTTACATTTCGAATTTTTTTTTCATCAGAGGAAAAATAAAAACATCAAAGTTAATTGAAATGTATTTCAGATGTTCACAAATATGTCTTTAAAAGTTTTCATTAAGTTTAATTGAATTTTCTGATGAAAATCTGTTGAGAGTATCGAAATGTTTGATCTCATTCATCAGGAGACATTAAAATAAAAATGATTTTCTAGTATAATTTCAATTTTATCTTGGACATTGAAAAGACTGATACCTGAGCCTTGTTATAACAGATTTAATTCATTTAATTTACCAAAGATATCAGATAAGTAAGCAAGATTTCGGCCAAAGCATATCGATTATATAAGGGAACAAATGAAATGAGTGGTGAATAAAATATGCTTGAACTTCAGACTTCAATTCAAACAAGCTTGTCAAAACTTTGCCACAGAAAAGCCATTTAACTTCTGTGTGGAGTAGTGAAGAAACACTAAGGCTTTAAAAGTCTTCACAAAGAGCATAAAATATAAGGTAGTTTGTAGCTCACGATTTTATAAAATTTATAATTTTTACAGCACCACTTAAAGTAGTTGATAACTCTTTAGGAATACACACTTATATGCCAAAGCTTGTCTTTAAATATACTTCATTCAGTTTTCTTGTCGATCTTTTTACCCGTGCCGTAAGACTAGAATGTTTTCTTGTCATTGATTTTGCATCATCTGAGCACACACGCACATAATAAAATCAACCCCCCCCCCTTTTTTTTTCAAAATAATAACGTACCACATCGAAAATGGTTTCTCCAGTTGTATAGGTTTTCAAATGTTTTGCAAATAGTACAACTTCTTGAATGGAATTAATATGTATCTTCTTACTGTATCTAATGGAGACAAGCAACACTGCAGCATTTGCTACAACGGTCGTCTCGTCGAACTATCACAAAATAATTCAATTTTATTCTTTTCGAAAACTCACTTTCCACATCATTTGTCAAACCATCAATTCTACAGAACACTGTAGTATGTGATGAGAGAACCAGGTCAAATTCATTTGCTGTTTTTTTCTCCGATCTTTCATGCACATGGTCCAATTGAATCTTCTGTGCATTGTATGTGCCTGACCAGATCTTATAATTTTATAACTTACTCGAAATGCCTCAAACACTATTTTAGTATGTTCATTTGAAGCTGATAAGAAAGAAAAGACTCTACACTTTTTATTACTTGCTAGTTTAAACTTGACATGTTTATCCTAGTGTGTGTCAGATGTTTTGTTTCAAGATGTCTACAATTAAGTGAGGGTTTTATTTTGCTATTATGTTAACAAGAACTTTGTTCCAAGTTTTACAAAACAACTTAGATTCTGACTCTTCTCCTGTAAAGAAAAAAACACATTTGTAATTAGTCGTTGTCATATTTACCTTTTTCCTTTTCTTCATTAATCATGTTCACTAATTGTTTCTTTGTTTTTAGTCAAGTAAGATGGTAGTTCACTTCAACTTTTAGCTACATCCTGATGTGTTGTTTCAAAAAAACACTGTGTTGTTTTAGGCACTGATGTCGAAGAATGAATAAATAATTGCTTATCAGCATTTTGTAAGACTCGACTAAACAACAAGTTTTTAACCATTAATTCGTAATAAAATTATAGTATAAAAATTATTAAATGTTATTAACGTGAGAAAAACTTACTTAACAAAGCTATATTGCTAATCGCGAGCTAAATCATACACGTTTTTCAAACATCTGTACAAACGTCTGTTGATGCGCTTATCTAGTTAAGAAAAATATCAACCTCAGGACGTGCTTTCTACTTTGTTATCCGGTTACGAACAGGCACCACTTGAGGGACAGACTGTCAAGGTCGTGAAAAATCTCAATAAGAGACACGTCGTCTCAAATAATTTTTCTCGTGATGTGATAAAATATTTCTCAATATTTGCGTTTTTAAAAGAATACTTTTACTTATTTTAATTTATTTTATTTTCTAATTATTAACATTGAAATAAATATATGCATGTAAATTTATTATTTCGTTATTTTTTTGCATTAATGATTTTAAATTCTACACTGCGGGAAACGAGTATTCATATACTCGAAATGGCTCCGATCCCAATGTATTCAAATTTAAGACTCGCTCGCACTCATTTTTAGTAACAGGTACGTACTCAAAATGGAAACTTCCCATACACATTTTTGAAGATATTTATGTATCAAATATGAGTGTGAAATAGAAAAAAGAGTATATCATGTATTCATTTTTGAATCTGTTAGTGTATTGAATATGATAATGAAACAACAAAATGAGTACGTAATGTATTCATTTTCGAAGCTATTACTGCATCATATGGAACAATAAAGTGAGTATGTATAGCATTCATTTTCGATATTGTTGTATCGAATATGAGTATGAAACAATAAAATGAATATGTATTGCATTCATTTTCGACACTACTGTTGTATCGAATATGAATTTTAAACAGAAATATAAACATCAACTTAAATTTTAAGGAACACAAATAAGCTCTCCTTTAGTTGCAAGTTTCATTTTCTTCATCTTACATATTATTCAACATACACTTCATTAAATTTTCACCACAAAACTTCGAATCAAAATTCTTGCTAGTTATTACTGTGTGTAACAAAACTGTTACTTTTAGAAACAAAAATGCAACTGTTATCTGATCATAAACTGTACTTAGAACTTATACCTCAAATTTAAATCAATTCGAGTGGCTTAATAAATCTTTAATTAACGAAAATAAATTCGATTTTCAAGAGTTAAATTCTTTTCAAAACAAATATGTAAAAAATTTGAGTTAGTTGTTCCAGAAGCAATTTGATTCGTTAAAAATTTAAAAATTATATTTATGATCCTGGAAGCAATATATAGTTTTCTTAAAATCCTGTACATGCAGAAAATTGAGTTTTATTTAAAGTTTAGTGTTTTACTAATAAGTTATTGCAACTTAATAATTTAATAACACTTGTGATATAACTAATAAGTTATATCACAAGTGTTTTCAATTAAAGCAAAGCAAATGGTCTTATGAAAGCATAACTTTTTTCTGCCTTACATTTTATACAATAACATAAATTTAATTTAAACAATGTGGATCAGTTCATACTTAAGATTAAATATCCATTATGGATTAGTTTGTAAGTGCATTTAATTTTCATACATAATTTCGCATATTGTAGAGAAATTTCGGAATAGAGAATAATAAAAAGTCTTGAAATTGATTATCGTGTTTTACTTTGCAAATTGATTTTACTCATTTTGTAATTTCTGATCTAAAAAAAGTATTATAAAATTTACAATTAATTAGTCTCTTAGAAAGGTTAATTGCCTAAAAAAAATATTTTGCAAACTTGCCTATTTCAAGACATGCAAGCCATTTTAAAATTGAATATAAAATTAAAACTAAAATTATTACAAATTTAAAAACACTACCTTTAATACTTGGCTATAAAAAAGTGCTTTTGGGAGGAAAATATAGTTCATGGAGAAATTACGTTTATTGGTTAACCACCTTTAAAAGCAGAATTTTAAATTATGTGATTTTAGCACTTAGATATGCGTCATGATATATATAAACTTTTTCAGTTTTGTTATGATCTATATTATGTTATATTGCTACAGCCACTGCCTTAATTAGGTGTTTTTAACTTTTGCACACGTTGCTTAAAGTTGAGTTCCTTTTTGACCTGAATGAACCAAATAACATGACTTATTATGTGCACTTGCTTTCAAATTTTGAAAAATATTCTTCCAGCTTCCGCTCTTTTTACTTTTTCCCTAAAAATTCATATCAAACGTGTGGAAAAATTGTATACTGAAGAATGGACTAAATTTACAGACAACTGGCTCCACATCAAAATCACTCGAAAGTCTACAAAAACAAATCGGCGTGGTCAGCGTTAACATTAGATTTCTCTATGTGTTACTTGCTTACATCTTGTGCATCCACTTTATTTCGATTATATATTTAATATTATCACATTTCTTACATTATTCAATTATTTACATTCGGTAGGAAATAATCTGAGTATATATATATATTTTTTTTTATATATCTATAGTCTTTTTCTCGTTTAATTGTGTTGGTAAAACGTCTCTCAGTCAGCCTATTTAAACTTGCTTCTGGCGTTTGTTTGTATTCTTCAGTTAAAAGCTTTAAATTATTTTCTGCTTTAAAAAGGTTCATTTTTGAACTGTTAACGCTATTTCAGCTTTTTGTTTTGATTAAGCTTATTTTGTATTTCAAATTATTTCATGTTTTAATATTGTTACGTATCATTAGATCATCGGTTGATTCTAACATGTTAAAAAATAAAGGACCCAATATTTATTCTAGCAATATAATTCTTCTAAACCCTCTGAAAAATAAATGTGAATAGTTAAAGTGTAATTTATTAAATATGAATTATAGTATAGTTCTGAATTATAGTATCTTTTATATATAAACACTTTATATTTATCAGGTTGATTCTGTTTAAAAAATAAAGCAACATTAAACTATTTGCTCTTTTAATCAAGATACATAATTAAGCTGTAACAGTTATATAATGATTTTTGATTTCAACCGGTACAATTTTGTGCCTTGAATTAAAGTTTTGTTAAAATGTGCTTAGACAAAAAAATTAATTTAATCATAAGTTGATTATAATATTTCAAAAATGAATAAACAGTATTTAAGAGAGATTTGTGTGAATATGTAAATTCTATATACAATTTCAAATTTAATGATAGCTAGCATTAAATTCTTTTTCTCAAAGTAATACTTATTAATTAAATACAATCTTTACTTATATGTTTTAATGTAAAATGAAGTGCAGAAAACATTCTGACTATTGTGAATTACAAGACACATATACCAAAACTTATATTAGTGATAATCTGATTTTTAAAAAATGCATAAAATGTTAAGTTTTAAAATTATATTTGAATAGAAATGATACAGTCAGGGATAAAAAAGAGAATTTTGAGGAAGTAGAAAATTTTTTGTCGTGCAAATGAGATTCTTGTTTCTTCCAGCCAACACCAGAACCTTGGTTTTACTTTGTAATTCATCTCGGCACAAGTATATTTTTTAAAAATATTAACTTTAAGAAGTGCATGAATAAAGTGATTAAATTGTGTTAATAAAAATACAAATATCAACAAATAGGGCTAGATAATATGCTCGGTTCTTATTCTATAGTAAACATTTATCAGCGTTTTTACAATTTAATGAATTATACATAACTATAGTGTTTGTGTTATGTATCGAAAAGAAAAGAAATTGTTTTATTTATTCTGTGTGAAGGAAAATGTTGGGAGTTTATGCATATAGTAAAATCTGAATATACTGCACCAAATATTTATTTAAATTTTTGAAACATTTATGCTACAATTTAAAAAAGACCTGGATATGAAATGTCTGTGTTTAAACCTTAATTATATAAAAAAATCAAATTTCGAATTATAAATAAAACTGTGGTTCCTCCCCCTCCTAAGTCATACAGGTTTAAAATAGATAACTTAAAAATGTAAGACAATAGTGATGAAACACTAGACAATCACTTATAATATGAAGAATAGAATTTGAGACATAACAGAAAGTATACCTGATTAGACTGCGAAAATTTGGTTCCAAAATACACATGAAATTTGTGTTTAAATTAAAATCATGTTCTTTAAATATATATATATATATATTTAAAGAATAATCTGGAGTAAAAACTATTTTTGTCAACATTTTATTCTGTGTGTATAATTTCTTACTTTTAAGTACCAAAATGTTATTCAATAAAATATTCTCAGCGTCATACAGAAATATTCACGTGTATGAAAATAATTTTCAACACTGATCTGAACGAATTAGAGTCAAGAAGTCAGTGCGTACTCATTTTAATTTTCATGTCATATGTTCATCCGCGTGTAGCGTGTTAAATACGAAATATATATCGAAATATTTAAGCAAACCATATTCGTTTTTGAACCCCAATTTTTAAAATACGTAGCCAGTACATAAAAGGAACTTTTGTAGCCCTTATATCTATAATAATTTTTTAAGAGTGTTGAATCCCCCCCCTCCACCTTTTTTTTTTTTTTTTGGGGGGGGGGGGGGTTGAATACATGCAATGCCTTGCATTCGATAAAGATATGCGTTCAAATTTGATACAAACATACTCGTTTCAAAATGAATACGTCTGGGTATGTATTTTGAGTATTTCTTTTTTCTCCATGTACCGTTGATATATTATTTTTGCGAACCCTTTTATACATCTCTCGCACCCCTCGTGGTTCACGAACCACCGGTTCGGAAACACTGGTAAAGTCAAAAGCAAAATGAAAGAATTTTCAACAGTTACGTTTTACTAGAAATGATGTAAAAAATGCTCTTAAATTTTTTTAAAAAGTTTATAGATACATACGTGTGCATTTAAATTTATATTCATACATTTTAACTGATTTCTGTATATATAGTTTACTTTTTGACTTTGTAAATTTTAATACTTATACTGTTTAAAATTAAAATGTATTTATTACGAGTTTTTCATTTATAATTAAGAGTATTTGAAGTAATGTATGGTTAAGGAAATGAAAACAGCATCGAATATAGCATCATTAAGCATGTTTGATGTAAATTTCAGTTTGCTGCACTTACTCTTGATATCTTCTGTTTTATTATTCATGTAGGAAGCTGAATTTGTGTTTATGAAGGCATTATTCGTGCAAAATCTTGTTATCCTTAAAATAGGACATTTGCAATGTATATTGTTACGTAGATATTGAAGAAGATTGAATTAAACACACAATAAATAAGTGAAAAATGTGATTTATTAGCAGACTAAGAGCAGATATATATACTCTTGGCTGAGAACTCAGAACACATGGGTTTATATATTACATGAGAATATTCCAAAACACTACTCTGGAAACATAAAGAATATTCTGGTAAGTTTTAGAAATTGTAGAAGAAAATAGAGAATAATTAAATAAAATTTCAATATGAATTGTTAATGTTGTCAGCACTGAGCTTTGAATCTGGAAACTCTCATTCTGTAGACTAGCGCTTTACCTCTGCTCATCATTGTTACAGTCTGTTACTTTAGGATAAGCGTATCAAAGTCACTCATTTTCGTTTCTCCTCCATGGATTGCCATGGTAACCACTAATATACCATCACCACTGCACTTATTTTCAACACTTCCAATTTCTTTGCGTTTGAACGTGTTTTATGTGAAATGTAAAGTCAATTTTAAATATATATATAAATAGCATGTTTCCTTTTTTTTTTAATGATAATTTTTTTTAAAAAATGAAAGTATATAAATTACTAAAACATATGCTTATAAAATATTAAAAAATACATATACATATATAAATTTATTTACATAAAAAGTTCTAATTAGTTGTTTAGTTCCGTTATATAAAGGTGTAAGAATATTAAACGTTTTTAATTACATGTTAACAATATTTATAAAATGTTATACAGATTTTAAACAAATATTTTAATGATGCAGATTTGTGGGAGAAAAAAAAACAACGATGATCGGGGAGCTCAAAATTTCGTTTTCATTAGAAATCTGTTTACGAAAATAAAACGAAGTGGGAAAAAAAAAAGTGATCTTCATTCTCAACTGTTGTTGCCACAGTTACAGACGGAAGTGGGGAAACATCTGTGACTTTGAAGCGTTTTCTAAAGTAACAGACTTTTGTAAGCTTAGTGTCCCTACTCTTCTCTTGAAAAACAGCTTCGCACTCTTTAAAAATTCTGTGGTAAGACTCTCGTCCACGAATGTGTCATGGGTCCTGAATAAGACTCGACAAGAATGCGACTTTATTCAGCGGCTGGGTGCACTTTCTCTAGAATTAAGCTCGTCAGAAGCAGTAAAATCATCTGGAAACTGGATCTGTGCATCGGGATCATAGTAGGGCTTCATTCGAAGAACATGTACCGCATCTATTGTCCGTCTGCGTCATGATCAGGGACTTGAACTTGAAATGTTACGTCAGATAGTCGTCGTAAGACATGATATGGGCCGAAGTATCTTTTAAATAACTTCTCCGACAGACCTACTTTTCGTACAGGTGTGAAAATATGTGGTGCAGTCCCCTTTGGTTTCTTCAGTGTGAATCGGGAACATAGTATCGAATATCATCTCGACTTCACGCTCATGCATCAGATGAAACAGTGTGAACTCGGTTGTGTCCTTTGCGGTGTTGTAAGCAAAAGTAACGAAGGACAATATTTCATCCCAATTTCTTTGCTCGACTTCAACATACATAAACAGCATATCTGTTATTGTTTTATTAAAGCGCTAAGTTAGCCCATTAGTTTGAGAATGACATGCAATCGTCCTTCGGTGGGTAACATTACAGAGGTGATTAAGTTCCACAACTAGTTTCGATTGAAACACTTGATCTTGGGCTGTAATGATGACTCTTGGAATTCCATATTTCAAGATGATGTCCTCAAGGAGATACTTGGCTACTTCCTACACTTCAGGAATAGTTAATGCCATCGTGATGGTATAGCGGATAAAGTAATCAGTAAGGATAATGATCCATTTATGACCCTTTGTGACTTTGGAAATCATCCAAGCAAATCTATTCCGGTCCGATGGAATGTTGCAATTACAGAAAGAATAGGTACAAGATGATCGGCCGGTTCAAGCGGAACGGTTCTTCTTCGTTGGCATTCATGACAGTGTGTAACATAGCGACGTATAGTGCGATACAGATCCGGCCAATAAAATTTTTCTTCGCTCTGTCATATGTTTTGACGAATCCTAAGGGGTTTGATATAGGTGCGTCAAGAAAATATTGGAGTATATGTTTCCGTAGGTGTCTCAAAAAGATCGGTAACCACATCTTTCCATCTGAATAAAAAACCTTTTTTTGCAAAATATTCCGTCAATTAATTCATAAGTTGTTCTAACTGGTTTTGATTTTTTTTATTGAAAGAATAGTATTTTTCGAGTTCTGAATCCTTCGTATGCTATGTTTGAGAAAGAGCTGCTATGTTTGAGAAAGAGTCAAGGACGTTCACTTCTTCAGAGGAGTCAATGTCATCTTCCAACAAATTTCGAGATAGGGTGTCAACATCCTTATGCTTCTTACTACTCTTATGTATAATGGACATGCCATAATTTTGAAGGCGCAAACCCATCTTGCTTAACTTCCAGAAGAGTCTTTAAGGCTAATGAGCCAGCACAGTGAATGATGGTCTATCACAACATTAAATTGCTTCCCGAAAAGATAAGGACAGAATTTGGGCTATAGAGATATGACCGCAAGACATTCCATTTCAGTTATGGAACTAGTTTCTCTATGCTTTTGAAAGTGTCCTTGAGACCATATGCATTCACTTTCTCCTGAACATCTTGCAATTGTATAACAACTACGCCTATTCCGTATCCACTAGCATCTCAATATAGCAATGTGGGGGGGGGGGGCTTCTTGTAGAACAGTCCTAAAATAGGATCGGAAGTAGTGCTTTCTTCAGTTTGTGAAGGCTTGTTTGGGACTGCAAAAAAAATTTCTAATCCTCTTTCAGAAGTTCCTGAAGTGCTTGGGTTGATAGCAAAACTCTTTAATGAAACGGGGTAATAAGAACAAAGTCCCAAAATGCTTATGACGTCATGTAAATTATTCGGGGTTAGAAAACAGCTGACAGCTTTTACTTTGTCTTGATCAGACCGAATACCATCTTCTGAAACAAGATGGCCCAAAAAAACTTTCAAAAAGTTCCTAAAAGGTTTCGGAAAATAATACGAAGACGTCTAGGTAACAGAGGCACATTGTTCATTTTAAGTGACGTAGTAGATCATTCATCATACTTTCAAAGCATTACGTAGACCAAAAGGTATAAAAATAATGTTTTAAATTTGTACAAGCCTTACGGGGTGATAAACACTGTCTTTTAACGCTCATAGTCATTTACCCAAATTTACCAGTAAATGGTTCTGAGGACCATTGTCGAGAAAAAATGTAGCAACCTTTAAGCAATTTAGTGTATCGTCTATATGTTGTAGAGGGTACACATCTTTTAGTGATTGAGACGACGGTAATCTACACAGAAGCGCCAACTTCTATCTTTCTTATTAACCAAGACAACTGGAGAAGACCAAGGGCTCTCAGTTAGCTGAATTATGCCCTTATCTAGCATCTTCTCGACTTCTTGTATTATGCAACGCTTGGTTGGTGACACTTTATAAGCTCTTTGGCTTATAGCTTTATGGTTGCCAGTATTTAAACGGCATTTAACCTTTCCCCTTACAGCTTCTTATTTTTTTTATTCGTCGAAAACTTCTGAAATATTCTAAGAAGCCTCTCTTTTTGCGTCGACGTGAGATATGGAGCTAACATAATTGAGAATTCGATTTGCTGTCCACTCTGTTTTGCCTGGAATGTAGCGTTAGATTCGGCGAACGTAATTGTACTCACGCAGTCCTCAACTAACGCTGAAGCATTCCATACGAACATATTCGTAAGAATAATTTGAGCAGAGGCTTAACACTAGCAACCCGTTATTTACCTTTGCCATTTCACAATGTTATTATGGTAACTAGTATCATAATTTACTATTCTAGAGATAACATTTTATTTCCTTTCACTATCACGTCGATATTTTGATCTTTACTGGAAATGGCAAAAGGAATTTTGGCTATGGAATGAGCAGGTATAGAGGAAAAGTCTACAGCGTGTAAGGATCATATATGAATATTTGATGTTTCATTTACAACGTCTTCTAAGATGTCCTCTAAGTTCAGATGTCCCTCAGCCTATCACGGAAAACTGAAACATAAGAATTCTGTTAAAACACGTGGACTCTATTTAGGACATCTCGGTAGAAGACACACATGGCGAATCCAGGAGGATTATTAGAGAAGGATCTCATCATTCTGAACAACGGTCAATTGAGGAAAATGATTATTGAGCTGCAGCCCACTATAATAATTTCCCCATTACATCAGCGTGAAGACTTTCAGCCTTGATTGATTTAAAGTATATATCACCCTGTTATTTGACGCATCTTTTGAGTACTCAGGACTCCAGTCCATGACTCAGCGGAAACAATACTGGCCATGAGTTCACTGCCATGACCATTCAGCTACTGAGGCCACATTTTTAAATATTTATTATAACACTAAAAATTGTATCTTTAATTTCTTGTGAATGAGACTGCATATTAACGTCGCACTGAGAAGTAACACGAGGGCTATTGTTGACGGATCTTGTAATTTTGAACTTCGGTCAAGAGACGAGGACGACACTTGAGCTGCCTCCTCCCTCTTTAAACTTCCATATCATACCAACAGAAGGACAGGACCTCGGCCAGATTTAACGTGCACCTTCCTTCTATACAGAGAGTCTTGAGTGGCATCAGGGCTCGAATCCACGACTCGACGATACAACGCCAGCCGCGAGTCCACTATCATGACTACGAGGGTACCGCGACCTCAAGCTCTCTTTGGAATGAAGTAAAACTCCCATAAGAATTTAATATTTTATACCAATAGACTTTATGTATTATTTTAGTTTTTATATAATCAGAAAATGTTATCCGAGATAGTTTTAGATCAAACCATCAGTTACTGAATTTCATATAAACTTCCAAATTATGGAACCAAGTCGAAAGACTTGATATTGTAGAATTCAATGACATATAAATACTCATACTTCGATCACATTCAAAACTTTTTGGAAGAAATTAAATTTTTATTCCATTTTATCCCCTTAAAACTAGGAATTATAAACGAAATCTTTGTATAAACCTGTTGTTTAATCACCTCATTATTTTTCCTTTCATTTTTTAAATTATTTAAAATTTTACTTTGCGCAGATATGTACAACGTGCAATGCCGTGCGTTGAAGCGAAGTTGTTAGATTCGTCCTAGTAGTTCGTTGCTAACAGTCTTGTAAAGCACCACAGCACTCATTAGTTGAATTTGGGAAAACTATCATTTTTTGTTGTTTATTTTAAACAAATCATGCTTTTATAAATGTGATTTATAACTAAACATTTTTTTTTATTTCTCGAAATACATTTATTTAATTGTAATAAATGTATAATAATGCTCTTTTGATGCTGTGTATTGTGTAATGGGATGATTGTTGATGTGTAAGTTATATTGTGCAATATATTAATCGAAATTTCAAAACAAAAAAAAATTGTAACGCATACATTACTAGTATTAAAACTAAATCACTGTAAAGTTGGTATAAACTTGTCAACTTTTATTTTTCAGTTCACATTCGCTCAGAAAACGTCAAACACTTACCATTTCATAGTTAAATTTTAAAATTTTGTGTGAGTATCGCCCTATACACTCCCTACCCCAATCTTGTTTATAAATTTTTTGTCCGTTTCCACAGCTGATTCCCAATCCCCGCTGTATATCATCTGCAACCTATGTCACAGCTTGTCCATCTACCTGTCACCTCGGTATTCCGTCTACATCAGTCGTGCACATCAGAAAGAAACCAGATACTCCAGATTTGTCATAAATCTTCATCATATTCTTTGATTGTATTTTAAAGAGAGCCATTGAATATTTAAATAGACAAATAATTGCTTATTTTATTCGTCCAATTTTTTGTCTACGTAACCCCCGCCGACTACTCTGCACTTTTCGCATCCTTATGGAAGTCTTCTTATCCTCTCAGTGAGGAATTATTTACCTTGATCTGAAAGCCAATTTTGTATTTTTTCCCTCCTCATTGCCGTTCAACTTGATGCCACGCAGAGCTTCTTTCAAAGGGTCAAACAGGTAAAACTTCCAATGGGAAATGTTAGGGTTGAAGGGACTTTGCCAATAGATTTTATTCGTCATGCAGAAGAAGGGGAAATAATTCGAGCAACTAACCCCCTCTCTGCTCATAGTGCACTACGGGCTAGAAGGAGGGGTGATGGAAATCCAGCTTGCACCAATCTTACGGTAGTTAAATTTATTTTGAATGATTCAGTGATCTCTAAAGGAATACTTAATTGGCGAGTTAAGTTGGGTGCGCTTGGTATAATGATAAATTATGTATATATATTAATATTATTAATTTATTGTTATAAATTATTATTTTATAATAATAAGGATTTTTTATTTTATTTGTTATTAGTAATTATTATTATTAGTAATAATAATAATAATAATAGTAATAGTAATAATACTTTATTATTAGAGTGGAAGTAAAATATTTATTAATAATACTAAAATAATAGTTGTAATAATTTTTTATTATTAGTAGAAGTAAAACATTATTATTATTAGTAACAATTAATTATTGTTAGAAGTATCATAATTTAATAATAATGTATTATTATTTTTCGTAATAGTAGTAATAAGAACAACAGTAATAGTAGTATTACCAGTAGTTGTAGTAGTAATAGTATTAGTACCAGTAAAAATAATAATGTATTTTTATTATTGGTAATTGGAGTAGTATAGTAGTAATATAGTAATAATAATATGGTAACGAGACTTTTTATTATTAGTAGTAGCAGTAGAAGTAGTTGTTGCAGAAGTGATAACAATAGTAGTAGTAATAGTAATAATAATAAAAGGAAGAATAAATTTTGCGTAAGGGTTATGTTTTAATATGAAAATTATTAGTAGTATAATCTTCCTCTCCATACTTGTAGTCGTGCTACCCTTGTTGCAAATTCTCTGCTGACGTTGGCTGCCTCGAATTAAACAACTTAAAAACCACCCATAGTGACGCACTTTAAATCAGTCCAGAATATTCCTGTTGGCGTGGAGGAGAGTGAGATATTAGTTCAGTCGTCTTTTCATTATTTTGCCTTGGTTCAAAAGGTCCGTCCTCATGTTATTTTCGGGGCGGCGTTAATAAAAAAAAAATCCATCAATCTGGCACCAATAATGTCTGTTTTTATTTCTGACAATTTATTCACTATGCAGTTTTTATATATTGTTAGATTTATTCTTTTATTTGTTCTTCGTTGCAGAAGAACGAACAAGAATAAATCTAATGTTTGAAAAATCTAATCTAAAAGAATAAATCTTTTGCTCTTGTTCTTCGTCTTTTTTGAATGAATCCCAAATAAATAAAAATTTTATGTTTGCTAACTGGATACATAAACTAAAATGTTTTGAGCAAAATTCTGCTTAAATAAATCGTCCGATGCGAACTGGTCTACCTATATTTAGATATTTATTACATCAACATTTATTCAAAGTTCTTAAAATTCGATTCCTTAAAATTTTAAAGAATAAAATACCATTCTTTATTTAATATGCACATCGTGGGGGAAAAGTTATTTCTTAATCTTTTCTTTTTCTTTTTTTTTTTTTTTAAATTCAGCTCAAAATTTTTTTTAAAGTGATTATAAGTTATTACCTGTACTTCAGCGTTTCATATTTTCCATCTTTAAAATAAAAATATAATGAAAAAGAAGTATTTCCACAAAGGAAAAACAGCTGGAAGAAGTAAAAGAAACTCACGCGAATAACTGATAAGGAATGGATATATTGATAGAAACTTTTTCTTGATAAAGTATTCCATTTAGGCAAAAAAGAAAGTCAAATTTTCTCAAAATTAATTTTAAATACTGCGGAGCTCTTGCGAAAGTAATACAAATGGCAGCTTTATGTTTAATTTTAATTATTTTTCCAGGCATTTTATTTCAAAATAGATTGAATGCAAATGTTATCCGATCTGAAATCCTGTCTCCTGAAGAACTTGAAGAATTGCGCTATGAACTGAATGACAATACTTTTTTAAAGGAAAAAGCGAGTGCTGGTAAATAAAAAAAGTTTCATGTTTATTAATAATTGTTCTCTTGACATTAATTAATTAATAAACTTAAAGAATGAAAATTTTGCTAAATTTTCTAGTTTTTTATTTATTTATTTTATTTTACTTGAAAAATTGATAATATAATTTGTAAAAAAGTTTTAAAAATCAGAAGCTCATAAAAATGCTTGAGGGAACAGTGTGAATACATTTAACACTGCAATATATTTGCAACTGAAATAAAATTTCTTAAAACATAATTTTTTTGAATGTAACTTACTAAGTAATATTAATTCTAATTCAAGTCATCTGCAATTTAAAAGGAGGGTAATTTGAAACTACCAACTGTTATAGTTTGTAAAGACTTTGATTTATTATACACAGTCGTCAATATTCACGAGGAATAGAATAGAAATAATATTCATCCTCATTAAATATAAAAAAGATGAAAATAATCAAATAAAAATAATTAATTTATATTTTTATTTATTTTTTCTGGTAAAGAGTAAAGAAATTAAATAATTTATTGAACATTTTTTAAAAAATTTCCTCGTTTGTAATTTTTTTGATCAATGAAATTGCGTAATGTTCAAAAATCTTAAATTACTTTTTCAGTACAGAAAAAAGACGTATTAATATTACTTTTATTAAATCTTACATTTAGGATTGGTCATTCTTTTTAAATAGTAATATACGATGTATTTGTTGAGACATTACTTTACATTATTCCTGATATATATTGATATTATTGCGTTACTGCTTTGACTACAGTTCATAAAAAACTAGACCGTGTGCTATTTGAAAATCAAAACTAGAGGATGCATCAGAGAGACGCATACGCTTTCTCCTAAGAAATTCGTATCACTAGTCGGAAAGCTAAAATTTGGAATATTCAAACAGCTCGAACTCGAAAACTCTGGAAGGAGCTGTAAAATTGCTGCAAGATTGTTAGTAATTATTCTATGCCTGAATCTTGCATGTTTGTGATGTTCAGCAAAATTTGAGCGTACAGTCTGCTTACTTCTTTAAGTTATTGAACAAGTTCTCTACACCTTTGTTAATTGCAATTTATTTCAATACTTTTAAATATTTCGCATTGTTTTGATAAAAAATACCAAAATCTATGCATAAATTTAATTAGTCATGCTTTCATATTACTCGTGCTCAATGATATTTACTATTTCTTCAGAGTAAGAGAAAAAGTGTACAAATCTCGTCTGCAAACCACTGGAATGTGAGACACTCATTTTCAATTACCTTTGACGGAGATCCATCCATCGCTCCAACTTCTTCAAATCTTTCCTTGCAGGATCGTTTCGATTTTTCCACCTGCGCCCTTTTTCTGGGTAGAATGTAAAACGAGATTCGCAGCAGAATTGCACACTTCATGTCTTCTCTAATTAGCCTGCCAATATCTTATGGACAGCACGATAACGTGCTGTAAACGAAATGCGCAGTATAGGTCTACGAGTATACAGCATGGAGTGGATTTCGGAAGGTTTGACTTGGAACTGTGGTGAGTATCCAAGCAAACGTGTTGTTGTAGAAGATCACATTGATCGTTCGTTTGTTTCTGGCCGTCAGTCTTAAATATTGCGGACTCCCGAAAAATGCCTAAAAACCTAGGAAATCGCACTTTTTGATAATTCTTCAGGCTTTTCATTAAGATTAACGATTTCATTCAGACATCGCCTATGAAGAAACAAAAAACTCTCAAAGTAAGACGATCACTCCTTTCACCTTTTCCATTAAATATGCCGACAGCCCATTTTCCTTCAAAGTTGCTCATTCATCATTTTCGATGTCACACACGAAATTTGCATGTTTCCACAACCTTCAAAGTTTGAGAATTTGCATTTTTTACGCTGTTCCTTTACCTAAACAAATTTGGATTTTACCGTTTTTAACAGAAAACTTGTAATATTTTTTAATTAAGTATACATGATGCAAGAATACAATTATTGCCTACATTGTTTTTTAATTTGATGGGCGGTGAAATCGTACAAGAATTCTAAAGCGGGACCGCAGATTTTCAATAAGATTTGAGTCAGGGCTCTACGGTCCCATAATTCAATTCCTTTAGTATTAACCCTTTGCTTAGATGTCTTTGATGGGCGGCTAGGAGCAGAATTGTTTTGAAAAACATATGGTCTGTTATTAAGCACTTTATCCCTTAGAAAAATGTCGAAGATTCAAGGAATATATTTATGTACTTTCTCATATTCAGGACTTTAATCAGGAAAAATGAATAATGAAATTTGTAACTTGTTGGATGGAGAATTTCTTTGATTAAAGGCTTATAAATTGTTGTGTCTCTCTTCTGAGGTACATTGACAGTTTTGACAAATTTTGATTTTGGATGAATTGCTTTGGAAAAGTACCTGTCTCCTAAACAATATTAAAATACTAGTAGTAAAACTGCAAGAACTGGTGTTAGTTCCAGAAATGTATTTGTGCATAGAAAAAGATAACTCTGAAATAATATTTGATTAACGCATTATAAAAAAGAGTTACCATCCTACTACGTATAAATTACGAAGCAAGTGATATTGTAAAAATGTTAGAATAGCAGCTGTATTTGTTATTAGAGAACTGTGAGGATGACTCAAAAGGTTTCCGTGATAGGAGTGAGGTAACTCACTGTAGAATTGATCGTATTTCTTTAGAAGTCCATCAACATGACACCCTTCGTATCCCAAAAAATCACGGCCGTCACTTTTCCGGCCGCCTCCTTTAATGCATCGGAAGCATTTCATTGTTTCGATAGTCGCTTGGTTTCCGGTATATAATGTATCCCGTCTCATCGGCTGCATCCATTCGACGCTGTACTAATGTCATTTTGATTTGACTGCAAATGGTTGCCACCTTATGAATGATTGTCAATTTTATTCTGGCGGTTCTCAACAGATGGCACCACACAATAGTAACACCAGGTATCTTTTATCTTTTGAACCAGCCTCGTAACATTCTATATTATATTTATTTTTTCTACGTGAATGATTAAAAGTCAATCGAGGAATTCGGACACGGCTGCAACAATTTACTCTCCTTTGAAAGGAAAGAATGGAAATAACATTTGCAGTAAGGCACCTGTATTTGCCTCACAGTGAAAAAAAATTCGAAACGCTCAATTTAAAATAGTAATCTATAAAAGTGCCTTATTTCTTCAATAATGGCCTTCTATATCATTTAATAATCTAGTCGGATTCGAAAAGTTTCGACCGCAAAGGTAAATTTTCAGCACAAATCATTAGAAAAGTGGAAAAAATCCGACCAGTAAACTATGTCGTCAAATCTTCGTGGTTTTCTTTCTTTTTTTTTCAGTTTAGTTTTTATTAACGTTGCACTAGACGCAACGCGAGAGCTATTGGTGACGGAATTCGTAATTTTGAACCTCGGCCAAGTGACGAGGGTGACACCTGAGCTGGCACCCCCCTCCGAACTTCCACACTAACCGGAGGACTGTGGGCCTCAACAGATTTAACGTGCATCAGCACCGGCTACACGGCAGGTCTTTAGCGGCTAAGGATCGAACCCGCGACTGAACGAAAACCGCCGGCCACGAATCCGAAACCATGACCACTAGGTTACCGCGGCCTCGAAATCCTGGTGAGTACTTCAGAATTTGTAAGCATGATCTGGCAATACGCGATGTCAGCTGTTACGGTGAAGGGGATTGATTAATTCATTGGTTTTTTATAAACTACGATTAAAAACTTTTATTTAATTAGAAGCAATACACGGTTTATTGGCTACAGATCTCGCAATTTTAAACCTCGGTCAAATGACGAGGATGATACCTGAACTGATACCCTCGTCTTCTAATTTCCACACCATGCCATAGGGAGGACTTTGAGCCTCGACAGATTTAACGCGCATCAGCACCGGCTATGAGGTGGATCTTTAGTGGCATCGAAGCTCGAACCCGTGACTTGCAATTCGTGACTCGACGAAAACCACCAGCCGCGAGTCCCCGACCGTGACCACCATGGCGGAGGGGAACATCAAGCGGAAAGTTTGGGAGCTACTGCCTAATCATGGGTGGTAAATGTGAGAGAGAAAAGATCACGACGACACAAATGGCTCGTAAAGCTGAAACTTATTTCCTGTGAATAAATCTTAGAAAATTCGGTATTTAACATGTATGAGGAAAAAACACAATAATAAAAATACTACGCTGGTAAAACAAGGTCCTTAATTCAAAAATATGCTTTAAAACCTAATTTTATTCAATTTTTAAAAGTTTTTTTGCTCTAAAGTTTTGTAAACCTTAAAGGGTAAACTTCTGTGCAAAATGGCGTCTGGTTTTTGTATATCTAATGTACCATTAATATTTTCAGGATCAGTCTATGTATGGTTGCCTCTTATTTTAGTACTTATGCAAATATTCTAATGGGAAAATGAATTGCAGGTTGCAAATGCGAAAGAGGATCATGCATAATCAAGAACGAAAAAGAAACTTGTCAGTGTCCACCAGAATTTGGTCATTACACACCTTCCTTGTGCAAAGGTACTGAACGTCATTTTTTCTTGTAATTTGAGCGGAAATATACAAAATTAGACAAAAAATCACCGCAATTAACGAGAAGGTTCTTTCGAAGTTTATCTGAAATTCTCTAATAAATACATTTCCTTTCAACAGGAACGCGCAGATATAAATCCACACTAACACCAATTGAAATTTTCACAGTTAACGATAACTGTGAAATTTCAGAAATTTAAAATCTGTTGATTGACATTTTAGTAAGTCCCACTTGAACGATAAACGAGGGCTATGGGTGACGGATATAATTCATAATTTTGAGTTTCCGTCAAGGGACAAAGGAGATACGATAACAGTAAACTTCCACACCACGCCAACAAATATTGTTATAACTAATACCGCATGTGGCACCTACACTAAATGAAACTCGCAGTTGCTCACATATGTGAGGGAATATTGTTAAGTCTTAACTGTTACTGAGAAATAACTGAGATATTTGGATAAAATATATTCTGCATATTAGTTGATACGCTTATATATAATATTGTAAATTACATTTGTTAATGTTCATTTGTTAGGTTGCAGGAAGTTGTTGATTGAAATAACCCATACTATCGTAATGTTTTGATCATGATTAAAAAATAATCGAAATAGAAATTTTTTATTTATTAATCTTAAGATTTCTCCACATAGTATCGATGAAGGGTTTCTTGATCTTTCGAAAACTGACATTGTAGAACTTAGCAAGCTGAACATTATCTTCCCCATACTACGGGTTACTTCAGCTTACGGTTTCCTGAAACAAAACATGAATAGCCGTATTCATAATATTACGTACATATGGATCAAGTAATACGTAGAAAAAATTTTCTCTTAGTTTTTTCTTAGAAATAATTAAAACTTTACTACACCCCCTCGTATAAACTCTCAATAATCGTTCTCGAACACTTCTAAACTTGTTTTGAAGTATATAATTTACATCTATCTCCAAGTCTGTCGACAAGGTCACAACTACATATTCTGTATCACTGAATGGTGAATCCTCTCCTTACCTGTAAATCATCTTTCGGGCCACAAAAGCACCTTCTGTTGAGAAGGGAATAAAATTCAACCCTTCCGATCGACAGAGGAGAAGTCCTTTTTTAGGGCTGGTCTCAGGAGAATATATATTCTCGTCAGGCAGGATGTAAAACTGTTGTCACGTAGATATTAGAGTAAATTGAATTGAAGTTGAATAGATCTCTCTCTCTGATGATTATTATTAGCAGCGATTATTATTAGTAGACTAAGAACAACTACACTTGGTTGAAAACTCTCTCAGACTGAGAACACAAAGATTTATATATTAAGTGAAAATATTCCAGAACACTATTCTGGAAACGCTTAGAATATTCTGAACGGTTTTTGAATTTATAGTGGAAAACAAAGAACAATTAAGCAAAACTTTAACGTGAATTGTTAATTTTGTCTCAGCATTGAGTTTTAACCCCAAGAACACTCTCTCTCGTTCTAGTAGACTAGCGCTTTACCACTGCGCCATCGGTACTTTTAAGCTTCGCGCTTCACCTTGAATAACAGAGTCTGCAGTTTAGGAATTCGACGGTAAAGTACTCGTCCGCGAGTGTGTCATGGGTACTGAATAGACTCGACATAATTGCAACATTCTTCAGCGGCAGGATGCAGTTATTCTAGGAATAAGCTCTCAGAATCAATAGAATCATCTGAAAATCCATCTCTACCCACGCTATCACGTGACACATTGCCCGCACATCAGGCATAATGGCCTGGTGGAGGCATGGCACATGGTAGCCTATCCACTATAATTGGGGTCCCAAAACCTTAAAGGATCAGTGTTATATTGATGACATTCTTCGACTCTCTTCCTTCCGTTGGACTTTTCCTAAATGGTCATCCAAGGGCCGGTTTTCAGCAAGATAATGCTCGCCCACATTCAGCTCAAGTAGTTCAAGAATTTCCGTATCGTGTTCAGACTCTTCCATGGCCGTCCCGTCCCCCGTACTTGTCCCCAATAGAGAATTTGGAAGATCTTCTGAAACACCAGATGCTGCTGTGTCCACTCTGAACATAATTTGGAGAAGGCTGTTCAAGATTAGTGGGCACAAATGCCTCGTACAACATCGGACGTCTAATCAACTCAATACCGTACCATGTTGCTGCATGTATTAGAGCAGAAGGCGGTCCAATAGGCTTTAGGTGTTGCACTGTATTTGTCTAATTGTGCACATTTTATTTGTTTGTCTTGATTTTTGTATCAAGGGAATCTCTCATCTGTTTCATTATGAGTATTGTTCGGAAAATGTAAATGGACTGTATATTGGAAATGATGACAATTACTTGTTGTAATCGTCTATTAAGATAAGAGAATGAGGCTTGCTGCCTCGGACCTTATTGGACTCTAGCTCATACAAAAAATAACATCGAATAAGAATTTTCTTCCTTCACTGAAACACGCCAGGGTTGCTACAATTTGAATTAGGAGTCAAGTGCTCTCGTCGGGAGTACACCATCGCCAAGTGGCGAGAGTGTCTGAACAAGTATTAAATTCCATTTCAATCCGAAATTCCCTTCTTGTTGCGCTATTGTCAACATTCTTGGGTGTATTTTTCACCTGTAAAGATAAACGACGCTTCAGATAACAATGTACAGATGAAAAATACTTTTAATGTTTTTATTTCTTACAATATGTCATGCTTTGAAAATTATTATTTCAAATTTGATTTTGTAACATAGTTAAATCATACATTGTTTTTAGGATGGTATTCAAAACTAATAATTGTTTGCAACTTAACCTTTGATAGGCAAGTGATTGTCTGGAAAGGAAAGTGTTCAAACAGCTGCTAACATCTAATTGAATTTCTTAGAAATGAAATCATTAAAGAAAAAAAGGAAACATAAAAATGTAAAATTTGTAAAACTTGTTGTAATTGTTTATTAAGATAAGATAATGAGGCTTGTAGCCTCGGACCTTGTTGCTCTCTAGCTTATACAAAAAATAACAACGAATAAGAATTTTCTTCCTTCACCGGCACACGCCAGGGATACTACAATTTGAAATAGGAAACAAGTGCTCTCGGCGGAAGTACGTCATCGCCAAGTGGCGAGAGTGCCTGAACATCCCGGCCCGCGTTGAAATATATAATATTTCAAATTTAAAAAATACAAATAAATACAAATATTACATAATGAAAATTAGAGGTAACTTGAAAAAAGACACATAACTTGACAAATAGAGTCCTTTAAAATGTAAACATACACAAAAATAAAACAAATAACATGAAGATTACACAAAATGTACAATTAACACATAAATGAGAATAGAAATTAATTATTTTGTAGTTTGTAATTTTCAATGATTGGTAGAATACTTATTTTGGAAATGGCTCTTCTGTAAATACCCTTTGGAGTATGTATGTCAGCAACTCTGACATTTCCGTCAGTTCTGGTATGACTTTAATGATTCGACCCATAGATCAAGTACAAGTGGGAAGCTGCGTGTCCTTTAATTGGACTAACATACCTGGAGTTATGTTTTGCTTTTCAAGCAACCATTTTTTACGTTGTTGCAGATGGCTTAAATAACTGTTTTGCTAGCGTTTCCAAATCGTTTGTACAATTTTTTGAGTTATTTGCCATCTACTGAGAATGTTGTCCCTTTTGTCGGTTGGATTGGGTTCTGGGACGGAATTTATTGGTTGGTCAATAAGAAAATGTCCAGGAGTTAATACTTGGAAGTCATCCGTATCGTTGGATAAGAGTGAGAGTGTCTGGGAATTGAGAATTAAGATGGTATTTAAAAGCTTTCACTCCCGCTCCCCAGATACCACCAAAGATGGGTGCTCTATGAGGTAAAAATTTCCACCTGATGCCTTCTGAGGATAACAGGCTTGAAATATCTTCACTTTTCAACATTAGTTTATGCAACCGTTTGAGTTCTGCAGAGGCTCCAATAAAATTTGTAGCGTTGTCGCTAAAAATGATTGAACTTTTACCACGACGCGCAAAAAAATCTTTTTAAGGTGACGATTAGAGCATCTGAAGTTAAATCAGAAACATATTCCATGTGAACAGCCTTAGTAGCCTTACATACGAATATAGCTTCATAAATTTTCTGAAAAGTGCCCTTTCTTTGTTCTTTGTATTTGATTTCAAAGGGCCCACATAGATGCCAGCATTTGAGAATGCGAAACTAGGCGTTACTCTTTCTGAGGGAAGATCTCCCATAATTTGGTAGCAATGACTGATTTGCATTTGAAGCATTCTAAGCATTCATGAATTATCTTTCTAGCTGTATTTCTGCCTCCGAGTGGCCAATATTTTAAACGAACAATGTTTAGTAAGGCTTGAGGGCCTACATGAAAATCTGTTTTGTGATAGTACAGAAATATGATATTAACCAGTTTATTTCCCGCAGGTAGGATGATTGGGAATTTTCGATTGAAATTGACTTTAGAATGTGAAATTCTGCCACCAACTCTAGTTAATCCCTCTGATAGGTCTATAAAGGGATTTAGAAATTTAAGCTTACTAGTGGGAGAGATTGGGCTTCCCTTCTTAAGGGCGCTTATCTCCGTGTGAAAATACTTTGCCTGTAGGCTTTTTCACAGATGAGTTTCTGCCTTTTTGTATTTTTCTTGAGTTAGGGGTCCAGTACTTTTGATGAGTGATTTACAATTGCTTCTTAATCTAAAAATAAAACCTAGAATTCTAATTAGTTTATGAAAGTTATTAGTGATATCATTCAAAGTATATAAAAAGTTAGAATTATTGTTTGACTTTAAAGTCACTTTATAAGCGGTTTTGAATAGAGTTTATCAGTTGAGCTACAAGGGGATTGGAGAGTTTGAGAGTTAGATAAATTCATCTTGGAAAAGTCTGGTCCTTTCTACCAAAGTTCAGAGGCTGCTAGGGCCTTTACTTCCAAACATCTGGAAAGTAGATCAGCAGGGTTGGACTTCGAAGATGCGTGTTTCCAATGAAAGTCTTTGCAAAGTTCTTGAATTTGGACCACTCCGTTGCACACAAAAGTTTTAAGCAAATGAGGCGAAGTGTTGATCCATGACGAGGCAATTGAAGAGTCGGTAAAATGCAGTATTATTTAACAATATTTAGCTTTAAAGCTCTTATGACTTAGTGTACAAGTTGTGATAACAGAAGACATGCAGATAATTCAAGACGGGGAGCTGTCATCGACTTTATTGGAGCTACTCGCGATTTACTGCACAAAAGTCGGCTTGTGATGTCACAAGATATGGATACACTTTGGAGGTATATCACTGCTCCAAATGCCTTAGAAGAAGCATCGGAGAAAAAGCACAAAACAATGGATGTCACTCTGTTATGCAAAATGAATCTTTGTTGTAAGACCTTAGTTGCCAAATATGGAGAGATCTTAATTAACTCTAGATCTGGTAAGGATGAAATAAGAGTTTTTCACTGCTCTGCAATGTCTAGAGGTAACTTCTCATGCCAATCGATCTTTAACAACCACAATTGTTGCATAAATATCTTTGCCTTGGTGATAAATGGACTAGGAAGACAAAGGGGGTCGTAAATACCGGCGATATCTGAGAGAACATCTCTCTTCATGAAGCTGCTATTAGTGCTCATGATGACTTTGTAGGAGAAAGTATCTGTAGAGTTTCCCCATAGCATCCCTAAAGTCTTTACGGTTATCTCTTCTTAGTTCCTAATCAGTGGGAACGTTTGGGGTTCGCGGGTTGGAGTCCGACAACAGTACCACTTGTTCAGGGGCATGCCTCCCTTTTGTAGGAGCTGGGAAAGTTCAGTTTTGAGTGTTTCAAATTCATTAAGATCGGATGAGCCTGATAAACAGTCGTCCATATAAAAGTCTTAAGAAACTACACTCGTTGCTAAAGAGAAATTATCTTCTTTATCAGCGGTCAATTGTTGTAAGACCTTTGCGGCCAGATATGGAGCACAAGCTGTGCCCTAAGTAATGGTTTTTAGCCGATATTCCTTAGTTGGTGACGTTTTACTGTCCTTCCATAAAATCTTTAGAAATTCAGTTTGGGAGGGATTGATTTCTACTATTCTAAACATTTTCTCTATATCGGTAGTAAAAGCGTACTTGTGCTTTCTAAACCGAATTAAAACTGAAAAAAGATCCTCTTGAATAACGCCTCCTTTACAGAGTAAGTAATTTAAAGAGTTTCTGTTAGTTGCAAAAATTTAACTTATCGCTTAAAAATGTTTCGGTTTTTACATTTTCAATCTCCCAGAATGACCTTAAAGTGTTATATAGATTTTGTAAATTTTTACTCTAAAAACAATGTTTAGATACATTTTCTGAATTATCGTTTGAAGTGCTTCCCGACTCTAAATAACCGAAGCTGCTCGATTGCAGGATTAAGTTATTACTTAGTTCAATTTTATCCTTCTTCAATAAATCAAAAATATATTCTGAACCGAGGACGAGATGAACTTCTTGAGGCAAATGGAATGTTGAATAATGAGCTTTAAATAACCAGGGATATTTAAGTTTGAAAGATTTATTTTCCTTGATGGTAAATAATCTGTGATTTTAGGAAGAACCAATAAATCAATTAACCATTTCTCATCACCCTCTTGAATTGAAATCTCTGTATTGACCTTGTAATATACGAATAATGAGCAGTCATTCGAGCCAGAAATTGAAGTGTGTATCTTTTCTTTGTGCAAACCTAATAACTCTGCTGCTTTGAAAGTAATGATATTTGATTCGCTGCCAGAATCGAGTATTCCGCGCAACGGTATTTTTTTGCCTAACGAGTTTTTCACGTAAATTATTGCTGTGTTTACACATTTTTGATTACCATTCGCGAAAAGAGATACATGGGGCTGTAAATGATTGGGGGAGAAATAGTGGACAAACAGTTTTGGATCGGAATCAATGACTCATCGAGTGGAGTTTGATTGATGACCGCTGTAGAATACTTATGTAACAGAGTGTGATGGGATTTTTTCTTGCACATGCGGCAAACACCTTTACTAGCACAATTAAAATTTAAGTGTGAATTAAGGCAGGAATAACAAAGCTTAAACCTTTTTACAATTTCTAATCTATCTGCTAATTTCATTTCCTTAAACTTCTCGCAGTGATAAATTGGATGAATTAAATAACACACACGGCAATTTTAAGCGGGTTTGTTATTTTTGACAAAAAATAATTTTGGTTTCTCATGGTTAAGTTTAACAACAGCATTAGAGTTAATACTATTTAGAATTTGATTTCTTCTTTCTAACCAATTTAAATATTCGTCAAAATCCAGGATCTCATTATCTTTTAAGGTCAATTCATACTGTTTGCGGCTTTCGCGATCCAATTTCTCAAGAATAATGTTGAAAAATAACACATTAGACAGCTTATCTTTTTCAAAGTCTAAAACCTTGAGGGATCTCTGATTTTTGTTTAAACAGTCTAAGAAATACCGCAAATCTTTAGCTGATACATGCTTAAGTGTTGGCAAATTTAGAATGTTTTTCATGTGACAATCTACGAGCATCCTTTTGTTTTCGTATCTCTTTTCTAAAGCCTGAAAAAGAGATAAAGAACTGTCATCTGGAGTTTCAATTGTTTTGGCCTCTCCTTAAAGTGAATCTCTCAAATAGAACAGTTTCTCGCTGTCAGTTAATTCTTTGTTATCATGAATTAAAGTAAGAAATTGACTTTTAAACGA
The DNA here is from genome assembly GCA_019974015.1 of Nephila pilipes. Classification (NCBI taxonomy): domain Eukaryota; kingdom Metazoa; phylum Arthropoda; class Arachnida; order Araneae; family Nephilidae; genus Nephila; species Nephila pilipes. Next base: position 530,029 of record BMAW01013113.1, read on the forward strand.
ATTAAATTCATCTAACCTTCCGGTAAACACCGGTAAAGGGTTGATTTATTCTTCTACTTGATGTAGATTTATTCTTCTACTTGAATCAAACGAACTTAATTTTTGAGAGCTTTCAACGGTATTGATTACTTTAAAGATAGTTTTTTCTTATTAATAGAGGTTTAATTCTTACCTCTAAATGGTGGATCTCTTGGTCGATCTCCGATAGACTTGCTTCTATGGTTAGGTGCTCCTCGTCAGAAGCCGACTAGTAGTCTTCTTTTAAGACTTCAAATTTATCCTGAATTTTCTTCAGTATTTCAAGCTGTGCCTCTAGCTGAGCATATCCATAGTCTCTTCATCTGTTATGGTACTTAGAAGTTTCGTTATTTGACCTTTAAGGTTACCATGTTTTCGGTTTAGAGCAACTAAAACAGCCATGATCTAGGCTTTAGTGAAACTTTCTAATTTCAAATGACTTTGCCGGCTCTCCGGGTAGCTAGGTCCAAATTTTTCGGAAAATAGAAGTGGACTGTGTATTGGAAAGGATGACCATTACTTGTTGTAATTGCTTATTAAGATAAGAGAATGAGGCTTGTTGCCTCGGACCTTGTTGGTTTCTAGCTCATACAAAACATAACATCGAATAAAACGGTACGGTAACGGCTAAAGTTACGAGGTACCTATTTAAAATATTAAACTTACCCTCTCATCATAATTTATAAATTTAATGAGCATAATTAGTTAAAGTTTTATCGTAATTTAAGTTGCTATCATAATTAGGATCAAGGCAACAAGCACCTGGGTGTTCGACAGAGTGAGGCGACTGCCGAAACTAGTTGGAAATTAAAATTACGAGAGCGCGCACTGCTATTGGATGCCGTAGCAAGGGAAGCTAAGAAGCATACATAGCGGTGCGCGGGGTCTAGGTTAGGGGCGGGACTTCAGTTCGAAGACGAAAAACGGCTTCGAGAAAGCTGTCGTCCGCGGGATTTTGAGAGGTTATAACAAGGCGAAAAAAAAGTTAAAATTAAATTGAGATAAAAAGAAATGCCGTACCGAAACCAATTTAGAGAAAAATGCAATTAAAAATTTTGAGGGAAAATTTAAAACGCGAGGAGATTTTCTTCCTTCATTGAAACACGCCAGGGTTGCTACAATTTGAATTAGGAGTCAAGTGCTCTCGTCGGGAGTACACCATCGCCAAGTGGCGAGAGTGTCTGAACAAGTATTAAATTCCATTTCAATCCGAAATTCCCTTCTTGTTGCGCTATTGTCAACATTCTTGGGTATATTTTTCACCTGTAAAGATAAACGACACTTCAGATAACAATGTACAGATGAAAAATACTTTTAATGTTTTTATTTCTTACAATTTGTCAAGCTTTGAAAATTATTATTTCAAATTAGATTTTGAAACATAGTTAAATCATACATTGTTTTTAGGATGGTATTCAAAACTAATATTTAATTGTAATTTAACCTTTGATAGGTAAGTGAATTTTCTGAAAAGGAAAGTGTTCAAACAACTGCTAACATCTAATTGAATTTCTTAGAAATGAAATCCTTAAAGAAAAGAAGGAAGCATAAAAATGTAAAATTTAGTAATAGAGCACTAATTATAATTACTTGTGATACGCACTTGTATGTAACTACATAAATTAATCGTCTTTTGATTTGTCCTCTGTGGGTAATACAGGTTTAAGTAACTAATTATCTAAAGCTAAAAAATCTTAAAAGGAATCTTATGCGTACATTATTATTTTTTTGTTATATATTTACAATTTATATTGGTGAGGAAAAACTTGAGAAAAATTGCTAAAATGAATTCTTTGCTCTTGCAAACAGCCTTTTTTAGAACAATTTATTTTATTTTATAAAATGATTAAAAAAATCATTAAGTGTTAAGAATGGGAAGCGATTACTACTCGCATCCTCAACTAAAGTTTATTTTCGCAATGTTAACTTATCTCAACAACAGCAGAACTGAATCCTAGTCAGGAATAAACGCCTGGACCCGAGTTCTATGTCAGTTCTCTGACGATCACTTAAAAAATCATAATTTCCCCGAATTATAATCTTTTTGTGCTGTTGCTGTTTTCAGTAACTTTAATAATTTTGAAAATAGATTAATATGTAACTATCTATTTTATTTTCATTTCATGGCAACCATAGTTACTTTTCTCTTGAGAAAAATTTAATTAGATTATTTATCGTTTATTTTAATTTTAATATCTGAATAAAATATTATTGTTATCTCTAATATTCTATTGTCTGCTTTAATTTTAACATATGATTATTAATTTTGATTCACTCTTACGGTAGAATTCTTCGGTTCCTTATTTTTGTGATTAAAAGTTTACATCAGGGTTTTTTTTAACTTTAGAAGCTTATATATTTCGAGTATTACGACAAGAGGGCGAGATTCGTAAAAAGAGTCGATCATTTTAAAAATTTTAAGTTAATCATTCAAGACGGAGTTAGGTTTTAGAGGTAAGGCTACAACCAGTATTGTTAAGCTAACATAAAGCTTTTTAGAATTTAAAAAGAGATAATTAATATAGATATACAATATCTGTACGCCGTAGTTGACCTCCAACAAACAGATATTCAGATACAAATCCTTTATATACACACAAAGTTTACTTCCGGTATACAGCGGCTTTCTTTAAAAACAGTAATTAGTATAGTTTTAAAAAGAATAATATTTAAAAAGGCACTCAAAAACTGAGTAGTTCAAAGAATAAAATATACAAGTGTTGAGTGAAAAATATTCATTAACAAGCAAACTTTCATTAGAAGCACAAAAAAGGCTTTTAAGCTGCTGTTCAGGATAATTTTAAATATGGTGCTCTTTACCTCCGACTCACGGGGGATGTGAATTTCTCGTCAACCGTTATTGTGTGTAACAAAATTTATATCGTTAAATTTTAATCTGATATTCGAATATAGGAACTTAAATAAATATTTTTTTCTTGTAGAATCGGCCACATATTTTGAAGAGTACGTAAAATTATTGCATTTCTTGTTGTGAATACATATTTTCATAGAAATCAGTTGATTTCTTTAAAGTATACTTTGAAAATATCAAAACAGAGATGGCATAATCAATCAGCGAATAAAAATTAAAAAATGAGAAAAGAAATGATTTCATAGTAAAAATGTACTATGTAATTTTTTCATATTATTCGAAATGTAGCGAGTCAGCATTTGTTGCATTTATATTATAAATCAGTGAACTTTAATTATACCAAAGCTATTTGAGGAATTAATTTTTAATGTTAACAAGATGAGGACAGTTCAAAAAGTTCCCCTGTTATTAATGGAAAATAAAGAATGGGAAATGGGTAACTCCTTAGAGTCAATATTGTCCATTCGTACAGTCCTTTGTTCTGACTGTTTCCGACGTATCACAATGAACCCGGATCTCATCCAGGTTGACAATGCAGCAATCAAATTTTGATTCTTCAATAAATGCCACCAAATAAAAACTAACCCTTGAATCGTTTGTTTAAGCACCATTTAAGAGAAGGCGATATACAATGGTAACACCCACTTGTTATAAAAACGCCATTTTTTTTTTTCATTAAAAAACTGGTGCTTTTTGAACCATCTTTGTATGTTCTTTCTATTTATCAAACAAACAATTATTCAAAAGATCTACTAACTATATTAGTAAAAGATAAATATTGTTTTTGTTTCTCTTATGTGTATACAGTCATCGAAATGGAGTCACTCAGCAATGCGACTAAATATTTTTCTTGATTCTCGAAATTCTCTCGCGAATAATTTTACATAACCTACAAGTGACGAAGAAAGGCAATTATATGAAACTTACGTTTAGCGATCCGTCGTAATTCTCCCTTTGTTTCTTTCGAGTTCATTTCACCATTCATTTCGTTAATTTATGTACTTTAAAGAGATTCGAAACCCCCTATTTATTTGCTAATACAATAGACCGCCGTATCTAGATACGTATGAAGTCAGGCATCATCAGGGCTGAGGAGTTGAATCTACGGCAGTAAGGTGTAGAGCAATAATATGAGCAACTGATAAAAATGTGTCCTTAAAGAGATCTGGTTATCTGAGCAGACTCTCCGAGCATCTTTCCGATTGAAATTATTGGCATTCTTTTCTAAGTAAAAAGTTGATATGGAATATAAAAAATTTTCAGTTTAGAAAACAAACTCTATGTCTAACTTGTTTTTGGTAAGTAATAAAATTGCCAATGTAACATTGTTTCAGTTATCCGTCATTGAGAGCAGTGTTTGCCACTGGTGGTTCGCGAGGTGTATAAAAGCGGTTCGCGAAAATAACATTACAATGGTGGAATTTTATACTACTAATGTTAAAAAAGCAACGAAACAATAAATTTGCGTTCATATATTTACTGCACTGTTAATAATTCGAAAATTATAAAAATTAAAATAAATAAAAGTTTTAATTTCTTCTTGTTAGCTATTGTGCAACATAAGAAATACGTGTTACATCAAATTTAATTATTTGCTTACCTGTTACTATATATACCGACTACAAAAGGAGTTGGCCAATATGTTTCGTATTTTAGAAGGGGTTCGCTGGGAGTAAAAGGTTAGTAACTACTGATGTAAAGAATATTCTTTTAGGATACATACAAAGTTGAATGAAAAATACTTGTTTTTGACAACAGGTGTGTTTTGTAAGGCAATTTGATGTTACTTTTGAGCACCGCCTTCTCTTAAACGGAGGCTAAAATAAATGTAACTACGATTTATAGGTTAGTTTTGATTTGGTGGCCACACACTTATTGAAGAATGAAAATTTTATTGCTGCGGTTTCACCTTCCATGAGACCTGTAGACATTGGAAATCAAGGAACAACAGTGAGTTGCATGCAGAGAATCTGCTCCAAAGAAGGCAGTTATGTAGATGATATTTTGGGGGATTTCTTAAGGAAGACGATCATTGGATAGTGAGTTGGTACGGGGCACTCTTAAACGGGTATGGATACTTTTTGAACAGCCTTCGTCTTCAAACCTACTATTTCCGAGTTAATTATATTTTCAGAATGCGAATGTGGAAAGGGAGCCAACTGCACATTTGAAAGTAAAGGATGGTGGGCAACTAAAAAGATTTGTGTTTGCCCGGAAGGATATCGAGAAGAAGATGGAAAGTGTACAGGTATATTATCAATTTTGACACTAATATAAAAGAGCTTTATAAATATGAAACGATTTACAACGCTCTTTTTTAAAAATTACAACAAAAAAATTTAGATTTAAATTCGTCGTTCTTGAAGACAAATGGAATGAAAGACAAAGAGCAAAATTTAGAAGATCTTTTTAAAACCATGATTTTTCTTTTTAATCAATATCCGTTATTCGAGGGGGGAAAATACGTTTTAATACAGTAAGTTAATTAAAGTTCCTTTCATTTAACTTCTTAAATAAACAATTTTTTAAGGTAAAATAAACATCAAGGATTTTCATGAATCTTTAATAATGTTATTTTGTGATTAGAAATATTTTGAATGAGCTCGCCCTTTTTTAAATAACTGTCGAGGAAATTACGATTAAGTCTGTCTTGTGTCAAAGTGTACAAAATAATTTCGATTTTTGCTGCTAGAAGACGAGCTCTTCAATCAAGGGACTTATTTCTTGATATTGAGTCGGATATAGCATAGATTGCGATCGATATAAATCTCAAATAGATTATAAGAGAATAGAATAATTATTGATTGTATATATTTGAAAGGACATACATCGATATATATATCATGTATATTTATAAATATATTCAAGAATTATCTAGAAGTCTAACATTCATTGATTTACTGAGTGAAAATTAATTGTTTAAGAAACTCTAAAAAAAGTCATGGATAAACCTAATGCCTCTACGCTTTTCAGACTGGAATAATAGATAACTCTTAGAAAAGAATTATATATATATATATATATATATATATATATATATATATATATAATTAAAACAGATTGACAATGATTCTTACTTTCTTTTTCGTTACATAGATGATCTAATTATTTTAGGTAAAACTGAGGATTTTAAACCAAATATTTCATTTTACCCTAATTATCTCAAATTATTAAAAACTAATCTTAATTCAAATACAGTAGAATTTTTAGATCTCGATTTGCAAATAGTTGACAATAGACTTATTAGTAATATTTTTGATAAAAGAGAGAGATTCGAATTCCATGTAATTAAAATACCTTTTTGGAACAGTAATCTACACAGATCCATTTATAGGAATATTTTATTGGGCTTTTTATTACGTAACTAATAACAAATTAACCACACATAAAATAGACAAGTTTAATAACATTAAAAAATTCTTCAACAACTGTTTGGATCATGATTATCCAATAAATTTCTTAAATACTTATATACATCACAAATATATTAAACATCTTTGCGAATCGTGATCCAATTTCAAATCCACCACACAACAATAGGTCCACAAAAACGGCTTGTTAGTGGTCTAGCCGTGAAGAATTTATTTATTTATTTACATTTACACAGCTTACATTTTTACTCACTCTCTGGACCATTATACTCCTTTACCATACAACCTATTACCAACCAATAATTTGCATCTTTTTACACTTTATTACCAATCAAACAATGATTTAAATCTTTTTTCAATTTATATGGTGATGATGTGTTATATTTTTTCATTTTGAGTATGTGATATACATCTTGAAGCTTAAAGAAAATTCCGTCTTACTACTCTCATATTTGAATCTTCATTTCTTTGAATTTTGTAAGTAATTTTTATATTTTGATTTGTTGATAATTTTTAGAATGATAGATTTTATTTTGTAAATTTTATCGTTGAAATTTTTTGCATTTTTTAATCATTGAACTCTTTTGTAATTTGGATTTCCCAATTCAGCCTACCAGGAATTATAGATTTTATTTTTGTAGATTTTATCGCTGAATTTGTTTGCATCTTTTAATCATGAACTCTTTTGCAATTTGGATTTCCTAATTCAGCCTACCAAGTCGCAAAGGGGGAAGGTTGGTGCCATTAAACTAGTTTAACCCCGCTTAATCGGTCCTCAGCCCGATATTGCTTTTTGACTTGCTGGGTTCCTTATTTTCTTTTCTTTTATTTTTATTTTCCCTTCATTGTTACATTTCTTTCTGGATTTTTGTCTTTTTAAATATTTTAAATTATTCTTTCATAAATTTTCAGTATATATATATATATATTATTCAAGAGAGCTTGAGTCAAATTCGGAACGTATTTTCTGACAGAAAAGTTATCCAATTATCTGATTGGAAAACTTTTCATACACTTTTTACATACATCTTTTACAATATATTTATTATTTAGAAATAATCCACACATGCGCAATTTTCTCTGTAACATTTAATATAAAAATTCGCTCTACATTATCTGAAAAAAATAAGTATGAATTACATTTTCATTCATCTTCATATTTCCTAAAAAAATAGTTTGTGTCTCCATATAATTTGACTGATAGTCCTTTTTAATGGATTTTCTTTATGTCATGTTGTAACTTTATCTGGGTCAAAACTTTAAAAGCTTTTTTCTCACTTTTAAAAGCTCTCAATCGAGCTAAAATTTTCTATACACGATTATTTTGGGAGACAATGCGGTAATTTGATCGTAATTAATAAAAATTGATTAAAACTAATTATTTAAAGAATTAAATTTTACGCCAAGTTTCTCGCCAAGTCGCGAAATGGTCACCAAGTGAAGGGGTCATTACTTTAACTCTCTTTTGTTAATTATTATTTTGTTAAAAACTAATGAAAAATAAATTTTTACTTTGATTTTAATTTTTATTGAAAAAAAAATTTAAAAAATTATGTTACGCAAAGTAGGAAGTTTGAAAGAAAATCCATTTTTAAAAAACTCGTTTTTTGCTGTGTTATTATTCATAATGAAATGCAAGAATATGATGTTAGGAACAATACAGATTGCGGTAAATTTATCAACCCGTCGAAACCATTGAACAGAAATATTCTTCGAAATGCATTACTAAAATTACATTTATACTGTGCAAAAAGATAAATTGTTATCACATTTTTAACCGATGTTTTATTTAGTTGCTCCATGTGACACCAAACCTTGTAAAAATAGTGGAACTTGTGTGACCACAACAGACGGTTTTAAATGCATTTGCGTCCAACCTTACGCAGGAGAAGTATGTGACACAGGTAAGAACTATTGTATTTCGAGGGAGAAAATGAATAATTTTTTTAAATGCTTCGTTTTTATAGTATTGTAGAAAAAAACTGTCCCATTTTCTCCTGAAAGAATAGCTGTCCGATGAATCTGGTAAGATATTCTAATACTGGTAATCTAATCTGATATTCTAATACTGGTAAT
>BMAW01013113.1:538375-690157 GCA_019974015.1 Nephila pilipes
ATATTCTAATACTGGTAATCTAATCTGATATTCTAATACTGGTAATCTAATCTGATATTCTAATACTGGTAATACTGGATGAATCTGGTAAGATAATCAATTTGGAACACTATTAATGAACATTGGAATTCTGAATTCTGTCGCTACAAATAAATATATTTCAAATTAATATACTACTTTTCATTTCCATCGAATTTCAATCGCCCTTTAGATCATCGGCTGTTTAATTTATTATTGTTATTTGTTAACGTCGCACTTAAAAGCAACACGAGGGCTATTTGTATAATACACAAAGGGACCGAGCTCACCCAGGGTGTTTAGAGCTACAAATCGACCCACCGGGAGATAATCATCCCCGCACTCAGAATTTATTGATAAAAGAACATAATATAGTACATGATTTCGAAATCGAAAGTAAATAAAGCTTACAATGTATTTACAAAACAGAAAATGTACATAACAGGAATAAAAAAAAACCAACAGTAGGAATATTCTTGCAGATATAAGTTGTATAATAGGCTAACTGGCACAATACAAAAGTGCCCACAAACTTGTGAACTAAAATTATTAGTATTAAACTAAAAATATGCACCTATATACAAAGTATACAATTATAACTACACAATAAGGAAAATAGAAATATTAAGAAATGTAATAAAAGTTAAAACAATTAAGAAATTTGTTGGGTAATTTTACGAGCCGTAAAAATAATGGATTTATGCTTAAAATGCAAGTAAGATTTTCACACTCGAACTTCAGCCAAATAGGTTTCGCTTCAACAACAGGACAGTTTAAATAAGAATTCCTAGTAAAGGGGCACGAAAAAACGTAGTGGTCAGTATCTCCAATATGTCACATGAAAACAAATTTGTATTTTTCAAATTGAAGTAATATCCACTTAATCGTGATCTTAAATATATGTTTATATATGCATAAATAAACAGTCAAGGTCTTGTTGGTTCATGAAATATTTTTTCGAGGCGCATACCGGCCACCCACTTCAGAAGAAAGCTATATAGTTACTCACTGTTCACAAAAATGCATAGAAAATCTGTTTTTCATGTAACTTGCATAATTCCATTTAGGTTTATTTTCAAAGGCTGTTAGGTTATTTGGGGCCATTTTCAAATGTGTGATGGATACTTCTTTCAGCCAAAGCAAGCTTAGAGTAAAAAAAAATTTGAGTAAATTTTAAAAAATTTCTTTTAATTAAGCCAATTTATCGGCGAAACAGGAAAGTAATTCATTTGAAGGTAAACTATCAGTGTAAGTACGAATAAAATTTTTGTTATAAACTGCCCACCATAAGTAGAAATGAATAGCTGAAATTTTCGCCTGAAAGACAGAATTGTAATCTGAATGTACAAACTTTAAACAAGACTCCCCTGTAGAAGATGCACGCAACGAACCCAGTATCAGACACGAATCGACAACCGTTCGCGCACACCTTTCATTCAAAAGGGTCCTCAATGCAATTTACTTGAATGATTTTACTAATTGCATGTAATTGGATAAAGTAATGTATTAATTTAGAATTAATAATATAAACATAAACATGATCATGTTGTTCCCACAGTTGTTATTTAATATAATGTTGAAAGTGAGGTGAATGGGAGGGGGAGGACAATATCAGTAACAACATATAAAGAGTCAGTGAATATCGTATAATGGGCTTTAACAATTTTTAGAAGGTAAATCCTTTGAATAGATTTAAATGTATTAGTGAGACCAGAGGGGAGGTACCCCATCTTCAAATCCCAACCCCATAAGAGATTATTGATTCATATGTCATATTTTTAATAATTTAAAGTGATAATTGGGCTTAAAGTTGGAAACTCTGTTAAAATGTGCGGATAATCTGATACTTCTTTAATTAATACGTGAAACATGAGGGAACCAGGACAGTTTATTATTGATAACTATGTCAGGATATTTTGTATGTTTAACCAGGTGCTTTTAATTCTTTTTTCCTGTTTTGATTTTTTGGGTGTAAATGCTTACGTCTATCTAAAATACTTGATAGAAAAAAATTACAGCTCAAAAACAGAAAAAAATTACCAAAATTCGGGATTTTCATAACCAGGTTTTTAATCAACTACAGGTTTAAAATGATTCAAAAGATTATTTGTAGATTAACGGATGGCTCAGAATATATAGTAATTTAATTTGATTTTTATATTCTACTGAATCGCGTGGTCAATCAGAGCCTTCAGGAATTGAAGAAATACAAAACGAAGATTTTGAGAAATGTGTTGAATTGAATAGTACATTTTCTTCAGATAGTGGAAATTTTGTGACAGCCTTGAAGAATCCAAAGAAGAAACAATTTTCAAATAGGACCCATTCAAATCTTATGGACAATTTACAAATGATCCAAAAAGAAAGTGATATTGTACAAACTTTCATTACTCATATTTAAACAAGGTTGGTATAAAAATTATAAGTCCATGGTTATGTTATCTATTATTTTAAACAAGCCATATTGCCACTTCTGTTGATTGTTTGTAGATCATCAAAGCAAATCTTATCCCTCCACATGAACTAATGGTGTTTCCGTACGAATCAATTTTACCTAAAGCGTTAACGACCATAAAAACTCACAGCAGCACATTAAGCTCTATCTTAAACCAATTGGTTTCAAGGAAATACATTTGATATTTATTTGGAAAGTGAAATCAATAGTAAATTTGCTTTTTTGGTAAAATATATTAATTACTTTTTTTCCGCACATTTACCTTTAAAGGTCCATGATTACGAATCTGGAAATTTCATGCGAATTGTACATATTTATTACCTAATTATGATATACCTTTAAGAGGCCATTATACCAAATCTAGAAGTTTCATGTCAATTGTATATTTATTATCTAATTATGATCCTGTTTTAGAAGAACATCTTTTGAGTCAAAGGGAGAAATAAGCTATTGTATTTAAGTCCATTATTCAAAATGAGATTATTAATTTGCTTGTAACCGGGGTTAGGGAAAATATTACTATGCAAATTAAAAAAGCCCGATTTCTGCTGATTTTCTTGGATGCAACACAAGATCTGTCAAAAATTGACCAACTATCTATAGTTTTTCGACATATCTTGATAATATCACTCATTAAGTTTAATTTTAAATGAGACTGTGCGAGTGCGAAACGCATATCCAATGCGTCACGTTTTTTCGATTGATTAGAAAAATTTATTTATTTTTTTGACCGGAGCATAAAACACCGAACAACGATTCATTTGAAAAATGTAATATTGTCCTTAAAAAGTATGTTCTACTAGATGGGACTCAAGAAACGAAACTTTTACTCTCTATAAGAACAAAATTATTCAATAAAAATAAAAGCCATATATCAACCAAATTTAGTTTCAACCAAAAAAGAAGAACTGACGAATGTAAAAATATAAATAATATATCAGAGAGCTATGATTTTATAGTGTCTGTCACCCTTTTTTTTTTTCTTTTCTTGGTTGTTTGAAATCATCGATCTTGTTTCTTAAACCGTACAACATGAAAAACAACAAAAATTTGTATTTTGCTAAAAAATCTTCTGAGTAGACAGGTAGATATTAGAATTCAAAATTCATTCAACGGTTTGTTAAACGAGTCCAAAGATCTAAGAATAGAGTGGGTATAACAATACTTGTTTTCGAAAAAAAAAAAAAAAAAAAAACGAAAAAAAAAAAAAAAAAAAAAAAAAACGAAACACTTTTTAAATGAATTATCAGAAGATGGGAGAATTTCAGATCCGGAATCATACTTCAGAGTCAAAATAAATGATTTCTATCTAGATATATCAATATCTCAAACTCGGAGAAGATTTCAGTCTCCGTGATCTGAGTAATGTGTTCGAATTCTTACAACCGTATAAACTCTTATCCTTTTCAAACGAGGTAATAAAAACCGAAAGTCGCAAGACTGATCGGTAAATATGGTAGACATAACAGTTGATATCTATGAACAATTAATTGCTTCCAAAAGCTGTTTGAAATCAGAAATTTGGAAAATTCATTCCATCTTAAAGCTTGTAGAATTATTGTTGATAAATTTCAAAACCCCTTCTTCAGTTATCCGGACGTTATAGTAGTATGCTTATTATTTTTGACTTTGATGGTAACAGCTGAAAGAAGCTTCTTAATCTAAAATGTATTGAAAATTATCTTAGAACTTCTAGAACGGCTATCGCTCTTATCAATACTGTCTACTGAAACAAAAGAACTAGAGAAGCTGAAATCGTCTTCAGCTATAGAATTTTTTTTTTAAATAAAAAAAAAAAAAGGTTAGATGAAGGGGAACAAAGCGAGAAAAGTACATGTTTAGCAATTTGGTTTATTTTTATGTTATAAAGTTTTTAAATAGACATGCCAAATTATTTTCGTTTTAAACATTTTCAAATAAACTTTATTAATGCGAGTGTTTTTATTTATTTTCAAAAAAGGGCCCTAAAGAAATTTTGGTACAGGGACCTAACAGCTCGCATATTATCAACACTCGACCGTATGTTAGTCATGCAGTTCATTATTGGATTGATTGATTATTATCTACACATTTATATGCAACCCGTAAGCTACTGGTGACACACCTCTCCGCTTCGGTCAAGTGACGAAAACGGCACCTGAGCTGACAACTCCAAACTTCGCCATCATGAGAACCCGATTTAACACCCGTGATCCCAGTGGCATCAGGGCTCGAGCCCACGATGGGTTAAACGCTTTCTGCCAATGCTCGATCATGAGCACAGGCTATCGCTACCACGTTCGTTATTAGAAGAAACTTATCAAATTATTTCCCCAGCTATTTTAACTGCTCATTTCATGCCTTATTTGTGCATGTATTGTAATAAAATCGGTGCATTTGTTTCGTGTTATCATGGAAGATGACTCGCGTTCCAAGCTAAATCTTCCAAAACTTGCTTTAGTTTACACGTCATTTCTTTTTAAAGTAAAAACATATTTTTCTCCTTTAAATTTTACTCATTTACATTTTTATTGAAATTTTATAATTCTTTGCTAATACTTTACCTTAAAACCCAAATTACTTACTGTTAAAACCATTCAAATTTTGGAGGTGAATAATCCAGTTTCTATTGTTTTAAATGGGAGAGATTATCCTGGAACTCGAATTATTCGAAATTTAGATCGGAACTGTTCGGGTTCACATTCCGAGGCATAACTGTATTTTGAATTTCTCAGATATTATAAATCTCGTCTTCATTGTTAATGACAATGGTGATGATTATAAATAGTTAGTTGTAATAAATTTATACATTATTCCGCATTATAGAAACAGAGGTGAACTTGCAGTCAAAGAACACAGATTCATCGATTCAACCAACGACAACTTCTCTCACTACGCACGGTAACATTTTGATTTTTCTAACAACTGTATAGTATTTTTCCTGTGTAATATTTTGCTGTTGTACAACGTATTAATTGCTACATTAAATGAGTTAACATTTTAGGTGATAAATATATTTAGAATTTCTCAAAGAGAAAAAAAATTGGTCTTTACAGCTCATAGAAAGATATTAAAAACTTCAATAGTTATATTCAATTTATATTTTATTTCAGAAACAGAAGTGAGCTTGCTGTCAAAGAGCACCAATTCATGGATTCATTCAACGATGACTTCTTTCACTACGCACAGTAACATTTTAATTTTCTTAGCAACTGATTTCAACTTTTTTCTGAACAATGTTTTGCTATCATCAAATTAAGTACTTATTAGTTTACATAAATAAATTTTCGAAATCAGTCGAAATTGTATTCGAAATTATACTCGTGTCCATAAATTAAGAATAATACTCCGGCAAATAAAGGTTCAGAAACAAACCAAACGTGACTTATTCATAACGCCTATTTATTAAACAAAAGATAAAGAACAAAAAAGATGATGTTATATATGATGCCATTCATAGAAATTACAATTTTTGCTCCCTGGAGGGATTCTAAGAAATATCTCTCTTACAAAAACTTACCAATACATGGTTGGTATGATAGTTAATACCTTGTATGTCTCCCTGACAATGCAATACAGTCCGTACAACTCCTAAGTATGCTGAGTATCAAAATAACAAACTGATCTTGGGAAGATTACTCCTATCTGCAAGCAATGCTCTCCGAAGTTCCGGTACACATTTAGGAGGTTGTTGATGGGCTGCAACTCGTCGGCCAAACATGTCCCATACGAGCTCTATCAAATTCAAGTCAGGTAAGAAAGCTGGCCATTCCATATGGGTGATATCCTCAGATAAAGACATTCGTTTATAATGTTTGTCCAGTGAGGGTGGGTAGTGTCATCCATAAACAAAATTGTGTTCATGGTACCCCTAAACAAACATACATGTTGTTCCAGAATGATGTCTCGATAAATTTGGCATACCATGGTTTCAATTTGAACATGTAGACATGCACAGTATAATTACACCCCAAACGACCAATAATGCACCACTGTGACGGTCTTGTGCAATGATATTATCTTGGTGGTAGCGGGTACATAGCGTTATCCATATAAAAGTTCGATGTGAATCAGTTAGCAAGCTAAACCTGGACTCGTCGAAAACATCACACAAGCCCACTGCGACGATGTCCACATTGCATGTTCTCTACTCCAGGCTAACAACTAGCGACAGTGAAACATAACTAACAGGCCTTCAGGCAAATACACCAATATGTCCAAAACGTCTGTATTCGATTTGCCTTGAAACTGTCATATCCGTAGCTGAAGAGAGCTGACGAGAAATGTCATATGTTGCGCTCCATCTGCTCTTTTTTGCAGTTACTGCTAAATACCGGTCATAATTCAGTGTTGTAACTCAGGGGCAACCTGCACTATAACGTCTACTGACATTTTCATCATTTTGGAGTAGTTGCTAAAGCCTAGAGATACCCTTTGAGCGATTCGAAGTTCTTCGGATATTTCTATCTGAGTACGCCCATATTCCAGGTGGCCGATAATTCTACCACATAAAAAATCATCCACATGCATCCTTTGTGTATTAACTATTCGGTTGTGGCACTGAGCGGCTTACAGAAGGCTTGAGAACAATTTTATCTCTTTGCTATTATTATTTACATACACTTCTCTAGTGCTCTCGTCACTGTAACGTACTATTGGTGTCATCTGATGGCTTCCCGTAATTTGCATATTATTCTTGAAGATGTGTGCGATGATTCTGAAGGTGAAATTTTTGCTTTAGGTATAATTTTCGTGTGATTCTGAATTATCCTTAATTTATGGACATGAGTGCAGTTTCAAATATCACATCTGTGAGTGATCAACACCCAGAGAAGGCCTTCTCTATAAAGGGACCTGGGTGCAAAAAACAATTTTGGGCCCTAAACTTTTTGTAAAGTAAGAAAAAAAATCCAAACACGAACGTATATTACTAATGCATGTTTATTTAATGCGTAATTGAGTTTTTGCTTATACATTAATTACTTTAGAAAAATTTCAAATTTTACAATTTCTTTTTCGATGCTTAATAAAGCAAGTGAGTTTAAGCATTCTGTACACATGCTTGACTTAAAAAGTTCAACTTAGGTAGGGATACTCAGGAGATCCCCGAAACAAATATTAAAAACAAACCACTTTCATCATCAAAAATTAGTTTACGAGAGAGATTATCGAAATTTATAGATTTAATTTAATAATGTTTACGATAAAATGAACTTTACGTCATACAGACAACAAAAGAAAAACTGTCAAGTTTTTATGTGCAAGAGTACATTATTTTAATTCTTGAACCCGGTAGGGTCCCTTCAATCACGGGCCCATAGCATTCCCACCCCCAATTTGGCTAGCCCTGTCAACACCACGAGTATAACACTTGTAAAGCATCAAAAGTAAAATCTACGCGAGATTTGCTGTGTGTGACGCTTGTAGTGTAACATGATATATGTGAATCCTAACTACTATTTAGACCTATCTACAACTATTCATAACAAATTTGCAATAGCAACTTTATGAAAATGACACAGATGAGTTCTAGAAACATACACTACTTGAAAAATTAAAAAAAAATCAGATAACATATTTCTCCCCTCTAAATTTTAATTGCACAACCCATTAACCTGCATAATCCACGTACATCGTCAGATTCATATATGTGAGAATTGGCCCACTGCGCTACAACATTGCTACCTACAATGCAGATTAACATGTTAAAATTTCTAGGTGTAAGCTCGCAGAAATGGAGGTCTGTCTTTTCTTTTTTTATCATTTAATAAATTATTTTCCTCTTAAAATGAGCTTGGTTCTTTGTAATATATCGATGCTAACTTCCACATGGGAAACGAACCATAATTTAAAGTTCTAATAAAAATTAAAAAAGTGAACTGAGACTAGCTACGCGAACGGAATAACATACTACCACAAAAAAAAAAATGAACGTTCACCTTCTTCACTGTTTACAAACGGTACTTGAGATCGAGAGTTTATATCTTCTTCGAGCAGACGATATTTATTTTATTAGAAAGCTGCGAAAATTGTTATCTGATGTTGTACCATCGTTCCATTGTGATTGTTCCAGTATTTGTGAAAAATCAACACTAAGAGAATAATAACAGACAGTGAAGTTATTACAAGCTTTTGTTTTGTTGTGACTGTTCAAGCATTTTAGATACATCACTACTAAAAAGAGGAGTAAATATCTTCCTGCATTTACCTTTGAATTTATAAATGAAATTAAGTTTAATTTAGTGACTGTGCTACAAAAACTAAATAAAAATGATCACCCTGAATGATATTCCTGTTGTGTCAAATTTTCTTTATAGAGGAAATATGAAAACTAATAAGTTGTTAAACATTATACTATTTAATGATGCATTTGATCGTAATACAAGAAAAAAATTGGGAAATTTTTCCTAATTTCCCATTGATTTCAATATTGAAGATCTCAAGAAATTAATATCCAAATCTCTTTCTATAAATGATTTAGTTTGTGTATTAAATGTGTTAGATCTGGATGCTAAAGAGGTAATAAAGAACTTCTTAATAGACTTTTTTCATTCTCTATCGAATTTAAATGAATTGCAGGCTTTAAACTGTAAATCGCCCAACAGTGATTCTAAAGTTTCTGATGATGAAAAAAAAAAAAAAAATCCTACTTCATCCTTTCCCCAGTCTGTAATGCATCTGATATTAAATCATAGCACATCAGTTGATACTTTCAATCTTTCACTCTATTTTTTTTTTTTTTTTTTTTTTAAAAAAATTATTAAATAAAAAAAAAAAAAAAAAAAAAAAGAAAGAAAGAAAGAAAAGAAAAAACCAACAGATGGCGCTATCCGTCATAAGACTAACTACCCGAACTGAAAATAAAAACACTCTCTCTGTGTATCTTCGACAGAGGAATGAAGATGAAGTGACACGCAAGAAATGGGACAAGACCATCTTGGTTCTATAAATGGATTTAATTAACTTTTATCCTTTTCTCTTTTTCTTCCTCTCTCTTTTTGTATTTAACTATAAAATTAAGTATGTTCTAAATAAATAACTTTTCTTTCATTTACATTTCCTTCTGTGTTACAAAACGTTTTATACAAGATTGTGAAGAATCGTTTCTATTTTCCTGATCTCTGAACAGCAAATAATATTTGCCAAAACTTTGATTCAAAGTCAAGCAAAGAGTTTTCTGTTTAAGCAACGTCTACAATATTACGACATAGTTTTTGTTTAAAAACACTTTATTAGAAGAATTCTGCTATCAATTAAATGCTGCTGAAATCCATAGACAATTAAGTAGACGTAAATTATCTCAAAATGTATCCCTTTTCGAATATTGTATGGCAATTAGAGAACTCGTATGTACTTTCTATGAAATTATTATAATTGAATCTTGTTTGCCATTTATACATTATTTGAATACTGTATACATGTCATACAGGATTATCCATTTAATAAAGATATTTTATATGACGCTAAATACATTTCAGAATTTAATGAGAAAATTTCTATGTATGAAAAAATAATAAATCATCGAAATAAAAAAAAAATCCGCTGAGAAATCCTCGTGTTTTCTCTGAATTCAGTCGAGAACGCGACAGGAGCTGAAAACATAAATTCCATTGGTCAGAAACCCAAAATGATAATGCTTATAATAAGCAAAGACTTGTTTTAATTGTAACTTGACAGAACATATTTAAAGTTTTCGAAAATAAAGACTTAAAATGTAGTATTTGTAAAAATTTTAGTCATATTTCTACAAAGTGTATCAGCAAACCTATTCTAAATCGAACCGATAATGCTATGTCCGCTGCAAATAATTTACCTCCTTTGATGTAGAAAACTGTTACTATTAATAATAATTCATTTACTGCATTGGTCGATACAGGTAGTCAGAAAATAATTATAACAAAATATACCTGTAATAAAATTAGTTCACCACCTTTAACTACTTTTCATGGGTCACTTCCAGCGTTTGGTAATGGGCACATTACACCAATCGGTAGTTGTATACAAGAACTTGTAATGGATAATCAGAAATTTATTGCTAATGTTTATGTTGTTAATAACGAAACTATGATGTCAGATGCTATTATTGGCATAGATATTTTAACACAGGCCGAAATAAAAATCACAGACGGTGTCAAAATAACAAAAATTTCGGATACTGAAATGGAAAATGCTGCACAACTTTCGATTTCTAACTTCTCAAAAAATGATAAATTGGAACCCGTAATCGTATCAATTGTTACTGAAACTCAACGAAATATTCTTCATAATTTGGATTCAAGCTAAACTAATTATGACAACTCATATTCATATGTCTATTAATCTGAAGAATGAATCACCAGTAACACTTGTTTCACTACGACTACCTTTTGTTGAGAGAAAAAATGTAGATCACCAAGTGACTGAATGATTGGTTGATGGTATTGTTGAACCATACTCTGCTGCCACTTTCTAGCCAATTGTTCAGGAAAAAAGACGGATCCCCAAGAGTTTGTATTGATTATAGACAACTTAATATAAACATTGTATAAGATAACTATCTCTTACTTCTAATAGATTATCTGCTTGATAACCTTCAAGATGCAAATAAGTTCAGAACAATCGATTTACGTAACGCTTCATTTAGAAATAGAACCAAATAGCCGACGATATACATCATTTGTGATACATAGTGGACAATTTCAGTTTCTACACGCTTCTTTCGGTCTTTTTCACGTCATCAACAGTGTTTCAGTGGTACATAAATACAATATTTAAGGATTTGATTATCAAAGGTCATGATAGTGAATTGTACCGGTCATCGCAAAAAAACAAAGCTGTTCTTAATTTTCCTGAACCGAAATGCCTCAAAGATTTACAATCTTTTTTTGGTCTTGCTGGATATTTTCGGAAATTCATTTTAAATTACTCCATCATTGTACACCCTTTAACAGAACTTCTGAAGAAAAATCTTGAATTTAAATTTGCTGATAGAGAAATACAAGCATTCAATTGTCTCAAACAATGTTTATCTTCACCTATTCTGAACATTTACAATCAGAACGCTTTCACCGAAATTCATTGTGGAGCGAAATTCATGGTTATGGATGCTTTTACTTCAAAAATCAATGATAGATAATATGTGTCAGCCAATATATTTTATGAGTAAGAAAACATCAGACGCCGAAACAAAATTCAGCAGCTATGAACTTGAAGCATACTTGAATTTTTCTGTCCAAGCATTAAAAAAGCTTAGAGTCGTTAGGCAAACATTTCAAAATAATTATTGATCTTCAATGCTTTCGCAATGACACTAAAGAAAATCGATTAACTTACCCGATGAACTAAAGCGAACCCGCTATTACCCGATGAACTAAAGCAATATTTCCGTCCGAACTCTAAAGAGACATTTTTTTTGAAAAAGAAGCTTTTCATCTTTTAATGTGAATTTTATTCCTTTGCATTGCTTGTAGTTCTTGTATATTGATTTTTTTCTTCAATTTTTCAGATATTGTAAATTATCTTTTTTTTTTTTTTTTTTTTGAATTTTCATAACAATTAATATTCAAACATGTATTAATCACCCTTTAAGTGAGTATATTCTTTCTTCAATTTCAGTCATTATTTTCTTGACGTTTTATTCATATGTATACATATATTAATGTTTTTATCATACCTTTATTGGCTCACCTGAGGTCAGGTGATATTGTCATATAGAGACATATTTCAAGCAACTAACCCCTCCCTCCGCGCACAATGCACTACGAATTGGGAGTAGGAAAGCGCTCAATCAACAAACTAACCAGCTTGACCAAGCTTCTGCGCTTGCACCTAAGGGCTTTGGATGCGCCCAGACATCTAGTCTAACGATGTTATATTCGATAACACCATTTTCCGGATTTGACACCGGCTGACTACCAATGAGGGACTGACAAATTGACAAATCAGGCATGGACTTGCAGATTTCTTGTTTTAGCACTTGATGAAAGTTCTCCCTCGTGTGCAACACATCGAAGATCAAAATTATAGTGTTGCACTCGATCAAATTTCGCCGTCAATTGTCGTACTTACGTACAATCCGCACCGACACTTTTAAGTAATTCTCGACGAAATGGCCGTCGTCATCTCATCTATTCTTTGCAACATATCTTTTAAGATTGAAATGTTTTTTCGCTGGAGTAGCGAGGCCAGACCATTTTCTAGGTCTAGTTTCGAGGCCAAACCCCTGATCATAGGACACCTGATGAGATAGAGGATGGCGTCTCCGTCATCCCCCCGCTTGAAAGTGCCCCTGTCCGTGATCCTAAACCTTTGAGATACGCAGGGAACCTGCCATACTCCGTCACCAGCTGGACACCCTTTTATTATTGGTTCGGAGATGGAGTTCGGGCAGAATTTAGTATATCAGCCTGCCTTTGGTGTTCCTTTGCCATCTCAGTTGCCACTTCCTCAAACCAGAGTCTTTGAGAAGCCACCTAATCCTTCTTTCGGAAGTCAGAAGTGGTGCTGTTATTGCGGTAGTTCAGCTATCCTCTTTAGCTGCTTCATCCACCTGTTCATTTCCCCTTGTGCTTACGTGGGCTTTCACACAGTGTAGGCCGACTTCTCTTACTGCTTTGAACTTCTGGAGAGCCGTCTTGATTCTCGATTGGGGGAATTGTCCCATTACACTACAACAGGGCCACCTACTACTACTGCCACCTATACGCAGCTTAACATGCAAGATCTCGAGGTGTAAGCACGCAGAAATTCATGCCCATCATTTTTTTTTTTTTTAATTTTTCATCACTTAAATAAACTATTGTTCCTTCGAAAACGATCTTGGTTATTTGTAACATACCGATGCCAAACTCTACATATACGTATACAAAATTTCTCTTCGATGTCTCGATGTTCAATCACGAAAAAATGGAAATCAATCGTCTTTTCATTAAACGCCGTTCAGCCCGATTCACGTGACTCTAAAGGGAATGTAGGTTTAAACGTGATAAGAGTGGCGTTATATATATTCAAGAAAGGAGCTATTAAAAATGAGAACGATGCTGTAACAACGTTTTATTTTGAATTCAAACATATTTACTTATACCTTCAATACACACCTCTCTTCTATCCCTACAACGTTCCATGTGAATCTTCCATTGTTAGAAGCAGTACTGAAAATCTTCTGTCAACTCCTTCAGAACGCATGCTGCTTTCTTTTTCCCAGCTTCAGCGGACTCGAATCTTATTCCTTTTAATTCAGATTTCACCTTAGGAAACAGATAGAAGTCGCATGGTTCAAGATCCGGCAAATAAGGAGGTTGGTCAGGAAGGATGTAGTACTTGACCTAGAAACTTCTTGACAGACAATGCGGAATGACTTGACCTTCCACAATTTGGGTCCTTTTTTTTCCTTATTCTTTCAAGGAGTTTAGAAAAAATGGGAAGGTAGTTACATCTGATTAATAGTTTGACCTTCAGGAATCCAGTGAAGGTACACTATAGAAAATATAGAAAAATAACCAATCATCAGTGTCATGAACTTTGATTTGTTCATCTCAACTTTTTTGGCTCTCGGAGAAAATGGGCTCTTCCATTGTATAGATTGGCTTTTCGTTTTCAGGATCATGAGTAGAAAACCACGATTCGTCGCACGTTATTTTCTTTTTCAAAAAGATTGTAGTTCAAACGTGGGAATTTTAGGCCTCATTTTGGTGCACACTTTTTGCATGTTAAAATTGGTATGTAAAATTTACCATACGAATTTTTTTGTGTCAAATCCTATAGTCTAGGCAAACGCAAGAATACTTAACTAACATTTAGCTCGAACCAGATTACCGATTTTTTCGGTATTTTTATCCTTTTTTGACTTAAAAGAACAACCCTGGCTAGGAATTTTCTTCAACGGCTTCTCGGCCATCTTGAAAACTCTTAAACCAAGGAAAAACTTGTGCACGCAATAAACATTCATTGCCATGCACTTCTTTCAATAAGTTATAATTTCAGTAGCTGGTTTTCCCAAGTTTTATGTAAAATTTCACAAAAATTCGTTGCTCTATTGTCACTCTTATTATTTTTTCCTTTGAAACGAAAAAAATAACTCTAATGCGAGCGAAGGCTACGGTTACATGGATTTGTTTAAAGAAGTGAAAGGCACAAAAGAGAATGCTTCATACTAAACAGCTGTCGCTCGCTGGTGTTTGGCATTACATCTGTAGCAACGTCAGTCTCATTATTTACGGGGGGGGGGGGCTAATGCATTCCTGATGTGATTCATTTTTAAGTATTGAGGGTGAATTTATTAAAGTACAAGGAGTGCTTAAGCCCTTTCAATAGGATTCGGTTATTTTAAAATAGAATCAGAGATTAATCTAATTCGAGTGATATTTTGTAGAATGCGATTGTAGTTTATATTCAAATGAGATTGCGGAGTTTTCTGGTACAGAAAGCTATGTTTCTGTATCCCTGGATTTACGCAAGTGGAGTATGCAAGTATTTTATTTTTTTCGTAATCTTTAGTTCAATTCCAGAATTTTTATTTTGAAATAAATCGCCATATATTCAGTATCCGTCACATTTATAATTTTATTTCAGAGCATTAAACTGTGCTATTGCATTCCTCTTTGATAAGAAAAAAAATATAATAAAGTTGTTTAAATGAAGAGAGAGAGAATGCCGCACATTTCACGTAGTTAGTAAGAATAATTCGAGATGTTTACTATATTCCCTCCAACGAAATCTTTGAGTTTTCAAGATATTATATATATATATATATATCCCCTCGGTTTCTTTGGGTAAGTATGGGATTTGTGATACTGGGCGTAGAAGTGTTCTCTTCCATAGGATTTATTGTCTTTGTTAAATATGGGTGACTCACCCTCGAATTGACCTAATTATTTTTCTCTTTTTTGATCCTCTTCCTTGTCATCCAAATATATATATATATATATATATGTACTTGCCTTTTCCTCTTCTAGATCATAGAAATACATTTCAAATATATGACATAAATTCCATTACTCTGTGAAATTATCGAATATTTTCCACTCTTTGATCATGAATGGCCCTTCTGCTAATCAAATCAACCCATTAAACTTATGATTTGTAAAAATTTGAAATAAAATAAATTATTATGATAAGCTGAAAAACTCTGGTCTCATAATTTTAACTACAACCTTTAAATAAATATAAGGAAAAGAATTATTTACCTTGTCGTTTTCTCTTAAATTATGAGAAATAATATTTCATCAAATATATTAAAATTTTGTCTACTTATTTTCTTCCCAATCGAAACTCTGACTTTATTTTTATCAAGTAATTTCTTTGAAATATATATTCATAAAAGTAATCTGTAGGCAGTGAGGATATCACCCATATAAAACGAATATTTTTTAAGAATTCTTCCGACTGAATTCTTTAACTCAAGAGTTCATTAATACAGTTTCGGTAAAAAAAAATTATATGCACTGAGGAACTTTATTTGTATTGCATTGAATAAGTTTTCTTGTATAAATTCATATCTTCAACGTCGAAAAGAAATATTAGCTCTTGAATTTAAATTTATACTTGAAAAGAACCCATTTACATATGTACATACATGGACAGTTACATAACATCGTTGACAAATCGATTGCTCTCAACTGTTATTTTTAATTAAATTATGAGAGAGCGATAAAATAAAGTTTTATTTTGAGTTAATTGTATTGTGCACTTTAAGATGAATTTTTTCCTCCTGTGCTGCAACTTTAGCGTCAAGTTCACCGACCACTGATTCATATGCTCGAACAACAAAGACATCTTTTCCTGTTTTTTCTACTACACGAGGTAACATTTGACTTTATTTTATCATTATCAAACCTCTAAAACAACTTTAATGGTTAAAGTCTTAACAACTTTAATAATTAAGTTTCATAAGAGAATATGTTTGTGATATTATTAATATTTTCAATGATTTTACTCTAAATTGTATACTTCAGCTCTATTAAAATTATTGGCAATATAATTTTAACAATAAATCATTATATTTAGCAACAAATGAAAGAGTTTTATAAAAAGTGTTTCGGTTCGCTTCATGTTGAAAGCATGCATAGCAATGTCGTGCATTAAAACTCATGTGATGAGAGGGGGATTTACGTGTTTTACTCAAATGTAGAAATATGTTTTGTGTGTTTTAATTGTTAAATAAATATAATATTAATAATTATTTATTTTGAACAAGTAGTTATGAGATCTGGATGATTTTGCACAACAAGTTGTGCGTTTTGGAAATAGAAGTTAACACCTTTATTTTAAGAATTTCATGTAGTTTTCATAAATTAGAAATTCCAAATAATAGCAGGCTATAAACATATTTTCTTAATTTTCGAAGTTCGAAAATCTAGAATGCTTGTTTATGAATTTCAAAAAATTATTATATATCATTTTTTCCCCATTTTTTGTTACATATCATCTTTAAGCTCTCCTTTTTTGGTAGGTAAATTTCTTGAATTATTTTTCTTCTTGTAGATATTTTAACTTCTATTGTAATTTTTCAAAGAATAAATACATAGTAATTTTGTTGTTGATAATTAGTGGTAGTTTTTACTCCTGAAATAAAATTGTATGAGATAATTGTGTGTAGAATTTGACAGTTGTAAAATACCAATGAAGAGAATGAACTAATACTTAGTTAAATGCCTGTTTGAAAAAAAATCATCAGAAATTAATGTTTTTAATAACTACAAATACTAAATATTTATAACAAAAATGAATATAAATGGGTGCTGTTATGTTAATTAAACAGGTCTAACCTATTTATACTTTTAGTTAAAATCAATTTCAAAAAATGGTTAATGAAAATTTTAAAAAAATTTCGAGATTAAACTAGAAAGAATATTCCATGAAAGCATTAAAAATTAACTCGATTGGGAAGTAAAGAATTATTTGCAGGATTCAATTCTTAACGGAATTCATAATATTTGTTTTCCGTTGCACATGAAAAGAAATTAAGCTCTCAACAGTTGCTGCAAGTTTAAAATGTACTTACGAATAAACTATTACAATAGAGTACAATTTAAAGCCCCGACGATTAAATTGATTTTTTTTTCAATTTAGAGCTAACCCCCTATTTATGGCTGGTGTCAACAGTTAGGCTCTGCGCGCGCATCATGCACTAGATGAAATCTTTCGCGTTGATTCTATCTTCTTGCCTTTATGAATAAAACGTAGGTAAACGCATAAAAGCAAAAATAAACTCGTCCTCTTAGATTCAATCGATCACCCACCAGTGATAGGATTCGCGTTGCTATGACGACAGGCGTGTAGGAGCTCTGTTCTTCCACGTAACGATTGGAGCCCTGAATTTGATTTCGCCATTTCCGTAAATATGAAGATATTCGTTTACATTGCAATCGGTATATTGCAATACCAATTAATACACATGAAAACTTCCTTTCATCGTATAAAATCTAGTAATATAAAATTAATTAATGAGTAATTATAAAATGAGTAATTATAAAATTTATACACCAGTATAATTTAGCCCAGTAATATTTTGTAATGGGACTGCAACAGATAAATTCAACAAGCGGTTATTGTTAATCACAGAATTTCTTGGCTTTCCATGGAGAAAAGTTTCAAATTGTTGCCCAGCAAAATGACTCTTCAAATGTCAAATCGAAATAGTAATTCGTGAAATAATTTAGTTATTTACATAAAAATAATAGCTAAGAAGGGTATTATTTACAAAATAAACAAATAGATAAAATAAATAAAAGTAAATTAAAGTATTAAACTTAAAGAAAATAAAACTGGACAGCAATCCATCATCATCTTTTACTCTTTTCGGATTGCTATTATAACCCTTCAAAAAATACAAACATTCTGAAATACCAAACACTGACAGTTTCTAGGAACAAAAAGAATCCAAACAAACAATGACGCTTAAAAAATTCAAACTTCTATTCAAACATCAAAATTAAAACAAACGATAAAATATGTTAAAGTAAATTATTCAAACTATCAATAATATTCTGCACAAAAGTTAAAATTAAAACAAGTGATAAAGTTTTAAATTAAGTACATCTTGAGAGAAATGTTACTATTTTTTTCAAAAAAATTAAAAATCAAATATTTACTTTAATCTACTTTGATTAGTTATTTATCAAGGTTTTCTTTGTTTAATATGTTAATGATGATGGCATAAATTCAAAAGTTTTTTTTTTTCATACAGAGAAATATTTCATCATTAATATCGCATTTAGACGTTATTGTCTTAAGAGAGCATCATATTTTAATGTACTGCTTATTTCTGTATGAAAGAATACGTTTTATCCCATTTAAAATGCAATCTGTATTTCATCTTTCGCTCTGTTATCCTAAATTGATCGTTAAAGTTTGCGTCTGCATGGAATTTCAAATTTAGGATGATAATGTTAAATCTCTTGGAATTGCTAGTAATAACCTTCTCAAATCCAGACTATAATATTTATTGCACTGCAGTGAAAAATGTTTCCGAAAGAACAAAGAGAGAGAGAGAGATTTCTATCTATTTTCTTTTCTTTTTTGTCTTACAACATTTAAAGTATTTTCAAAACACTTGCAAAAATTGAAGTTAATTTTAATAATTCTTCAATGGATATTTAAATATTTAGAAAAGATTTTAAAACACTTTCTGAAATCGGGAAAAAATGCAATTCTATAGAAACCTTCCACTTTTTTTAATTTTCCCACTTCTACCGATTGCGGTTTATTGGTGTTAAAAAATCAGTCTGAATTTGAGAAAGTAACTGCAAACTCCATTGCTTTCACGAATTCAAAATGGCTGCATGTATATAAAAGGAAACCTTAACTTTTCATATTAAACACCAAAATGACATGTTTACAGAAATATTCCCAAGTCTTTATTTATGGTATATTAACCTTCGTACTCTGTTGGAAAAAATTGCATTTTGCCTGTCTATTAAAACTAATTCACTATATATTTTTTCTAAGCCATAAGACATATTTATATACAGCTTTATTTAATGTCCATTATAATTGAAAACGCATTTCAAATCTTTTACAGCTTCCCTTTACCTTTTTATCGAATTTCCCTATCCTTTTAACGGTCCAAGCTTTTGTTTGTATAAGCAGTTTCAAGTTTTTAAAACCTCGAGAAGTAATTGCATTTTTTTTTTAATTAGAGACATTTATTATACTTTACATCGATTAATTTTTATACATTTTTCGATGGTAGTTAAAATATTTATGGTACACATTTCCATGGTCGTGGTAAGAAAAGTTAATGAATTGGTTTGCATTTTTATATTTCTGATTGTATCGCATTCTTTGCACCTTCCTGTTTTAGATTTTGTAATATTTTCCAGTTTTCCACCAGCTGCAGTTGCAAATTTCTTCCTTTCTATTACTGGGGTATTTTTCTATCCTCGTATTCTTATGGGAGTCAGTAAGATATTTTTCTTTAGTAAAAACCATTTTGAGAATAACTTGTTTTGTAATAAAGATTTCCATGCATAAATACAAGAAAAAAAGGTCTGTTGTAGCTGAGTCTCAAATATATAGTAAAGTAAACACACTGACCATCTCCTTTGCATAGAATCAAGGCTATACCTTGATCGTATCTATTGCTTCTTCAGTTTCCTCTTATAATATATCTGGCATCTTTCTTTCTCATCTGAAATATTGGCCTCAAGGTGCGCAAATGACGGAAGACTATAGATTTGAACGCAAGAGTCACTTCCGGTTGAAAACCAAATAATGCGAAAAATATTTTTCAATCATTTGATATTTGTCTATTAGTATTTTAAACGCAGACCATTCCTGTGTATTTCTATCCATATATTAGTTATGTGAGTCGTTCAAACCCAGTCAGGTAAAATGTTTGAAAAAGTTATAAAAAGTAGAGATTTATCCGTTTGAGGAATTCGTAAAAAACAAGAGTCATAATTAAAACCCATGAGACCTATCCGTAAATACATTGTAGAAATTAGTCGATTCGTTCCATTCAAGACAAGAAGGTTACCAAACAAACCAGTATTAATTTGTGAAAATGTATTCCTAATTTAATCACGCTCATTCATTCAGTTTAACCGTTATTGGAATGCGGGGATGTTCATTCATTCGTAACGTCTCCACTTCGATACATAGAATATGATCCCTCGAAAGTCACTTAGTAATCAGTCAAAAATAACCCCAGGGACAAATCATTAAGCTGTTTTTATTCTTGTCTGTGAATGTGTTGCCTTTGAATGCCTATAAATGTTTCTATTACGAAGTAGAGTGGCAACTGTCTCGAATCCGAAACCAAAGATTAACCGAAAATTCTGCTTAAATGAGCAACCACTAGAAGTAGATACGAGTAAAAAACAATACTTACATACTGGGTCCAAGTCCAATATCAGATATCCATCGATCACTTAATTTTCTTGCACGAATGTCGTGGATACTGCGATCTTGCTAACCTCCTAACTCTTCTCAGCACTTAGATACGCCCCATCTCCTATTCACTTCACCTCCTCTCTCTCTCTCTCTCTCTCTCTCTCTCTATATATATATATATATATATATATATATATATATATATATATATACTGTATTTATTCGAATCTACGCCGCCATCGATTCTAAGCCATACCCCAAATTCTCAACACATTCATGTGAAAAAATAGAAAATAGTGAAGAAAGGTTTATCGATATCCAATATGTAGGAAATTTAAAGAAATTAAAATTAGAACTAATAAGAAGTGAAATATTAATTTATTTTACAGCATTAAAAACTTTTAAATACATACGTGAACCTGTAATAGCTCTAACCGTCAGCATCATATTTCGAAAAGGATTCGTCACTCTCATTGTTACAGATAACTTAGGAACTGGTGACGGCGTAGCCGTTTTCCCACGCGGTGTCATCTTCTGTGCCATCTAATACATTTGTCATGCAACAATTCTTAAAAGAATGTCTTATAATCCGATTGGAAACTTTTTTTCCTGGCAACAGGTATCCATTCCGCAATTTTCGATGCACTTAACTTCTTGGTTCTCTTGGAAGCAGTTAAAGGGTTGTTTTCCAAATAAAAACCATTTTTCGTGCTCTCATTTTACGCAGTCCTTGAGTGGCTTATTAAAGCTTACGTCAAGCGGCTGAAGCTGGCTTGTCATGTCGCCTGGGATTATCACGAAATCGCAATTGTTTCGCCTCTGTTTCTTTTTTTTTTTTTTAGAGAAAAAGAAACAAAGACGGAATCGTCTAATGACCTTTAAAAGCTTCCATGATAAGCATGTTTGGAGGATTTCGAAAAACTCCTGGTATCTTATTCCTCATTGAATCAACCCACTCTTTCAAAATTTCTGCGGCCATCGATCCGCATTTTTTTTACCGATTACGTCCTTGGGAAAATTTTCGTTTTGGGGCACCAATTTCCTGTTAAGGCTCCCTTCTACGCGCCATTTTGATTTCGTTGGCGTAATGTTAATCCTATGGAATTTCGACTTTAATTCTCACATCTTTATTATTTGATCAATTTGAATACAATAAACTGCATTTGAAAGAGCAAAAAATAATCAATGCTTCTGTGGAATTACTTTTTTCCTAAGATTTTTAAAAATATTTTTATTCTTATTTTAATTAATCATTTTTGAGTTTTCCAGTCTTTAAAGAATATTTTCAAATATTTTTAAAAATCGGAGGGGGAAAGTAATTCCACAGAAGCATTCATTATTTTTTTGCTCTTTCATATGCACTTTATTGCATTCAAATAGATCAAATAATAAAGATGTGAGAATTCAAGTCGAAATTCCATAGGATTAACATTAAGCTGATGAAATCAAAATGGTGGGTAGATTCCCCTTAAGAGTCAAATACGGAGGCAATTTATGGCCGTTTGATGTAACGTACAGTATTACAGTGATACGTTATTTTTCGTATCCTGTTATCAGGATTTTCACCTCTTTCTCATCCTATTAATTTATTGTATGATTCCTTGTCATATAAAAATACAAGGGGTTTCATTCGCGTTTCCAATGTTCTGGTATTCATACGCATTATCTTCGAAACTGCAGGATGTTTCAGGCAGATTGAAGTTCTCCGTCTCAAAAAAAATCATTCTATTCTCATAACTTTTTCATAACAACCTCTTGATGTCTTAAAACTCTCGATTCTAAATTTATGAATGGCATCTTTTGCCTTACATTGCAGCATTTGTATTGTAACTGGCGTTGCTTTAGTTCGAAAGTTATGTACAAATTAAGCAACACTATCATCTTCTTCATGATATCTTCCTTTTTTTTGTGCAGTGAAAGACTTTGTTGAAGATATACAAACAAGAATCCCATTACGATGTTTACGCCATGCACGTATATTTGCTTCATCTGTATCAAATTTTCTGGCAGCTGCTATGTTTCCGACTTCTTCTGCATATAAAATCACCTTCCTTCTCATATTTGCGTCATATGAACTCGTTTTGATGCTATTGCCGATATCTTTGATATTTAGGTGATTAAAAGAAGGGTGTATAAGAAAGTTTCTAAATACGTTCAGAAAACGAAGTTCAGGATAGACTGAATACTAAATGCGAAACGTGATGAGTCATCGATGGAGGTGGTCAGAATGGACTGTTACATTTTTCCGTTTGAAAAAGGTAAAAACTCTGTTTTCCACATCCAACAAATTTTTCCGCCTTCAATTCACCCAGCTCCTGAAATTTTGTAGCATTGACATTTGAAAAAAAAGTTCGGCTTAAATTCAAATAAATACGGCATATACATATATGTGAAGTCCGGGTATTCACAATGATGATACTTCCGTTCATTCTAAGTTAATTATTTATTCTTATTTACAGCGATTAATATGTACAGACTCTTGAATACAGTTAATTGAGAAAAGCGTAAGTAATGTTCACAATACAGATATATGAAGACAGTTCATTTCAGTCAGATGGTTGTGCTCCGTGCACTTATTTCGTAAAACAGTTTTACCAGTGATATATCTCAGACACTCCGTGTGCCCACTGCAACTTCGTAAAGGCGTCTTCCCGCGCAAACGTCTTCTTTCCCCTAGCGGCATGTCGTCGAGACATTAGCAGCGCTCTCTGGTGGTGAGACGTTCTAGGCGATAAGACAAGTTCGATTCCCACAACCGGCTATCCTGACCCGGCTGTCGTCCTCGACAGGAATCTGAGAATCTGCCTGTACCTGAAAAATAAACAAAACTAAAGCAAAGAAATTATACAAAAAAGGTAGTTTGCAGGTAATGGCTTAGAAGTCCATTGCCCAAGGTTTCATATGATCGGCGGCAGTAGTGGTTCGCTGTGGTCCCTCATGATTTCCAATCTTCTCCACTTCGTATCTTTCATGGGGATAAGCAGTCTTTATTCTATACGGTCCATAAAATTTGGATCTCAGCTTGAGACCTCCACCAAACTGGGTCCTCTGTATGTCGATAATATCACCAACCTGATTTTTCATTGGTTTTTTCCTTTTCTTGTCGTAGATCCTCTTGTTTTTTATTTGAAAATCAACAATTTCCGTTTTATTTGGACGATAATTATTTACTGGAGAATTTATATCCGAACATAGTTTGGAGTTAGTAATGCGCGTTGAATCAAATAAACAGTCCTTCGTTTTCTAATGGTGATTTAATCTGTAACGAGAATAAAGCAAATCCATCTATTTTATTCTGACTGGGATATTTCACACGCTTTGCTGCCTCAAACGAAAGCTGATAATTGTCCTTGAAACAGTTTTGACGGTTCGTATTTTCATTTTTGCACTTTGAACCTTCCAAAAGCATACAATAAATTGAAGGTGGTATTATACCATCCACATGCAAACGATTACTCAATGATGCTTTACTCCTCATTGTATTCGATGACCTTGGCAAAGAGAAATCAAAATACGCAACGTCAACTTTTTCTCTTTCGCCGAAACACGAAATTAATGTGAGTTTATCAATCGAACGTTTATTTTGGAAAAAAGACTTTTTTAATACAATGCATTGTGCACCGTTATCTTCTAAAACTCTTAATTTTTTACCATCTACTAAAATATCAACATATTTTAATTTATTTAGTGGGATATCAGTTAAAGCATTTGTTGACATTCCTAACATTAAATTATTATCATCACAATTTTCATTTTCTATCATATTAACATGGTCACTGGATTGATAAATTCTAGGGGTATTTTTAAATCTTTGAGGACAATTTTTGGCAAAATGAGATTTGTTACATATGAAACACTTAATATCGCAATTGCCGGATACATATTTGTCTTGGCCATTTATTGACGGTTTTTCCGTTACTCTTCCTTGACCTTGATTTAATAAACGCCTGTTTTCGAATCCTATCGATAATTTGGAATTATAAGAAATCTCGCGGAGTGATTTGCCTTTCGACGCAAAATACAGATCACATTCTCGACCCATATCAAGGGGTTTTAGCCATTTTTCACCTGCTCTTACACAAATATGTGCAGATGTTTCACGATCCAGGGATTGAAAGAGTTTATCTGACACGATCAAGTCACATATTGATTTAAACTCTGATACTTCTCTTAATTTACAATAATAATCAAACATAGCCGAAAGTCTGGAAGAAAACTGAACATGCGACTCATTCGGAGATCTATGTGCGGAACGAAATGATTTAAGACATTCTTGTGGCGTTAGCTGATATTGTTTTAAAACCGTATCTTTTAATTTGTTGTAATCTCTCATTTCATCATCACTTACATAGATTAGAACATTATTGACCCTATCTCCTAAAATATTAAGTAGAATTTCCGATTTTAGTTCTTCAGGAACATTTTTATGTATGAATGCTTTTTCTAGAGATTTAAAGAAAAGGTGAAAGTTTTCTGCTCTGGATGGAACGGGTGTCGCTAATATTTTCACAGATTTAATAAGATTCTCTAAACTTGGAGGTGATGACTCGACATGAGCACTGGACGATTCAAGTAAAGAGTCATTTGGACTGAGTTGTTTTAATTTCTCAAGTTCGATTTCTTTTTCTAACCTTAATAATTTTAATTTTTCCCGATCAGATTCATCATTAATAGCAGTTCGAGCTTTTCTATCATCAACCACTGATTTAATTAAATTTTTTACGAATTCTGGATCCGACTTGAAACAGTCACTATTTTCGATAATATTTTTTAAATCAACAATTTTTACATTTGATGGCACTTCTTCGTCCAATTCTTGCGCCACGAGGAGAAGATCCTCTTTTCTTGTTGACGCATACATTTTAGAAATTATAGAAAAATATTTTCCTACCTGATCGGTTGCTGCTGATGAAAACAATTCCTCCTTCGAAATGAATGGTAAGATGAAATCACAATACCGTTCCTTGTTATTACTTGAGACTTTCCACTGCCGAAATGTTCTTTTTAATTCTTTTTTTTTTCCCCTTCAAAAGTTCCTTTCAAATTATTATTTTTTTCTTTTTTAAATCCTTTAAGAAAATTTTATCTCCGCACACACACAAAAACGGTCTGCACTAATCGCTGTTTATCCCGGGCAGAGCTCCCACTTGTGAAGTCCGGGTATTCACAATGATGATACTTCCGTTCATACTAAGTTAATTATTTATTCTTATTTACAGCGATTAATATGTACAGACTCTTGAATACAGTTAATTGAGAAAAGCGTAAGTAATGTTCACAATACAGATATATGAAGACAGTTCATTTCAGTCAGATGGTTGTGCTCCGTGCACTTATTTCGTAAAACAGTTTTACCAGTGATATATCTCAGACACTCCGTGTGCCCACTGCAACTTCGTAAAGGCGTCTTCCCGCGCAAACGTCTTCTTTCCCCTAGCGGCATGTCGTCGAGACATTAGCAGCGCTCTCTGGTGGTGAGACGTTCTAGGCGATAAGTCAAGTTCGATTCCCATATATATATATAAAATGCTTCTTTGGTTTTTTGGAAATATTCAATTTAAAACATTTTGTACTTAAGTCGTGGCAGTCATTGCACGGAAAGGAAACTTTAAATAAATCAATAACGAAGAAGAGTGGACGACACACGTCCACCCATTCTAATAGTTAAAAACCAAGTGACAAAAATTTCTCCCTGTTTGTTTCTTCAGGGAAGTTAAAACTCGGATTATAGAGACCAAATAATAATAGATGTATGGATTTTTAGCAATTTTTTATGGAGTCTGAGTGGCTGGTAAGAGTATCTTTATTAATTCAGGGCATGGAAGATGCAGCAGCAAAATGATTCTCAGCATTTTCGAAAACCACATGATTGCATTAATTAAAATATTAAAGGGAATGGGATCACGAAATAAGAATGAACTCAATACTGTGGTGGTTGAAATATAAAATAAATTAGGAAGTTAATTAGATTTAAAGTAAATCGTTATATATGCATATATATATGTGTGTGTGTGTGTTCGTGTTCACAAATCCAAGTTCTCAAATCAAAAAACGTCAAGAGGAAGGCCAAAAGCTTAAGGGTAAAAGGCGAATGTAATAATGCTACTTTAATTTACACAACGCCTTTTTCAGAATGCGATTGTGGAAAATATTCGAAAGGGTGTAGACTTAGTTGGCTCGGAAAAATGTGTGACTGTTTGGATGGATATATTCAAAAGAGTGGAGCTTGTGCAGGTAAACTGATTTATTTGATTTCTCTCTAAATTGTTCAATATTCGCTTGTAATTTTGATTATTTTACCGTTAAATGTGAGTTATTAGCTCTTAGAGCTCAAGCCAAAATTTCAATTAGATGTCTATTAGTTTGGATAATGCTACGAGTTAATCAAATGTAAGAATTCCGCATAAGTAGATGTTGTGATGTATCTTATAAAGAGTAGAGTCAGTTCATATTCGAAAAATTAGATAATATTACAAAATTCTTCGTTAATTTATATTCAAAGATACAGTTTATCTTAAATGCTTCATTTTATTCACGTTTTAAGGTCAAATGAGCTGTTTAATAATTTGCTGATGGAATCTTAGTCACCGTGTGAAAAATATCATGAAACGCACAATTTCATATATATATTGGAAAAAATTTTCTATTTAACAATGAATTACCAATATAAATCAATGGAATTTGAATAACTCAACAGTTTTAATTCGTTCAAATTTATTCCCTTACTTAAAATTAAAAAAACACTTTCGAATAATTATTTTGAGTTTTTCGACTTACTTTTTATTATAGTTTTTTGATATCATCCTTACGTTTTCTCAAACATCCAAATTCTTTGGTAAATCCTCAAAAAAAGCAATTTTAGTTTCCTGTTCTAGAACATTTCATCTACTTTGAACATTTAAACTTATACCTACATTTATTAAGAGCTGAAATTCGAAATAGTTTGTAAATTCGACAATAAGATGATTCCCAAATTAAAAGATAACAAACAATTTTCCTAACAAAAGATGAAAGCAAAAATCGCTGCTCTTATTACATTAACTTCTTACTTAAAATTTTTATCCGATATCTGTTAAGTCCAATTAAAGTTTCAATAGAGTCGAATTTCTAATTGTTCGTAGAACAAAAGAAATCTTGAACTTCTGCAAAATATATGCGATTCACATAATTTCTATGCATTTTAGGCTGAATTCCAAATTGACCTACATTCAGAATACACTGGTGCACATAAATTAAAGACGAAGTTCTTAGCATATAAGCGGAATTATCATATCGGTGGAACGAAGAGGCTTAGAGGAATGAAAGACCAATCAGGAGAATAACTAGGATGAAGTACGGTAACACAAACGCAAATTTTCAGCTAGTTGTATTGTGGGAGTGCCGGAGTGGGATAAAGCACGCCTTCGGTGTAAGCTCAGGATTTCTAGGAAAGCGATTACGTGGCGTATATCAGTTTAAAAGACATCGAGTAAAATGTGGAACAATCAATCTGTTAGAAGACATCTGGATGATTTTACCCGAGGTCGAATCTATGGAAAGATAGAGGAAGGTCGAAGTATGACAAGTGTGGCTGAGGAAACCGTAATTGTTCACAGCATCGTTTCACGACTTTGGAGAGAATTTTAAACTGCAGTAACGGCTACCCTACGGTTCAAAAGTGGTCGTCCACGAGCAACTATGCCAGCTAACGATCGGTATATTGCCCTACAGATCTGATGGAAAAGACGTCAGACAACGGAAAAATCGCTAGACACACACCACAGATGATTAGATGACCGATATCACGTTTTACCAAGGTTAGGAAGCTGCGCAATGGTTATCTGTTTGCAAGACCACCTATACCGTGTGTACCTTTAATACCTGCTCTTCGGAGGTGTTTTCTGTGGTGCCGGGAACACCAGAATTAGACAGATAATCAATGGGATCGAGTACTTTTTACGGATGAGAGCATGTTTAATCTGAGTAGTGATTATGGGAGCATACACATCTGGAGAGAGCGGGGAATCCGCAATAACCCCTCCAACAAAATTGAAAGTAACCGGTTTGAAGTTCGAAGTGTTCTCATTTGGGAGGCACATGCTTGGTTGCCGACTAACCATCATATCTTCGAAGAAGGTTCAGTCACCGCTATAGTAACACGATTTTTCCTTTCGTATGTGCATCTTTTTACAGGCGCTATAGGTCTGCAGTTCCTTTTCATTTTTCTTAGTTTACCGCCAGTAGCGATTTCTGAGCTCCAACTGGCAGTACAAAAAGAATGGGCTGCAATGCCTCAACAATTCATTAACAACCTCATATTCATCATGTTCAGACGATGTGAAACCTGCATAGCAGTCAGGGGAAATCATATCCCCAACTAAAGGCTGGATGTTTGTGGCTGGATACATTCCCCATGGATATTTCGGCCTTCATTCGAATTGTGCTCCATGTTATTTTTTCAATAAAGTTTCTTTTTATCCTTTTGATTTCCTTTTTGATAAGTTTTGCTTACATTAATCATGTCCTTACGTTTTGGAGATCTTATGGTATGATTTGTGTTGAAATTGAAAGCTTTTGCACAATATTATATTGAAAAACACCATATCTTCCTTAGTTTTTGCTCACCAGTGTATTTAGTTTCTTAAAAAGAGAAATAAAAGTTTATGTAACGGAAGATTAACTAGCAAGATAATGAATAAAATTTGATCTTGGAAAGAATTTTATAAGCTCGCAGAGAGAGAATGTAAAAATTATTTCATTTCGATTTAATTATTTATTACGCAGAAGGGGAATCTGTATTGAAATGATTGATGCTGAACCCTAACATTGCACACCTTTATCAAAAGATTATTATCTGCTTGAATTTTTATTTACCACAAAACATTTAGAGATCAACATTATCACTCTTCATTTGAAAAAATACTTCCGAAAACGATTTGCTATTTTTTTTTATTATTATTATTGTTTTGATAGATATTTCTACCAGTTATATCACTCAAAATTTCATATTCGAAATAATTTTCCCATTTCTTAGAATGTTATTGTGGTACACATGCCAGAGGATGTACATTCAGTGGAAACGGGAAAAAATGCATTTGTCAAAATGGTTACTCTGAGAAGAATGGAATATGCACAAGTGAGTAACTGTCTCATTCTAACAATTTTGATAATATACTAAACTAGCTTTTGATTGTCTACTTATCGTATTAAGAATGTGAAATATTTTTAAACATAATATAACATGTCGCAATAAACTAAAATTTCATAAACATAATTTAACATTTTTAAACATAATTGAGGTTGAATACAAAAACCACTTTTTTTTAAAAAAAAAAAAAGTATAAAAATGATAACGTATAAATTTATACTTAACAAGAAAAATTACTAAACCTTCACTAAATTTCAAAAACTTTCTATTTTATTAAAAATATATCTTAGTCAACTTAGTTTCCTTTTGATTAGCTATCAAATTACAGAGAAATTCTTTCAAATGGAGCCTAAAGAGGAAAAGGGAAATTTTCAGAAGATTTTCAATGTTTTGGTGCACATGCGATTCCATTTTCAATAAATTTACTATCATAACCTATGAATATGAATCTTTTCAAATTTATATTCGAATCATTTGAAATATTTCAAGTTCTATTCATAAAAATAATAATGTAAAATTTTTTGGAAAAAAAAATGGGAAATGGGCCCTTTTACCTTCACTGGTCATTATGTCACAAAGCTGAAAAGCACCGGCGGCGTAGGTGTTAAGAGCTCATCTAAAGTACCAGAATTCCCAGGCTCAAAACCAGTGTAGACAACATTAAGAAATTCACGTTACTATTTTTTTTTTAAATTGATCTCTGTTTTCTTCCATAATTTCTAAAACCTTCCTGGATAATCTAAATGTTTCCAGAGCAGTGTGTTCTGGAATATTCTAATGTAATATGTTCCCTATTCTAATGTAATAATATACCCTTCTAATGTAATAATATACCCTTGTGTTCTCAGCCAAGCGTAGCTGTTCGTATTCTGCTAATAAATCTCGTTATTCACTCTTATCTATTTTATGTTCAATTCAATCTACCTAAATATCTATGTAACATTTTCTTGGAGGCGCGGGGTAGAACAGATACTAAATCCTGGAATCGCATTCTTCGCTAAGAAGTGATCGTCTGCAAAATATTCTTCCTGAGTTCGGACTCTATAAAGCCCCTAAGGAAACAATTACATCAAAGGAGTTGGCCACAGAAACCAAATCCATGACAATAACACCTCAAGTGCATCAGGCCATAAATCCCTCTGGTTTTCGCGGAAACCATGGTCAAGACCCAAACAAATAGCTTAAGGAGTATGACTAAGTAGCGAAGTATAATAAATGGAATAAAAGTTTCTGCCTGGCAAACGTGTTCTTTTTCTAGGACGGAACAGCCTATGAACGATTCGAGAATAATGAAGAACTTCTAACATCTTAGGATCGATTCCAATTGGAATCGGAAATCCAAAACATTCGGTGACAGTAGCCAATCAAAGAAGAAATCCGAGAAAGAGCTTGAATGCCTTGGTTAAAGTATGCATAATCTTATATCCAAAACGTGCTGAGACTTTTTCAGGAAATGAATCCTCAAATTCCCGATGAAAAGGTATTCAACCTCATGAAGGATATTGCGGGGAACTATTATCAAGCTCTCCTCACCGAAGAACTCATGATTACGAAAGAATATGTAATAAAGTGTTAGTACCTGGAAGAAATGAAAGAGAGACGAGTTACCCGAAAGAGATTAGATTGCTTACCTAACGTCCTCCTGACGTCATCAATATCAGAAAAAACGGATCTGGTCACTATAATTCGGCAAATTGTCCTAGAACAGCTCCAATGGGTACTTGCATAAAATACCGCAATTCCAGGAGCACAAACACAATCGATTGAAGCCATTATCAGTGAAGAGGCACAGGAAGCTCTATCACCTCTCACACGAGCGGAAGACAAGTTGAGTGAAGTTCGTTCACGACCCAGTAGCCAACCACTTTTCTCAACAATTGTAAAAAGGCAGAGACCAGTTATTAAGCCTGAGCCTAGGGCAACTGACCTGTGGTGAACTGCAGACAACAAACCTGTCTGTTTCCATTGTTTTCTACCGGGGCATGATCCGAATCAAGATCCATTGCGAGGAACCTAGCCGACTACAGCCGAATAGCAAGCAGAGCCCCCTCACCCAACCCATCTCGAAGACGATTCCCGACTCACCGCTTCAGATCGCCGTCACCATATCGACGTTCCAGTTCATCACCCAGCCGATGCAATAAGAAAAACTAAGAATCACGATCTTTTTAGTAGGTGAGGCCGTTGAAGAACAAACTCCTGCGCACGCTTTGAAGATGTCCAGAAATCATCTCGAGGTTATTGTCGACAACCATC
Source organism: Nephila pilipes (assembly GCA_019974015.1). NCBI lineage: Eukaryota > Metazoa > Arthropoda > Arachnida > Araneae > Nephilidae > Nephila > Nephila pilipes. The sequence continues at coordinate 570,523 of BMAW01013113.1, forward strand.
CAGTCTGTACTCTTGTGGAGTCCGGGACATTTTCCTCTGTCGCTTCGGGGGGGATCCCTATAAACGCCATATTTGAAAACCTATATTCTCCTCCATAGAAATGACACTTCTTAAAATTGCCGATGGAAATTATATCCAGCCACTAGGAAAGTGTACACTTCGTCTGGAAATTAATGGTCGTCTCCAACCTTTTGAATTTACGGTATTACAAATTTGTAGTCACGACACATCCTTGTTTGGGATTTTTTGGATGCATCACAAGCCATGATAGACTGTGGTCAGAATGAACTATTTTTAGAAAATATTTGTCAAGGACTCACATTATTAGACCCTTGGATGTTGAACGCCACGAAGGACTACATACTTAAACAACGTTCTTAAACTAAAATAGCATTATCATAAATCCAAGTCGAAAGGGACATAAATGTAGTTGAAGAAAGCAATAAAAATTTGCTCTTCGAGAGAAATATTGCTGTACCATCCATGGTATTCTTATACCATAATGAACAAAGTGAGATCTGGGTTGCTAACTTACGATTTGCCATTCGAATCATTGCCAAAGGAATGTACGTAGGTGCCGCCGAGAGCCTAGATTAATGGCATTTATTGCCGACACGTCAGAGGGCCTGAATACTCCACATGAGACGTCGAAGTCTCTTACAGATATAGAAGATAATGATTATTCCCTGATGATATCTCCTGGGTTGAACAACAAATGAAAGCCAAGCTAGTCAGACTATTCTAAAATTTTCAGGAATTTTTACCAAATCTGACAAGATGACGGCCGAACAGACAACTGTGAAACAGGATTAATACTGGTGATCATGCTCCAATAAAAAAAGAGCCTACCGAGTTTCATCGAGCGAAAGACGTGTGATTCGGGAAGAAATTCAGAAAATACTTGATCAAGGTATCAACCAGCCATCTGAAAGTCCCTGTTCGTCATCCTTTGTGTTCGTAAGGGTAAAAAATGGAACTGGTATTTTTGCATGGATTATCGCAAGCTCAGTAACATTATAAAGAAGGATGTTTACCCTCTATTTCGTATTGACGATATGTTAAGCAGTCTGAAAGGTGCCAGGTTCTTTTCTTCTATGGAACTCCACTCTGGTTACTGGCAAATTTAAGTAGATGCAGCTGATCTTGGAAAAATAGCATTTTATCACCCCAGAAGGTTTATATGAGTTTAAAGTTATGCTTTCTATTCTATTTAATGCCCCAGCAATATTTAAAAAAATAATGAACAATGTACTTCGTCACTTAAAATGAACAATGTGCCACTGTTACCTAGACAATATCGTGGTTTTTTCCGAATCCTTTGAGGAACATCTTGAAAGGTTAAGTATAGTTCTGAATTGCATCCAAGAAGCCGGGCTGGCTCTCGATTATAAAAAATGTTACTTTACCACCCGAAAAACCAAAATTTCGTGCCATCTTGTTTCAGAAGATGGTGTTCGACCTGACCTGATCAAGATAAAAGCTGTCAACTATTTTCCAACTCCAAATAATTTACATGACTTTCGGAGTTTTTCGGGATTTTGTTCTTATTACCGCCGTTTCATTAAAGATTTTTACTATCAGCTCAAGCATTTCAGGAACTGCTAAGAGGGGAATCAAATTTTTTCTTATTGCCGTCCCAAACCAGCCACTGGCTTTCACAAATTGAAGAAAGCACTAACTTCCGATCCTATTTTAGGACTGTTCTACGAGAAGGCCCCCACATCGCTACATTCAGATGCTAGTGGTTACGAAATAGGCGCAGTTCCTTTACAACTACAAAGTAGACAAGAAAAAGTGATTGCTTAAGTCTCACGGACACTTTCAAAAGCTGGGAAGAGGAACTAGTTCCACAACTGAAAGGGAATGCCTTGCTGTCGTATGGGCAAGTGTTTCAATCAAAACTAATTGTGGAACATAATCGCCTCCTGTATTTTACCTAACGAATGAAAACTGCATACTTTTCCCAAACTAACCAAACTAAACCGACTATTTTTGTCGGGGAACATAGACCTCTCGAGCTTTAATCTCCTGTGAATTGGCTATTATTTGAGGTGAGACTGAATTTTGGTTTTACACTTGCCCAGAAGTTAAGATTTAGGTATTAAAATAATAAAATAAAATTACAGTGCAATAGCTTTTTAGACAATATTAAATTAATTTTGAAAAATATGCTGAATACATATTATTAATATTAGAATATCACTAGTTGAAGTACTCGTGTTGTTAAAATTAATCCAAAAGAGAAGATAGTTGAAATTCATGAGTTTAGGGTTAGGATATTGCAGCAGTAGTCTATTAGATTCCTGCTTGCTTGTTCAGTCTGGTCGCAGTGAGAGCGCGCTCTGTGATTGATCGATGGTGTGGTGTGTTAATTCTGTATATATAGGTGGGTGCGTAGGGGTGAGATTTTGTGAGGAGTGTGCTTGTGTTACTAGTGTTTTTGTAATATAAGTGAAATTAAAGAATTAAAATTTCTCGTGGTCTGTGTAGTTGTGGGTTGTTTCTGAGTGGGGTGTACTTTTCTATTTCTTGAATGGTTTTATTGCTTGAGGTATCAATTTTTTGGTAGAAATTTTCTGATAATTTTTTAATGACGTTTTTAAGTGTTGGGAGTTTAATTGAGTATCTGATGTCTGTATTTCGCATGTACCAGTGTGCTCTTACTATCATTCTAATGGTGGAATTTTGGGATTTTTCTAATAAATCTAGTGTTGTGTCAGCACATTGCGACCAGACTGGGCTAGCATAGGTCAGGATAGGTCTTAGTATCAGGGTGTAGATAAGCAATTTATTACGTCTACTTAATGTAGATTTACGCGAAATAAGGGGGGAAATATTATTTCCTGCAGAATTATACTGCTTTTTAATTCGTAGAACGTGTTGTTTAAAAGTGAGTTTTTTATCCAATGTTACACCAAGATATTCCCAAACTAATGGACTAACAGAGCGTTTTAATAAAATATTATCCCCGTAGCCGGTGCTTATACACGTTAAATCTGCCAGGGTCCAAGGTCTTCCCATTGGTATTAAGAGAGAAGAGGTGCCAACTCAGGTATCATCCTCGTCAATTAACCGAGGCTCAAAATTACAAGGTCCATCGCCAATAAACCTCTCGTTGCTTCTAATACGACGTAAATAAAATTAAACCAAAACAATAAAATATTAACATACTTACTGTCTGTGTATGTTGAAATCAAGCAGAAAGTTAGAAGGAAGAATTGCCCTTCATTACTTTTGCGTACAACACCGCGAAACAGGATACGACAGGATCACGCCGTTTTATCTGATGCATGTTCTTGAAGTCGAGACGACACTCGGAATTATGTTCCTAATTCACACTGAAGAAACCGAAGAGAGAATACACTACTAGATTACTACCAAGAGTCGAAGAATTTAGACAGCTGCCAAGATGACAAACCTTGGAAGAACAAGAAAAGATTGAAGGTTGATTTAGAACATTTTGTACTGATGGTTAGTGAGTCATTAGGTCTGGATTTGTACTTAATTTTAAAAGTTTTGACCAAGTTGATTTGTTAAATGTCCTTTTAAAAATTCACCTACGCAACTCCGTAGAAGTTTAATTTAGAATAATTTTTTTCAGACTGCGATTGCGGTGAAAATTCCTCTACTTGCTCTTTCTATCCGAATGGAACAAAAAAATGTGATTGTCACGAGTTTTACGCTCAGGCAAACGGCACTTGTTTAGGTAAGATATTTAATGTCTAAGATATCTTCTCTCATACATCTATTCTGTAATAAAAAATCAAACTGATAAAAATGTATTTCATAAAATTTAAGCAAATGAATGCATGACACTTTTTCCGTAATAAAAAAAAATGTTTAAGTGTTGACTTTTACTTTAGATAAAAGTGGTAGAATGAATAGAGACATTTCTCCACTATTTATATCCCATTGAGAATAAATTTCACCTCACTAAGTTTAAATTTTTCCTCGTGACTTAAAATACATCCCATTTCCTAGTTATATATATATATATATATATATATTTCTTCTGATTGTTTTGAGATTTGATGCAATAATCATTCTCTTATTGGTTATTTATTGAAAGTATTGATTTTCGTCAGCAAGCTTCAAATTTTAAATATCTCTTTATGCAATAGGTTTGAATGATCATAGCAGCCCATGGACAGGGTTGCTAACTCGCTGCTGGCGTTGTTATGGTTGAGTCACGAATTTTTGATCTCTGATTCGACAAAAGTAGGGGGGGGGGTGATGCTCGTTAAATCTGGCGGGACTCTAAAACCTTTTGTTAAGACGGAATTCAAGTTTCAAAAGTTACTGCTGTCTCATGTATCGTCCTCACCTTTTGAATGTATTTCAAAATGACGAGATCGGATGCTAGTAGCCCACGTGTTATTTCTAAGTTCGTCGTTCTTAATTAATCCATCCATATGAAATAGATATAAATTTTAAAGGACTCGTTTGGCTGGAAAACATCCTTTTATGCAAACTTATGATTACTTCTACTTCAGAAATGAAAAGCATTCGTTATGAAAAATATTCATTGAAATTGTTTTCACGACGAACTTCCAGTAATCCTTGATACAAGAAAGAATCAAACGCGAAAAAATAAGATAAAGTAGATGTTGGAGCCTGGAGGTTCGTGAGCAGAAAGAAACAAATGAACTGCTCACGACTCTGTCACTATCTGACCTGTGAATTTCCTTTGCGTTCGTCAAAAAGCTGTCAGAGGAAAGATCACGGTGAACTATTCGCGAGAAGATGATTCTGCGCTTAAAGGTGCATTTTAATGACGAGCCGTTCGCAAACGGTTCAGTTCGCATATGTATATGTTATGTTCGTATTTGTTATAATTACTATTTCTAAAGTTTGGCTGAATAATGAAATCTTAGCCAATCGATAGTTATTTCAGTTCACATAAAGATCCTTCTGAAGTAAGAGGACTGACGTCCATTAAAAATTTCCTCTACATAGAAACAATGATTTAGTGTCCCACATCTAACGAATGAGTTAGCAAATGAAACATTTTTCACTGTTCAAAGAAAAGATTTTTTGGGGAAAAAATGAATCCATAATTCTCTATCCAGGGAGCTCATGTCTCTGTTGCTAGTATATAGGAGCCTTCCTGTATTACCTAAACGTAGCAAGTGAAACGTTTGGAACAGCCTTAATAGCATACGACTATTTCCTCTTGTTGGAACTTTATAGAGATGGTATAAAGCTTAATCAATGAAATGAACTATTCTATGAAATAATGTAAAAGAAACTTGTCTCAGAAATGCCATACCACTCACAAATTTATCTTAATTGTAGTGACTTGCTTTGGACCCGATGACTGCTCCAATGGAACTGTTTGCACGAGAGGAGGAGGAGGCAGGTACTTTTGCGAATGTCCCCCAAATTTCAGAGGGGAAATGTGCCAAATCAGCATATTGTGTGAAAAGTTGGAGAGTGCATGTCAAGCCATGGGCGCCGTTTGCGTGTTGAAGAATTCGAACGCGTACTGCGCCTGCCCTCGAGGGAAAAAAATTAATTTCAAATTAGGAGTGTGTGAAGGTAAGAAATTACAAGAGCCGTTTAAGTATTACATTTTAGCAACATGTTTCAAACGAATACTTATGCCGAATAACCCAAAAATGTCAAGTTAAATGTAAACAAATATCTGATAGCACTAAGTCTTATTTTATAGAACGAGATAACACTTATAAAGAAGTCAAATGAAAAAATCTAATTAGCTACTATCGGTCACATAATACTGCTTTTCGAAAGAGCTTCTTATACATCCTTGGGAAGGAAGTTAGAGTAATAATTAATGGCTAGCAAATGTCAGTGAAAAATAATTTTTTTAGGCTTCTGGCTGTACAGTATGCTATTCAGCATATTTTTGGGAAAGAGAATACTATACAGTTAATTACTTTCTTTCAAATAAGAAATATGATCGAATAATCTATGGAATCAAAGCAAGACGTTATTGCATCAATTTTGGAATTTTCTGATACCCGAAAAAAAAATTCAGTTTCAAATCTATATTTTAAAAATATCATTTCTCCAAATACAAAATTTTTTAAAACTTTTTCCTATTTCTGATAATCTCTTTAAAGATAAGCACATAAAGTAGATTTCAGAATCAATTATCTCTATTTAGGGCGAAAACATTTTACTGATGTAAAAATGAAAAGCAATTAATTCGTTTTGTGTAAAGTTCTAAAAAACCAATTTTCATTCTAGATATATGCAATCCCGATAAATGTGTACACGGAAAATGTAAAGTGATTGGCATAGATTACACATGCAGGTAAGAAGTTGTAAAAAAACTATTTTCTTAAGATTCTTTTCACTTTTAAACAGAAACAATGCTCAATACCTAATGACACTGGCAATTTCACGAGCCAAGAATCTCCGAATCTGAACGTCGGCCGCAGTAGCGGAGGGGTTATGGTAGTGGGGATTGAAGATGTCTTGAAGGCATATATTTATTGCAAGTAATATAATTACCATTCTATTATATCTACTGTATTTTTCCTGACAATCCTATTAAAATAGTTAATTTTTACCTTAACTGTCTGTGTATTCTGCGAAGAATCCATTTACAGTATTTGAATTCGACTTGTCATGTGTGCATTGAGACTATGTATTTTTGAAATGTAATTTTTGTTATATAAATAAAGTTTTCCGATGCTGAGACGTCTTTCTAGGGGAGTCGGTCATTGTGAGCTCGGTTCTTCCAAGTGATTTGCCAATGGTCCACATGTTGTTTTTGAGGTAGACGTTAATAAACACTAAACTCTCATCCAACTATGTAGTGGCCGTGGTAGCCTAGTGATCATAGTCACGAGTTCATAGCCGGTGATGCCTCCATCTAGTCTTGGGTTCGAGTCCAAATACCACTAAAGATCCTTCTTTTAGCTGGGTTGATGCACCTTTACTCTGTCTGAACTCATTGTCCTTAAATTGGAGTGATACTGATGATTGGAGAGCGGAGTGATAACTCGTCCCTTGGTCGAGATTAAAAATTGTGAAATCTGTCGCCAATAGCCCTTGTGTGGCTCTTAAGGGCGACATTAAGAAACGACCAATCCGTGTGCACCAAATCTAGATTGTAAATGTACGGAAACTTATCGTGAGACATTTCCGGGACTTTTAGCAGAGCACTTCTAATACCTTAGTAGAAAAGGGACCTTACAAAATATTTCTATGCAAAAGTCTTATATAGAAATCCGCTACATGTAGACACCAACTTATGACTGGCTAGCCGAAACTTTAACTGGTTGCAAACTTTAACAGCGTCGCTTGGACCTGGGAAGGGAGCATTTTAAAGAAATTTTTTTTCTCTGGTCTAGTTTGTGAAATTTTAAATAATTTGTATCTGAGTGCAGCTTAAATATAAATCCAACTTATACTTTATAGTTAAGAATTTGAATTAAATTTCAAAAGAAATTTTGATTATGTGTGTTTCTCATTTTAACATAACTAAAACAAAAAGAAGTAATAAATATTGGTTTATTTCAATTTGTTTATTCAATTATTAGATATTTTATTTGTTTAATTCTGCAGGAAAACGAAGCATTCTTTATAATGGCATTTTTTTCTCATAAATTCAGATTATGTGAGCTAACTTTTTTTCCCGAAATTAAGTGCTTTGTTATTAATTTTTAATAAAAATTTGCGTACAAATAAATTAAATAATCTTGCTTCAATCGTTTCTCTGATTAATTTAACGTAGATATGCAAAACTGTTTTACTGATTATCTTGAGAAATATACTTCCAAAAATATATTTGCAATGTAGCAATTTACTAAACAGGGAATGTGATAAATCGTTATTCAATCACAAAATACTTAAGAATGAGTAAATAAAAGTTGTAGGTGGAATAAATTAAAGCATTGAACAAATAACCTCTCTAAAATTATCAGAATTCAGGCAAAACTTTTCCTGATTCCATTGATGCAAGCAATTTTGTAACGTCATCAGAGTTTCAGATTTGCTTCCATAGTATACGAGAACATTTTTCATTCATTGCGCTATAGTTACATTTACAATCAAATGCAGCTTTACTTTTGATTTTTTTTTAAAAAAAATTGCTTAATTAATTTTTTTAAAAAAAAATTAAAGCTCCCTGGTTTGATTTAACAAGTCAGGAGTAAATAATTACGAAAACATTCGTATGCAAAACAAAAAGGACCAAGCTTCAGCTATTTAAAAGCATTTACCACTTGTTTTAAACAGAAGCATAATGCAAGAGTTTCTTGGTGAGGAGAATGCGTCTTATTAGTGTTTAATATTGCTACGAATCCGAGATGACGCTTCTCTGCACCAGTTCTCTTATAAAGAAAAGAGTCATCTACAGAGATTTCATCAGCTAGCTAAAGAAAGTTTAAGTAATGTCCATTTAACCGCGGCAACGAATTTGACAACCCTTTGGTGACTTTGTGAGAAACTTGGCGGCTTTAGCAATAAATAAACGATTCCGGAAAGTATTGGATTCTTGGCGAAATTTCGACTTGACAGAAAGTTATGGACATTAACTGAATTTATCTTTTTCTTTCCTAAGGGTTTACTGTCTTTGATAAACACGGTGACGCACTCCCGAGATACCCTCGCGATCCTTCTCTATTTCCGACCCTCCTTCTTGATGACCAATTTTTGGTGGTGGTTTTTTTCCCCCAATTTTTTCACGTCTAGACCACAGTTAAATCCTGTTTGGCGTGACATGGCTGCTTCTAGCTCTCGCGCCAATAACCTTTACATTCACAAGCTCACGTAACTGAATTTTTCCTGTGACATCACACCTGCCAGGAAGAGGTGTTCACAGAAAGCCTTAAGCACAGAAGTCTATATTTGAAGTCTGCCTTTCAAGTGTAAAGTAATACAATGGAGATTTGTCTGTAATGCGAAAAAGTAAGCTGAATAAGCCTTGGCTGTTAAATAATGAGACTGACGCTGTGAAACATTTTATTTTGACTTCATACATCTTTACTTTTTAACACCTTCAAAATACATCATCCTCTATACCTACAATGCTCCATGCGAATCTTTCATTGCTTGAAACAGTGCTGGGAATTCTTCTGTGAACTCCTTCAGGAAGCGTGCCGCTTTCTCTTTCACAGCTTCAACGAACTCAAATCCTATAACTTTTAATGCAGATTTCACCTTAGGAAACAGATAGAAGTCGAATGGCGCAAAATTGATTTACAATACGGAATGACTTGTCTTTCCACAATTCGGGTCATTTTATCTTTATTCTTTCAAGGAGTTCAGCAAGAACGTGAAGGTAATAATATTGATTAACAGTTTAACTTCAGGAACCCAGTGCAAGTACACAATCCAATGAGTATGGGGGAAAAAACAATCATCATTGCTTTGAATTTTGATTTGCTCATTCGAGCTTTTTGCCTCTCGGTGAAGATGGGACCTTCCAGTGCATGGATTGGCATTTCATATCAGGATCATAGGTAAAAAAAACACGATGCATCACACGTTATTATCCTTTCCAAAAAGTTTGGGTCATTTCCAATGACATTCAAAGTGTCGATAACAAACATTTTTACGATCTTCTTGTTGCTCAAATGAGAGAATTTTAGGCACAATTTTAGCAAACACACTTTGCATATTAAAATTATTATGTAAGATTTGCCGTATGGATTTATTTGCTAATAGTCTCAGAAATTTCACGAATACTTAACGGACGGTCAAATCGAATTAGATTACCTATTGCTTCGATATTGTCATCCGTATTTGACGCGGTAGGGCGAACCGGTTATAAACCTTCTTCAACGTCTTCTCGATCATCTTAAAACCACTCAAACCACGGAAAAACACATGCATACGATGAACATTCATTTCCATATACTTTTTTCAATATATAATAAGTTTTAGTTTCTGTTTTCTATAGATTCATGTGAAATTTCACAACAATTCGTTGCTCTATTGTTACACTTATCATTTTTCCGGGGAAACGAAAAATTAACTCTAATGTGAATGAAGACTACGGCTATACGAATTTGTTTACAAAAGCGAGAGACACTGCATTCGGAAGAGAAAGCTTCACTCTAAACAGCTGGTGGTCACTGGCGTTTAACGTGTGCGAACTTCTTCTATAGCAGCGCCAGTCCCTTTATTTAATATCCATACCTCGCATTATCACTGGTGCTACTTTGTATGCGTTGCTGATCTGCACAAGTGCTGTATTTGTTCCTGTATCTGTGTGAATAATCTGTACAAGTGCTGTGTTTCCTATTTGAGCTGTTATTCTGCCAAAGTATTACTACCTGTAAGTCATTTTGTCCTGAATATTTGGGAATGAAGCATCACTAACCATCAATGGCGTACCCAGAGAGGTGCAAAGGAATACATGCATATGCCAAGAATTTTCCTCGAAATTGAAATATTTCGAGGTAGTTCTTTTATTATATTACTATACTACTTTCTGAATTTCAAACATAAGAACTTTTTTTTCTCCTCGTACAAAAATTATTTTTTCATCAAGAATAGAAAAAAAGGATTTCCACTAAACTGATTCCTGAGAAAAGAATAGAAAAATCTTTGCTGTCTCTGTAAAAGTGCCTCTGGCTCAGTGTTTGTTGTAAAGAGGGAGGGGCTGCATCCCTAAAAATGTACTCCTTCAAAATGAAAATTTTGTTCTCATGGTACCTTAATTATTTTTCTTAAATGATTTTTACTTTTAAAATTTTTATAACTTGATAAAATCACATCAATATAAGTTTTAAATGGGAGAATTTAGGTTTATCTAGGCTATTATTTATTTTTTACGAAGTTGTTATTCTAAACTATAAAAAATAACTGTTTCTGTCTCGGCAATAACGATGTGAATTCATATACCTTAAAATTATCTATGTTTTGAAGCGTAATTAAAAAAAATTATTATTATATAAGAATAAGTATAAATCCTCTATAGTTTTAAATATAAATATTACCATAGAGCACAAAAATCAAAGTAATGAAATATTTGCGAAAAGCTTTTTATTTATTTTTTAAGAAAGATACTTTAACATAATATCTTTTTTTTAAAATGAAAAAGATAGTACAATAAAAATAATTATTTATTCTATTTAATAAAGAAAATTAATACTAATTTTAATTGTAATAATCTTTCTCAAAAATGTGATTTAGCAATTCATATTCTATCTAGATGCGAAGAAGGGTATACAGGTTTACGTTGCGAAGAAAAAATGAAATTTATAACAAGTAAGTCTTATATATGTCTATATCTTTCTGACCGTCTGCATATTTATTCATTAAGTTTAAATATCACTTTATAGTAACTAACATCAGTGGTAAACGAGGGTAGTTTTTGTTGAATTATAAGTAGTCGACAATGAGAGAAGCTAGTTTCCTTTTTAAATAAAAGAATATATTTACTGAATAGGGATAACACAATGAATTTGCAAACTTTTTTTGATAAAATTTTTAAAAATAAATAAATAATGGTTTAAAAATTAAATAAATGATTAAAATAACTAACTAAAATATAAGGATTCAGATCATGATGATAATAAATACTTAATCTTAAAATATTTGAGTAATTACGGACTTTTTATTATGTTTGAATAATTAAAGATTATTATTTAAAGGACTATAGCCTTGAAACTATAAAAAGCAGGTTAATAAATTCTTATATGTATGAGTATATATATATATGTGTGTGTGTTTGTGTTTGTGTGTGTGTGTGTGGCATCACAATTCTTCTTTTTATTAAATTCAAATTAAGCTTCTGTCCGGATGACGTCACGACTCCCTTTTAAGAGGTAACATTAATTGTATTTTTCTTTTTTCTCTTTGATTAAACTTTTCTCGAAAACTGAAGTGCTCCAGTTTCGATTTTTTTTTTTCCCCCCAATTTTTTTTTTTTTTTTTTTTTTTTTTTTTTTTATAAGTGATTATTTTCAAGATCTCGTTGTCAATAATATTAGCAATATGTTCAACCATTTTGTACTGGTCAAATATTTAGAGTTATAAAGATTTTTTCTTGTATAAGTGATTTCTATAATAATTAAAAATAATGTCGATAGAGCATGTAATCATAAACAAAGGGCTTATACTATTAAGAAGTAACTCAATGTTAACGAAAAAATTTGAAAATGGACAAGACAAGTTGATATTGCCTCAGAACTTAATCTACCTTCTACATTAAGTGGATGGATAAGAAATTGAGATTCTCTCAATTTATAATAATACCTTTACTCGTGGTTTAGTAACCTTGGACACCGACTTTTCGCGTATTAAAAGGATCAGACTGTATTCAAAGGTAGTCAGGTTCTGATATGCATTTCCCATCAACAAGGCTTCAGGGTTACTTCACTATTTGAACTGAGAACCTCCTTTTGTGAAAGATATACGTAAATCGACTTATGAAATACCGTGACTTATGTAAATTAATATAACTATACAAGAAGTGAAGCGAATAAAAATCAGATAGAAAGCTGGAGGTGGATCAAAAGGAGATACAGGAATGAGCGAGATTGATCAGCACTCTCTGTGGGTGCGTGCAAATGTGAAAGATAATTTATAAGAGTGGATACCTGACTCATCTTGACATTAGAAATCTATCGGATTCAGTTTATTCAAACCTACTATTTGTTGTCAATCAGATAAATAAAATTCTTCCATCTTTTGGTTAAGGACGCAATTAGGTAAGCGTTCCGTATCTCTAAACTGCTCTGATAGTATTTACTCAAGATCAAATTAATTCCTTAAATATTTTTGTATCTTATCTTGATTGAGTAATTTTGTGTGTTAATATAAATGGCGACGCCAGTTGTAACAGTCCTTTTTTTTGTTAAAAAAAAAAAAAAAATATGGAGGATATTGTAAAACGACAGCTGTAATGTTTTAATTTGAAATATTTCGTAAGAATCGTCTGATTTTTGAAAATCCAATCGGGTAACTGATGCAATTGTAAAATTATCATCTGTAGACAAAACTATTTGTATATATTATAATTTATTGTGAAATTTTGGAAACACGAATCTGACAATGAAACTTTACTCCACTTCTCACAATTTTAGGATTAATTAATTCAGTCGTAAACTTAGAATTCAATATTGAAATTAAATTTTGACTTCTTTTAATTATATTATTAGGATTCATGTGAATTCCTATTTTGAAATCAGAGAAATTATAAACTTAATTTCACCAAAAGATTTAATAAAGACCTTATCCTTTGCGATGTAATTACACAAGATTTTACAATGTTTTTATGTTTCCAAATTGACATAAAATTTTGAGAAGTGCAATCTCACTAAGGAAATGTATAAATTCCTAAGAGATGTTGAAAATTACAGCTGTACTTCTTATTTTTTAGGGTAACATTTCTTCGCTTTTTTTTTATCTTTCTTATATGATCACGCATTATATTTTAAATTTCAGATAATCCAGTTCTGTGGCTGATCATCCTTGTTTCTGTCTGCATTTTTATATGCGTTCTACTGTTTGCAATAGTTTGTTTACAGTGTAAGAGAAAATAACACAAACGTGTTTACTTCTGGAGAGAAGCATTATATGTCAAATTCTTGCACTATTTTCACCTTGTACATGTCTATTTTTTTTAATTTAATAAAATATACGTTAAAAAGAATTAGGTAAACTTTTACAATCATGCTTAAATACGGTTGATGTATTTAGATTTATATAAAAAAATAAAAAATAATAAAAAAAAAAAAAAACCCACTATTATTTTAGAAGAATAAACAAGTTAAAATACTTTCAAATTAATTTAGAAATTTCCTTATATGTTCTTCTTAAATATTGTATAATGAACATATTTATAACTGTTCGCAACAGGTGGATGGAAAGAGTCTGGCCTGGATTTCGAGATGGCGATTCACTACGAATCGTAGTAACATCACCTCGAGTATTATTAAAAAAGTATTTAAAAAAATATTTTCATCGCATTTAAAATTATTATTCTCAGATTTATTTTCTCCAAAAATGATAAACCCTGCTCATTCGAGACCAATGTTACAACGGAGATAATGATTAAGATTGAATCTTAGGTGTTATTGTAAATTCCCGTTGACCATGAAAATTAGAACAATTTTTCCAACCAAACTTAAACCAATCATTCCGGTGACCTGAAATCCCTGATTCTGTTCGGGATAGCAACGAATGGATCATCTTTTTTTTTTCATTGTGATTCCACATAAATTCATCTATATATTAATCTGAGTGAAGGAGCGGGATTCCCGGGTGTTTTTTATTGCACCCGAACCCTACGTTCGAATCCAAAATGCTAAAAGGGTGGTAAACTTTGAAATGTTCGAATTTTACAGATCGAACCCTCAAGTCACGTTCTTTTCCGTATAAATACTTGCAAAGAGACTGCTTATCAAGTCTAATGACATTGGCACGCTTTCTTTGGATGCGAGGACCTTTGAAAGTACTTGACTTGTTCAGTAGCAGGCAGATCAAACATTTTTATCAGTTTTTTCCAGAGTTCAAGGTGGAAAAACAAAGAAATTGTACTTAATAAAAGATGATAGAACTTTTTTTTTAAAAAAAAATGTCTGAATATTGTTACATAAAACCACGTGTTTTCCGTCTCGTTGTTATGGCAACTGTTTATTCATAGCTAAGATTACATATTCATGTGATAATTTATTTGTAAAACTCTAGACATTATAACGGAAGAAAATAATTTAAAAGTATCAAAAACCGATACTTTTGAATGCTTATTTCTCCATGCACTTATGTAACGCTTCTCGTTTCAGTAAGCACTGTTTTGATATCAAACAGTAACTCATGATACATTAGGTTCACAATTTACAGAAGAGAAATCGGGAAAAAAACTGAATCACTTCATTAACAATTACTTTAATTAACGCTCACTTTGTCTATTTGCTTACCAAGCGCGCCTAAATCCTAGTTAATAATTAAGTATTATAGTTCTTGCGTACCAACTCACCCATACCGAGTAAGCTGCTTCTTAAATACAGAAGCCCTTTACAACTTACTCTGATTAGGAAACAGTTTTAATCGCCTTTAATCACAGAATATCAGTTACTACAATTCAAACATACGTCGACTTTCTCTTTATCATCCATCCATTTTTTCCCTTTAAATTCTCTTTTATATTACTATCCACAATACAATTCATTACCTTTTTTATTTTCATCTTATTTTCCTAGATCACGTTTTATTTGGTTCGTAAGGAGTTGGAATTTTATGCAATTCAAATTACAAAAAGTTCCCAAGTTGTGATGTTATTTCTTGATTATTTAGTTCTATCGCAATCTTTCCGTTTAATTAATTCGTCAATATTTGCTAGACTCCAATTGAAGATACGTAAGAGTAAGACAAAATACTTAATTAATCACAGAAGTATAGGTGAGGTTGCTCACTCTCGAATTCTACTAAGCACATTAATTCCAAGTTATAATCAACTAAGTCTTAGCCTCAGGGTCGTTTTTAACATCCCCGGAGCCCTAGGCACTTAAAATTGATACGCCCCCCCCCCTATTTCCTAGCACTCCTCTCCTTCATTTCTTACTTTGCCAGTTTTGATTCGGGAAGGATTTTCCCTTAACTCTCTTTCTCTTTTCCCTTTCTTTGATTTTGCTCATTGGAGAGTCTTTCCATTATCCACCACCTGTGGACCCGCCGTGTCCTGAAGTGGCACCCGTAAGGAAAGGGTAGTGGCATGGTTTAGACACTCCCGTTCATTTCTTACTTTACGGCATCCCAGACCACCTACCCACCCTTTTATAAATTAGTACAGTAAGTTAATGGAATCATTTGTAATTACAATATAAAGTATACATTTTTATATGAACTGTTTTCAACTTGTTAATTATCATCTTTTTCGTTCGTTTTGTTATCTTTTACTTTTAGACTTCCTTATTCTATGTTGAGTCACTGTCATTGTACTTGTACGACAAAGGTTTTATTCCAGCTTTGATCATTATAAAATCATCAATGACATCATTGTAATCAATTTCCTCTGTAATATCATTTTGAGGGCATAGTAACATCAAACTGTTAAGCTTTTCATTTTATCTTTACTATCTTAAAAGCAGAAAAGCTTCTATTTGCTGTACAGTTTGTCACAGGAAGAGTCATGTAAATTCTCATTATGGCTTTTAAATTTAGGAAGGTACTTTCCAACTTATTTTTCTTGATGTAGGAAGAGATTCCTCATGTTGTTTTTATTTTTTCCACCTTCATATGCATTTTGAAATATTGACACCCTTGCACAAACTATTCTTTATCAATGTCTTTGGGGTAACTTTGTGTCAAATATTTCGACTGTTTTTTCACACCTTCTTGCTCCTTTTCATGAAGATTTCTGAATATCCGGAATCTTGTGTTGAGTGGAATCTTGTGTTGAGTGGAATCTTGTCGTAACAATCCTATCTTTTGTTCAATTGTGTTATAAGATTGTCATTAATAGGTAAGAAAATACCAGCTCGAAATCTCTCTCTTGGAGTCATTCTCTCAAAAATGGGTCCTTTTTCTAATCTGAAAAAAAAAATCTTTTTTCTGATTTTTTTCATAGCTGGGCTTAGACACGTTAGCTAGTTGCAATGCTCTTGCTTCGTAATCATCGATCTTTATTCAGATAAAAACAAAGATAACGTCTGTAACTCCTTAGTAGTGCCAAGGAGATAAAGCTCTTCCTTTGCACTATATCTCTGGTTTTGTCCACCCTTTGTAAGATTTCGTCCCAAATCACCGTTAACAAAGAAGTCTGAAAACTTTCTAATGTTTTGCGGAATCCTTCAGCTGTGTGTCAGGTGTCCGAGTATTGTCTTCAATTAAATATCCAAAGGCGTTCTTGATTTCGTTACGACTTGTAACTTGAGCTCTGAGAACATCTGATCTTGCAGACCATCTAGTTTCACTCAACGATTTCAACATAAGGAATCTATGTTCAGTTCTCTACTTTTGTTCATTGCTTCTTTGCATATGATCTCTTAATACATTCCATCTATGAGCAGATGATGGGGGAAAAGTGTCAAGTCCTGGTACAAAAGAAAAGGACACAATAGCTTCAGTGCAGGCTTTTTCCGCAGCAAAACAACCAGCTCAGCTTAAGTTTGCACATAGTGCAAACTCAGCAAGGACATTTTTTTTCTCGTATTCTCGATTGAAGATCTAAGTACATTCCCGACATGTCTGAAGCATTCTCAGAACTTGACCCCGAGAGACGCGTGATATCACTCGTACAAGGCGTTCATTGGCGCAGGCTTTGCTGACAGAAACGTATCGAAGTACTATAGCCAACTGGTTGGCGTGTGAAGCGTAGGGTGTAGATTCAATAATGAGTGAAAAGTAACGCGCGAGTTTCATCTCTTTTAAGATTTCTTGCCAGACTCTTTTGCCTATTACGCCTATGAACTCGCTATAAATGTCAGACGACAGATAAAATGTATCCCTTTACCTTTGTTACCATATTTTGTCAGATTCTGAGCAAAAAATAGATCAAACTCACTCATGAGTTCAAGGTATTCTAATTTGGGCTGCATTCTGAACTGAGATAGTTCCTTCTCTTCACATAAAAATCAACACATTTGTCCTACGGTCGTCTGATCTCTCATGTTGCGAAAAAAGCGCGAATGAGTTCTTCCAACCTTTACATCCATTTGTTAAAGCCCCTAGATTTTCCTCAGGCTGGAAGAGAAGGCATTAGAAACAAAATACTTGGCCTTTCGATTTTATATAGAGGACCCATTCCCTCTTATACTTCTCTCCACTCGATTGCTCACCAAAAAATTATTTTGTTGAAAGTTTGCGTTTAATTTTGACGTCTTCATAACAATGTTCAGAATTAGAAAAATATGCTTCTAAGTTTTGATTTAAATTTTAGTTAAGTATTTTGGATACCTGTGCATTGTCTTTTATATTCCATGTACCCTGGTCCTCCAGCACGAAAACCCTGTCAAAAAGAGTGCAAAGTGTTTTGGTTTAGTTATGTCAAAGTTGGTGACAGACTGAGTATGGGACGTTGATGGTTGTCCTTAATTATTGTTTTCTTTCCGGTTTTCACTTCTGCTGGATGAATATGAGGGAAAGTTTGGGAATATGAGGGTTCAGTTTTAGTAGACTAACGATATTAATTAAAAAAAAAAATTGTTATCTTAGGCATTTTAAGTCCTTTTGTTCTTTTTGCTCATTTTCAGCTACTCTTTTGCGGAACTCTGTTCCACTGGGTTTTTTTCTTAAGATCCATTTTATTTTAGAAATATACTGTAAATATAGTCATGAAATATATATATATATATATATATATATAGTATTATTAAATTGAAATTCGTTTACTGTGTATGTCAGCAAAACAGTGAAATCCAATTTCTGTTTAGCACTATTAACACATCGATCAATAACTCCAGAGACTAACCCAGAGATGGCGCTCGTAGTAAACCAGTAACCAGGTCTTTCTAGAGTACTAACCTTTGCTTGAAACGTGTCAAAATTTTAAGTCGATCGGACCAGGAAAAAGGTTTTTTCCAAGTGGGTGCCGCGATTGCTTTCGATGGAACAATAACAGCAACGAGTCGATGATTCAGAAAGCTGTTTATCGCTATTTACTCGCAACAAAAAAGATTTCTTGCAGAAAAAGATTTTTGGGGGATGGAAAAGCGTTGGAACGATTGTATCACCCTAAAAGGTGATTAACAAAAGATGTTATGTTGATGAATAAAAAAAAAATTTGCAAAAAAAATGTTGTTTTCAATTTTAGACTCGGGAGTTATTGATCGATGTGTTATTTACGACTTTACGATTGCTAGTAATACCACACTTACAAAATTCTTCACACGCACTTAATCCAAATACAGTACTCTTTAGATCATAAAAAAATCTATTCACAAAACTATTCACACGCACCTACAGTATGTATGCTTTATATCAGGAAGAAGAAGAAAAAAAAATACTCACAAAACTGACACTTACTTAATCCAAATACAGAACAATTTATATAAGTCAAAACTACTCATAAAACTGTTCATACATACTTAATCCAAATACATAGTATGCCAGTTCGCTTTAGAAAACACTACAACTAACTAACACAATAGTCAGTGACGAGGTTAACTTTTGCAGCTTATCATTAAGCAAATGTATGTACGTAAGAAACAACAAGCAGTCGCTCACTCGTGCTAGGAGTTTTCTAGCGTGTGGGAGGGAGAGGAGAGTATCGATCGATCAGCTGAAAGGGGGGGGGAACTGGTGTACTGTATCAGTGTTTCGTCTTTGCACCCGCAAACAATACCATTGACCCATCATCATTCAGGCGCATTGCACCGCGCAGTCTTCTGTTCTAAAAGCTCATACACACACAAACACACCGCATACATGACTCGCTAGGCGGTGGTACATTCGCTCTAGTTTTAATTTTTCTCTTTTTCCACCTTCCAGTTTTTTGCACTCACAAATCTCTTACGCCCTAGGCACGTGCCTAAGAGGAAAAGAGGCTCTACTTGGCCTACCGATTCACTCGTTCTGATTCAAGAACTTTTATCTAACAATAGCTTCAAATTCTTACTACTTAGACTAAGAATAATTTCAGTTTAAAAAAAAATTACATTATGCTTCAATCCAATTTACTGATAACTATAACTTGACGTTATTCTCATTTTCTCTTCCTTTCTTTCAGTTCAATTTAATTTATACATCACTATCTCTAATTCCATTTACTCTACTTCTTCTCTTAATCTAATTTAACCAATGATATTTCACTTTCGTCGGGAAAAAATTGTAATGTTATGCAATTCAAATTACCCAAAAGTTCCCGAGGTTAGTGATGAGAAAAACTCAAAAAGCATAATGTTACATTTACATATGCTTTTTCTGAAAGAGATATCAAGACACAGCCTACTTTGCAAGGAAAAATTCCACGAGCATGTCTTCCTCGTTTTTTCATGACTGATATAGTTCAATTAAGGCTCCCGTCTACCAGCCCTTTTGATTTCGTCAGCTTAATGTTAATCCTATGGAATTTCAACTTTAATTCTCACATCTTTACTATTTGATCTATTTGAATGCAATAAAGTGCATCTGAAAGAGCAAAAAATAATGAATGCTTCTGTGGAATTACTTTTTTTCTCCGATTCTTAAAAGTATTTGAAAATATTCTTTAAAGACCGGAAACTCAAAAACGATTAATTAAAATAAGAATAAAAATATTTTTAAAAATCTTAGGAAAAAGTAATTCCACAGAAGCATTGATTATTTTTTACTCTTTCAGATGCACTTTATTGCATTCAAATAGATCAAATAATAAAGATGTGAGAATTAAAGTCAAAATTCCATAGGATTAACATTACGTTCACGAAATCAAAATGGCGGCTAGACGGGAGCCTTAAGCAAATGATTTTGATAGTTTGCTTATTTCTAAGGGAGAGTGCAAGCACCAGTACTCGCCATCGACCCTCGCCACGACGATTTTTTTTCTATCACTAACTATAATTACGTCAGAAATATATATACGTATAATTTACTGCAGACTTCGTGCTATTTTTAATTACTATACTCAATGTCGGATTTCCCTCTAGAGAAGTCATGCTTTAAGGTGTGTAGAAGGTCTCAAAATATTATTTTTTGGAAAAATTGCTCAAGGATCAAATTTCAGAAAAAGATCAAAGTTAATAATTTTGTTACCTCACATTGCAACTGTTTGCTTTCTTAACCGCTTTTCACAGTTCATATATTTCTTTTTAATAGCATTTCATTATCAACACATCTTAATTATATTTCACTATTTTTATTTTACTTCTTCATTGTATTCCACTATCAATGTACTTCTTAACTGATTTTTACAATCAATATAGTTTTTAATTATACGTAATTATGACGGGTAGGTTTGACGAACTTCCAGTACAAGAGCTGATCGCTGAGAGAGGGAAAATGCCGGCAATATCATCGGGCTTCTCCGCGGTGTGTAGCATTCCGTAACATATTATAGAGATTATACTCCTGTGAAGGCAGAGCAGGAAAAACGACTTCAAGTAATTCAGAACTGGTTTCAGGTGGACCGCTATCTCAGGTGTTCTCCATCTTTTACATGAACTGGTTCGATAGAACATGTCGTTCTTTTGATAACCATCCCTACAAGTCGTAGAGAGTGGAAAAACTTCACTCATTATTTTTTATTCCCGTGAATAAGGCGATCTACGCTTCGTTTGGTATTCATACCTCGAAATTATATATTTACCCAAATATAAATCATAACTATCAGACTCACATTTCTTAAAGACGAAATTTCTAATAAAATATTTTTCGTAGCTCGCATAGTTTGTATTTATTAATACTAAAGAATTTTTATTAGTTCTTTCTTTAAATCTATTATTTTATTGGAGCACGTTTACATATGTATAAATGTGTGGACTTAAAAAAATAAGTGCTATTTTTTACATAATTTTTGAGTGAATTAATCTTCTCGGGGATGAAATGGAAACATTTATAACATTGTGTTCAGATTCTTGAATAACAAATATAGAAGAGGTGGAGGTTACGATAACGAAAAAGATTTTACTTACGTTCCTTTGAAGAAAGAGGAAAACATTCTTTCAAAAAATATCGTTGAATTTTTCCTCGGAATCATAATTTGTGCATGAACTAGTCCGATATAAAAATAAAGAATGAGAAAACCTATTTCAATACATTTTTGTTATTAAAATACAAAGAATGATTCAAAAGAGATACCGTATGTGATTAATAAATCCCACATTCTGGGTATTAAAAATGACTTTTAAGAGATGTCTGATGCGATTTAAAGTTTAAATAAAATTCATGCACATATAAATGTATTAATTTTGCCGAAAGTTAGTCAAAATGATAAGTTAATTTTCAATATAATAGAATTATATACAGATATCGCAGTAGTTAAAACAGAGCGATTATAAGCTGGAATCGTTGCTAAAGTTGCTGATATA
This sequence comes from Nephila pilipes, assembly GCA_019974015.1. NCBI lineage: Eukaryota > Metazoa > Arthropoda > Arachnida > Araneae > Nephilidae > Nephila > Nephila pilipes. Next base: position 592,392 of record BMAW01013113.1, read on the forward strand.
TTAGCATTATAAGAAATCAAAGCTAATTTCGTTCGAGAGATAACTGAAAGAATTTTACAAATGAAGAAAAAACAATTTCTTTACTGCAGTGATAATACAGTCTTACCCAAATATTACCTAGCTAAGCTCTTATTGTCAGAAAATGAAATTGTTTCATTTGTCAGATTGTTTTTGGGAACATGAGTTACGTTTTTTTTTTTTTTTTTTCAAATGAAAATTTATTTCATGTAATAAATACATTTTAATACATGTATGATCTCCAAAAAATACTTGAAATTCTAACACAAATGTTCATAATTTTTAAAACATTAATTTAGCTGATTTTCATAATTCCAGAACCATTCACCGATTTTCCATAGATAAACGTAGTTTTACACGAACTTTTCTTATCTATCGTATAAAAACAGAATTTAGTGTATTTTACTAATAAACTTTAATATTAAAAATTCACTACATTTTTAAAAATCATAATTAATCATCTTACTTAATTAATCGTTTAATTTAAAAATCATCATTCGAATAAATATTATATTTACACAAATTTCTTCAGTTTTAACGAGTATTATTTAAATATTTTTGTAAGTTAAGTTAACAGCCATTCTACATTTTCTTTTACATAAAAATATATCTTACTTTTCCCAGTGCTTTTAATTAAACATAAGAATATGTAAAAATAAAAATATTTTATGATAAATTATTTATTTCCTAACTTTTTTTAACAAAAAGAAATATATTTTTTCTCCAAATTGATAACATTATTTTCCTATAAAACTTCAAAATGGCCTTTTGACTATACAAATATAATTACATTTTAAGAAACAATGTTTTTTTTTAAAAAAAAATGCTAATCAAAACTAGATAATTATTTAAATACTTAATCTGTCGAGATAAAATAATTAAATGCGAAGGTAGGACTTTCTCTCATGAAGAATGAAATTCAATATGAAATTCAAAATTAAAAATAAATTTTTCTACTATAATATAATTATCATTTTATTTCTTACAGTGAAAGTTAATAACTTAAGCATCAATGATTTTAGCAAATCCCATTTTTTTCAGAGATAATGTTACAATTATATAAGAAATTTATGATTATGTATGCTTATCACTTCATGAGAATTACAAAAGAAAAATAAAACCTAATCAGATTCATCTGACATTATATGTTATTTCCATAGTAGGAAAGTTAATTTTTCAAAAAAATGAAGGGGGAAACATAATAAAATTATCGAATTAAAAATAAACAGTTTGTCACATTTGATATATAAGAACAATAATCGTAGTTCAATATTTTTCTCCAAGCAAATCTTTTAATTTTTTCACTATGTATATTTTAACAAGTTTCAGATTTCTTATATTTCTAAAAAATCATTTTAATGTGAATACAAAAATTTCTTGATTTTATTGCATTAAAAATTATTTAAATACATTAGCTACTTTATAAAAATAAAAGATATTTAGGAAAGTTTGTAATTGTCTTGTTTATGAAATACTTTTCTTTATGATGCAAAAATCACTCAAAAAAATAATACATTCAGTTACATTTATTATATACCAAACATATACATTCAGAAATTACTTACACACATTTTCCAATAGAATTGAGAAAGTTCCAGCATATTTATTAATTTTACAAATGAATGAAATACAATCACTTGCAAAAAAAAAAATTATTGAGAATTATTTAAATGCTTAGAAAGATATATTTTTCGGACCTTTTTACAAATAAAAATCGATTTAAAATTGGAGTGGGTCTCCTGCGGTCCAAAAACAAAAGTATGAATTTATATCAAAGTTAAAAAAGATGTTCCACAACTGATGCACAATATACTAATAAAATTAGTTACAATTCATCACTGAAGGTAGATATGTACGTTGATACCAAAGCTGAAATCATCACCATGTATAGGAAACACATTTATCCATAAATAAAATTAAAAATAACATTTAAAATAAAAAAAAATCCTCATTTTAATGTGCAAAAACTTTTTATTATTTTTCAGCATTTCTGTAAATATAAAAAAAATATCATTCATTGAGTAATTTTATTCAATTTAATCCTTTTTTGAATCTTTCTAGCAATATCTTTTCTAAAAACCTTTTAATAAATTCGAGGTCCATCTTATGGTATGAAAAATGCAGTAATTGGAATATAACAAACATATATTACTTAAATATATATCACTCAGGTCGTTGTGATAAACTTTTCTCGGGGGAAAGGGACCCACTTCAACTCATATCTTAAAATAAATTTCAATGTTTATTTTCAGGGTGAAAAGAATGTTTATGTGAACAACGGTATTTTGAACTGTAATTTTATCTGAAAAAAAAATTCAGCATAAAAAAATTTTGTTTTTAAATTTCAACAAAGGAGGAGGGGATATGGAAGTTGAAACCTCCATATCTCCTCCTCATTATGCCACTGTCACCACTAAATTTTTTCCACAACAAATACACTTGAGAAAATTATTTTAAATTTTAACACCTCTCTTTATAATAGTTTGCAAAAAATATTTGAAAAAAAAAAAAAGAAGTAAAAAATAAGCCAAAAATTCTAACAACTAAATAAAGTAGTTTTTTGCAGGAGGAAACTCAATTATAAAGTAGACTAGAAAGAAATAATCACATTTCAAAAAGTATTTACAGTTTTATAAATAAGCTTCTATAAAATAACATTGCTGAGGTTTAAAACATGCAATATACTATGAAATAATTTTAAAAAAAAGCGAAAATTATAAAAATCACATCTGTAAATGAAAGATGGATAGTTTTCCATTACATGTGTAAATTCTATTATATATATATACATGTATATATATATGAGCCTAATACTATTGAAATATAAAGCATGCAATACTTTATCAACAAATTAAGACTGTAACTACAATTAATATTTGTACATTAAAGACATATAATGTGACCACAATGAGAAGAGTCTCCACAAAAAGGACTTTAATACATAGAGAAAGACGGTTGCTTGTATGGAGTTCATGATATTAAATCCTCATAAGATCAAGTATTATATATACATACATATAATATATATATATATATATATATATATTGTGCCAAACACAAGGTGATTCACAGGCCAAAAGGAAAAATTCTAGTAAAGTTTTTAATCATAGAGTCTAAGATCCTACAATTTCAATATTTTCTTTTCTCGATTGCTTTAAAAGAGATTGCATCCAAACCAAAAAGATATATTGTAAGTATTACAAGGGAGAGGTCAGTGATTATGATAACTGTTTCAATCAATTATTCACAAAATTAACTTCTTGCAAAATTTTACGTTGCAAAATAGTATTACTTATAAATTTTAAGCTGCTATTCTAACATAATTTACTTCCACAAGAAACTTATATTAAAAGTTTTGTTTAATTTAAATTCAAAGCTACTTTATTTGATTTAAATAAACATAATGCTGGATTATTGCACTCAATTATTTCCCGACAAGGCAAATGTTTTAAAATATTTAATTAGTTTTTTTAAAAATAAATATAACCATGCAATTCTTTTTAAAATAAATATGACTATACAATTAAAAACAAATATCAAATAACACTAAAATCTCAATAGAAAATTAAACTGTGATAAATGAATGAATCATATGATTTATGTCCTATAAAATCATTTCATAGGTATTGAAATTTTTGGATGAGAAAGGAAAGAAATTTTACAAATATAAAAATACAGCCAAAGAAATTATGATTATAGTTTCTTCAATATGCTAAATTATGTAAAAATAATAAACAGTGCTATTTCATATGATCCATTAATTTAAAACTTTGCTTTTCCCCTTTAAAATTGCTCCATATCTCTTCAACCTGAATCTAATGTTGGTAGGCTAAGAAACTGTATCTAAATAAAAATATAAAAGATTAGCAGCATGAAATGCTCACACTGTTCAACTTCTACTAAAATTTCCTAAAAATTTAATACATTTGTTAAAATTAACAAAATTGTTTTTATGGTCCTAGCAAGGAGAAAAAATGCCAATAACCAAAAATGTAATGTGACAGGCAATTATATTTATGTTATTCTACTAAAAATGAGACAGCAGAATCATTAGATACCACATTACATGGGCGGAGTCAAGTCTTTTCTCGTCATGGTTGCATTATACCTTTCTGCTATATGCATATATATATTGAAAAACTTTTTATAAATAAATATATAATTACAAACACAATACATGCAATATATCACAATAAATAACATTTTAGAAAATGTGTTTGTCCTTTTCTGAAGATTAACAATATATAAATCACACATATAAATTTTAAATGATTTGATAGAAAAACTTACTCTAACACAAATAAATACTAAGCTTAGGTATTATATATACAAATTTCATCACAATTCATGCAACTATATCAAGATTTACATCGAACATCACAGAGATGAATCTGAAAAATTATAAATTGCTTATAAAAAAAGATAGTTTTTAAATTCCTTTTTCATAATAAATTCCAGCTTTAAGTAAAAATTATTAGCTATGAATTAGAAGTTAGAATGATCACACCATACCTTGAAATTTAGCAAATCTAATATCTGTTTAAATTTTAACTGTTCCACATAACAATGTGAAATACACACACATGCAAAGAGTTTGTATTTATAGCACACAAAGACATTTTTTCTTTTTATAAACAGTTGTGAAGGATCAATTTTTCTGCTGCAAACACAACAAAAAGCTTCACATTTATGAACATCACAAAAAGCTTCACATTAAGAAACACACAAAAGTTTTACATTAAGAAACACCTCAAAAGCTTCACATTAAGAAACACCTCAAAAGCTTCACATTAAGAAACACAAAACACCACAAAAGCTTCACATTCATATAAAGAGATAATATACAAGTTTCAAACACATTTTTTTTTTAAATTTTTCACTTGAATAAGATAAACACTGTTTTTCTTTTTTTCTATTCAGAATACATACATGTATACAATGACAACTCTATGCTTTATGACATGCAGGGTTTCATTGCGAAGGGAACGGGCGAGTACATCTTAAATTCAATAAATGATAAAAAATTTCTTGAAAATATGTTGTACATTGATGTCAGTTCATATATGTACAAATTTTGAAGTTGATACACCTGGATTGGCAACTTCTTTTTCTCACAATGATGCTTTGGAACTGCTTTATTATTGCCCACCTGCCAAATTTGACGCCACACTTTGGCGCCAAGTATCGTGTTTTAGAAAAAGAGTTAACATCAAAATTTACAATGAAATTCTATGTTCAAAAAATAAATATATATATTACAAATTTATAGATATTTTTAAGGGTACTAGGACATAAGGGTGAAAATTAAATGCTGAGTTTAAGATTCTTTCTTTTTGTGACATTTATATTTTAAAAATTATTCATACAACTTAGGAATTTTTTTTTGCGTGTGTGTATCTGATTATGATATTTCAAGCATTTTATTGAACTACAAAAGAATTTTTTTAGTCAAAAAGTTCTTTCCCTTTTAAGTTGAATATGGACATGATTTTTCAGATATATTTTCATATAAGTTCTATTTTTAAAAATATTTATATAAACATATATACAAAATATTGTACTTATTATATAGAAAACAATTCAAAAGATATAATGAACCTGATCTTCTAATGATAGTATTGGATATTTTCCTTGAAACAATAATAGAACTTCTAAATTTTGGAAATTTAATTTTTCTTTTATTCGTATAAAAAACTATTCCTTAAAACTTAGGTATCCCTTAGAGTGTCATCTAGTTGGATGTGGTGTGAATTGATACAATTATCATTTATCACCAAACTTGGCAGTATTTTTTGGCGAAAAACTTGGGTGGCGATACTAAAGGCTAGTAGATGCTTTTCATGATGCTAAATTCTGAGTAAGCCAATCACAATGTTACATAAATTATAAAAATTGTCAGTACTTTTCCATTTCATTAGTGCAAGCAATAAAATTGCCAAAAGTAATACAACTGACGCCAATCCAAATATGTATATATTATGTGTTGCTGCCAATAAAGTCTGATTGGCAAGATTTGTGCAAGTGAAATGACCAAATTGTCAAAACTTGGTGGAGAAAAAATTAATTTGACATCTGGGCATATATTGCATCTGAGCCCAATTTTTAAACTGAAGCATTCTGGGATGTTTATTTTTTAAAAACCAAATAAAATTTGCTTTTACCATTTTCCAGGTGCCCATTTTTGACACAAAATCAGCTAACAATGGTCATATGACAAAGTCAATACCTGAGCTGGGTAACCCATTCTCAACATTAATTACTAGTTATTTGTACAATGCTTCAATTATGTACAATACACAAATTATTCTTTCAATTAGTCACCTAAATAAATGCCATGTTATATTTGTGCAGTTTTTCTTTAGAACCTGCAAGAAATGAGAACTGAAAATTAAATTACATAATTGATTCATTTAGCACATCTCTTCCACTAAGCATGAATGTTTTAATACCCACTAACTGAATGCATATTTATTGTGCAGATTGTACACAAAGGTTTCCTTCAGCATACAAACATGCAGAATATTTATTCTGATATATATCTCATGAAAACAGTGCACATATTTTTTAAAACTTTATCATGTGTATGTGAGTGCCAGTTGCTTTAGGTTTATTTGTCTCACAGATCATATGAGCAAATGCTTTGTCACTCTTATTACATTAATGAAGTTGTCTTTAGAATGAATAAGGTAACTCCTATATAGAAGTTACATTTACAAATGATAAATTGTTTGTGGTACATATCACTCCAAGAAAGGTTCTTCTGTATGGCTTAATAAATGTGATTTTAAACCACTGGGCTGAGTAAAACGCTTGTCACACACATGACACACAAAAGGTTTTTCTCCAGTATGAATTCGCATATGAACAGGCAGATAACCTGATCTAGCAAATGTTTTTTCACAAATATTACACTTACGAAGTTTCTCTTTTGTATGAGTTGTATGTGTAAGCATATGTTCCTTTAGTAAATGCCCATGAGTAAATGCTTTGTCACACACATCACAATGATGAGGTTTTTCACCAGTGTGAGTGAGATAATGCATTTCTAATTTATCCTTCCGCACAAAACTTTTGGTGCATACTTTGCATGCATGAGGCTTCTTTTTATTATGAGTAAATGAATGATAGCGTAAGCCATTAGCTTGAGTAAAACTTTTGTCACATACATGACATTTGTACGGTTTCTCACCGGTATGAATGCGGACATGGTCACGGAGACATTCAGACCTGGCAAATGCTTTTTCACAAAATTCACATTTGTACGGTTTTTTGATCGTATGAGTAGCATTTGTGAGCAAATGTTGTTTTAGTGAATACTTGTTAAGGAATGTTTTGTTACATGTGCCACATTTCTCAGGTTTAACCCCTGCATGAGTGAAAAAATGCAAATCCAACTTAGATTTTCGTGTAAAACTCTTTTTGCATAAAATACATGCATAAGGTTTTTCTTTATAATGCAGTTTAATATGATTGTGTAAAGAAGATTCCCTAGGGAAACTCATATTGCAAACATGGCATATATAAGGTTTCTCCCCAGTATGAATTCGAATATGTTGATGTAAGGAATCTGGTCTGGCAAATGTTTTATTACACACATCACATGAAAGAGATTTTGTATGGGTCAGCATATGTTTCTTTAAATCAGGATCTTCAGTAAATTTTTTATTGCACAATTCACATGTGTATAACTTGTCTTTAACATGCACATTTAGATCCTCATCACTAGTAGAAGTAAGCAGCCTGTCAAATTCAGTATCTTCTGAATCAGTAAGTTCATCATAATCATTTGCAGATGCTAATGTTTTGTCACAATTGTTGGTATTATTTTCTGTATTACATATGACATTGTTGATTTCTGTATTCTGGTCACTGGGATTACTTTGATAATCCTTGCATAAGCAATTCAGGAAAATAATTTGTTTTCCACAAACATCACACTCATCAGATTCTACTGTATTATGAAGAAAGGAATGATATTCTAAAGCACTAGCATCACTACAATCTTTGTTGCATATATTGCATACAAGAGATTTCCCCCCATTATCAGGACTCGGATATTCTTGTAGTGAATAAGCACAAGTAAATGTTTTGTTGTATTCATTACATTCTTGCACTTTCTCTTTGGTAAGAAAATGTAAATATTCACTGAGATTAGATTCAGAAGAAAAAGTTTTGCTACACTCATTATATGTGTGATCTTTCTTTTCTGAACGAATACAAAAATACTCATTAAGATTGCTTACAGAGGTAAAAGTTTTGTTACCTGTTTGTTCTGTCTCTTCAGTATCTGTACATAATGGTTCATTGAGAACACTTTCAGGTAAAAATGTTTCAATATATTGATCACATCCTTGAGTCTCATTTATATGAATACATAAATGTTCATCAAGTTCACTTATGGAGGTAAATATTTTGCCACACACATCACACATTTCAGCCTTCATATCATCATGTTCATTTTGACTACTTGCAGAAATAAACATTTTTAAAATAAAACAAAGACAGAGTTTCAAAAAAAGTAACAACTGGTGTTTTCACTATTGATATGCAAGATTACCCACATTAAATATATCAGATTGTTTTCATGAAGAATTAGAATTTTGCTCATGTAACAAAACATAAGCATACATTTAAGTTTAGAATGCCTGCCAGATTTTCAAGTGTGTTTATTTCATCTACAATAATATCATTTATAAGTGGAATTATATGCTGTGGCAGAAATGATTTTCAGCTGAGGAAAACTTAAAAGCTTGTTTTGTTGTACAGAGAGCTTCACATATTTAAAAATAAAATATATAGTTTACTCAGCAAAAACTATATTTTAAAAAATAAAAAGTTCCAAACTTTGTTGATTTTTTATAAAAACCTATAGCGCGCAGGGGATGCTACTACACATAAGCCGGCTTTGTGCTCATTTTTAGATACAATTAACCAGGCACATAATGTGGAACCACGGCTGTCTCCAGAAAATTATTTGGACTGATTCATGCATCAGATGTTTACTTTTGAAAGCGGAAAAATAAAATTTGGCTACCTTTTCTTCATGAAATACAACCCGCTACCTCATTCCTGATTAGCCATGGGAATACGGACAAGCCTTCCATAGCTTCAAAGTGAAAAGCTTACTATCATAGAATATGATCATACAGGAAGACGTCATACGGTTGCCATGGTAACACTTAAAAAGTGGTGAATGCCAAACAAACATTGAAAAATTAGGGTTTTTATTATTAAGAATTAAGTTTAAAAATAATTATATATCAGATTCAAAATGACGGACAATTAATCTGACTCGGTTTCTAGAAAAGGGGATGAAAATAGAAAATAATATATGTGCACCACTTCGCTTATAACTGATGAGGAAATATTTGAAAATTGTCCAAAAATAAAGAAACTTCCAAGGTATGTTAAACACTACACTGGAGATAGAGATAGACAAATGAAAGTGATCTGCGAATAAACGGACATAAGGAGGAGCGCCACGGAATGATCGAAAAGGATTTGCAAAAAGTGGTGGTTAGCTTAGGTTTTCTCGCCCTCCGTAAAGTACCTGGTTGATCAACGCATGATGTTTCGCAATTAGTTTGTACTAAAAGCCCAATGAGAAAAGAAATAGTAAATAATAATGACGATTTCATCAAACTGAGTAAAAAGAATATGGTAAAATACAAAATTTCTGGAAATCAGCTTACCCACATGAATAATTCAAAATGCATTTCAGTCATTAGCTGCCAAATGACGTTAACATTTTCGGGACTGGCACTTTCGAAAAAAAAAAAAAAAAAAAAACTGGTGAGGACAGGAGATTTTGCTACCCTGCTTACCCCTTTTCTGTCAATGATTAGTAGTTATGTCATCTGACAAAAGGACCAGACAGAGTGTAGGTCACCTGCAGGACTGTGGAGATGTTTACTATTCAGGAAGTCCCTAGCTACCAATGATTCTCTTTTATTTTAGGAGAAGCTGAAAGACGATTATTTCTCCATTTTCAATTCAAGAAACTTTCAGACATATGTTCAAAAAATAGAAATCATGTTCTTTCATATAATTTCCTTGCATCATTCTTAATATCATAATTAGAATTTTCGTGCAGAATTACTCTATTCAAATGCAATATAATTGGGAGAAAACTATTATCATTATTATTTTAATTAGCAATATTTATAGTTGGCAATTGCCACAGTAACGTTACATGATATAATTATCAAATTATATTATATATCATTTCATAATTTAATACATAGACATTCTGAATTATCTATTTTTCGAACAAAAACTCTTTAGTGAATATTTCCTAAGTATAAATAAATTTTTAGCATCTATAGGTCTGAATAAATTATTGAACAATGAAAGAAAATCTTCAAATAATTAAAATTATGTTTAATATTTCCATATATACTTAAAATGAATTTTGATTTAGTAACAGTAATAAATTAGCAGGGAGGAAAATAAGTCTTGTAACCAATGTATTTCCTCTCTCCTCAATCCTGCAACGCCCTCTACAATAACTGAAACGCATTCAGTTTAGCGTATGAACTCAAGGTGTTCGGAGCACTAAAACAATTATGCGCATTAACGGGGAAATCCCTCGGCGCATACTCGGCTCAATATATCTTTGTTTTTACTATATATGTAAATTATAAATGTGTTGTCCTGGTAATAAAATAATTGTTTAATGATCTGGGCCCTTTTCTTCTGTAACTACGAAAAGTAGTTATAGTCTTGTATTGTTTTAATTTTTAACGAGTTTAATAATATATGTATATGAAAACTGTGATAAACTATATGCAAAAAAATATGTTTCTTGTATGAATATTTATAGGTGTAATTATGAGGGGAAATTTTAACTATTCCAGCAATATTTCTTTTGTAATATTTGAAGGCGTTGCTTGAAACTTGTACTCTGAACATATTACAAAACACTGCATTAACAAAATAAATGTTTCGTTTTAGTCAAAAATCAGCTATTCTAAAACATGTTAAAATATATGTAGCATGATCACGCATTTCAATTTCATAATCACAGTAAGAATTTGCAATTGTTATAAATTTAGTTTACATGTATCAAATTAATCCATGTTGAAATGTTCATTTTGAAATTAAGGTTGAAGTTCTTCAAGAAATATATAACAATATAACCCTTTCGAAAATTCAGATAAATATTATTCTTTATAATCAAGAGATAAATTGTACAGAAAAAAAAATACTGAGTAATTTTTTTCACTGTGACAGATATTCAATAAAACTCCGATTTTCTCAAATCTTCGATGATTGATTGATTGGTCTTTTAACGTCGCACTAGAAGCAACACAAGGACTATTGGCGATAGACCTCGTAATTTTGAACATCGATCAAGTGACGAGAATGACACCTGAGCTGGGACCCCCTTCTGAACTTCCACGCTATGCCACGGAAGGACTTTGACCTTCGACAGATTCAACAGACATCAACCCTAGCTACTCGGTGGGTCTTTAGTGGCATTAGGACTTGAACTCACAACTCGACGAAAACCGCTGTCCGCGACCATTATCACTTGGCATCCGCAGCCACCAAATCAACGATTATTTGTTTTAATTTTATGAAACTAAAAATAAATATCTGTGAAGTGAGTATTACATTACATGTTACTGAAGAGCAAATATACATTAAATATATGTAAGTTTAGAAACTCTTTATAAGCATCCAATTCTATATGTCAATAAATATAATATTTTTTTAAGAAATTGGATGTGCTTTTTGACAGCTAGATTACTGTCTCATTAGAAATTGCTTCTTATCGAATTATAATTAATAAAAGTTATATGTCATTCTTAAGAACATTCTTACATTTTCTTCTTCAAGATGAATTAAATAATTCATACATATATATTTTTTATATAAAAAGTTATTCGTGATGAGCTTAATTGCTTGTTTTTCATATATAATTTCAATAACATTAGCGTGTTTTTTGGGCGTTAGATAGAAATTATTGCTTAAATTCTAAGAGTAATACTCAGAATTTTGAATGTCAAAAGGAAATAAAAGTAATAATTAAAAAAAAAAGAAGAAAATTTGATTATTCACTCAGCCCTGAGAGTAACATTTCTCTTATCACGAAGGGTAATAATGTTAGAGGAGAATCTCAAGTTATTGGGGATTGGGCGGAAATATCCCTGAGATCCCCTTATGAGAATTATCTCCATAAAAAATGCCCTCTCAAATATATAGTAAAATTAAATAGTTAAAGTGATTTGGAAAACAAAAATATGTGAAACTAAAGAAAAAAAAATTACTTGTAGCAGTTAAACAAATACTACTAAAAGAAGCTCCTAAATCTACCACTTTTGATGTTTTAAAAATGTTTTCATTTTTTCAGTCATTAAAAAAAAGATAAAACTTTAACTTCTGAAGCTTTTTAAAGCTTCATTAAAATTAATCATCTTAGCTCCAACATTTTCAATAAGAAGATTGACCAAATCGTTTTACTTGATTCATTGTTCATCAAAGAAAGCTTTTAATCGTCTTTGAAAAGTTTCTCGAGCAAGAAGCGACTACACACTGTCAAAAAAAAATCTTTAGTCCCAAACGTCTATTTAAAAAGTTAAGGCTTCACGGAGATATAAGGTACAAACCCACGATGACTAGGAATTGCAGACACGTCTAACATATATAACCGTATGGAAATCGTGAATGAATGCGACATTTGCGAAAGAATAGGGCCCATAAAAGCAATTATCTCGTTTCCCTTTTTGGAAATTGAACCGACACTATTCGCAAGCTACTACTAAGATATTTTATTGCGCATTCAAAGATTTAAATATTCAGATAGACAGGCTTAGAATGGTTGAAGACAAGAGATTAACTGACGTTTTACCTGACGTATGAGTTTACCTCTAATGTTTGCAACGAATGAAAAGAAAATGCGGGCACATTTTTTTCTCACTAAAATATTCTAACAACTAAGTATGACAGTATGTCGCTTTTAGTTTTCAAAGTTTTTCTTTTAGGAAAAAAGTAGCATGTTTTATTTTCAAGCAACTTCTTTAATTATGATGAAGTTCAGAAATGCGTCACACTCGGCAGAATTTTAGAACTAAAATAAGAAATGAAAGCGCTCAAAAAATTTCCTTTTATTACAAAAACTGTAATTTTCTTGTACTTAAAAATGTAATTGAACTTATACAAACTTGTTTTTAAAAAATTTTAGAAGAGTAAAACAGGAAAAAAAAAATGTAAGTATTGCAAGTTTCTGTTTTAATTTTTTCATTTTCTCTCGAAGTTTTTACATTAGCATTTCAATGAGTTGAATATCAATAAAAAAAGACTTAACATAATTTCAAGAATTCTGTAAATGAATACAAATGAGGAAAATACATGGTTTGAAAAATTAACTACGTCTATAATATTCGTCTATTTTTTTTAATTATTGGTATAAATAAACTACTGGATATAACAGCTCATGTTTTCTAAAGTTTTTAAATTTTGAACAGTTCGAATAAATTCAGCACTCATTCAACTGAGCATAGTATGTTATATTTTTTAACACTTACTTCAATCAATTATATCTTTTAATTTTGTTACAATTTCCCTCCTTTTTCACGTACTTTTATTGGAGTATAACTAAAAAACGATTTTTTCCCCTTAAGTAGTTATTAGAACATTTGATAATGATTTAATTTTTTCACCGCAATTATGCAAAAAAATTATCAAACAAGAATGAGTTTAATGCTGTATCAAAATATATTTTTACCATTTTTGAATTATTTATTCACTCAAACTTATGGGAAAACGGTTCCCTAAAAATGACACAATATTGAAAAAAATGTATATTACAGTTTCAGAGCTTTTATAAATATATATGCAAATATTCATACTTCTAACTGTATTATTTTTGTTATTTTAACTTTCTTTCACAAAGTGTGCCATATTATTTCATTGACCTTCAAAATTTTTTATACTTTTTTTCTTAGGTTTTTAATTTTTTACAACGGTCATGCATTTACTATGGCAAGTCGTTTTTGTAATTAGTATCAGTTTTGTATCGAAATTATTTCAGGTTGTTTTGCATAATTTGTTTGGTAATTCTATGCATGAAATAGGGATTTTGATAAAAAGTTTTTTTTTTTAATCTACAAAATTAGATGTAACTGTTTTTAGTGTTTTTGAAACATTTGATGAAAAAAAATTGCAAACCAGTAAATAACACTATTAGAACCAAACACCCATGCACACACTTGTGAAAAACAATTCTGAAAAATTGAGAAAAAAAATCACTTAAAAATACTAAAAAAATTTGTAGTGGGAATTTTGAAACATTAAAACATATTTAAAAAAATAGAAATTTTAATTATTTATTTGAAGATGTGATGGGGTTTTTTTTCTTTCTGGGATTCATATTTTATGAAATTCTATACATGGTGATATAATTATTTTCTTATAATTTTACAAAATCAGGCAAATTCCTCTAATTCAAGAAGCAAGAATGTCACAGAATATGAAATAGACGCTCTGATAGACAGTTAAACAGGCGAAGAAAATGAGATCAGAATTGCTCATTAAATCGCTCATTCTCACCTCTAAATTCCTCTTTTTTAAATTTCATGAATTTTGGAAAAAAGAGGAATTTTTTTTTTCCTATTTTTTTCCTCAAATTAATATTTTCCTCCAGATCTTCAAATGAATTTTTCATGAAATAGAAATAAGAAAAAAGCCATGTTTTGAAATTTTATATCATATGAGATGTAAAGAAGTTAATCTACTTGTATTGGAAAAGCTTTTGTGTCTGTGTTAAATAGCGGATAATAAATTATAACTTGTGTTGCTAAATACCTTGTAAACCTATTCAATCAATCAAGTGTAGCTGATTCTCCAAAGTTAAAATATTTTTAGTACAAAATAAATGAATAATATTTGTGGAATATTTAAATGATGATTATCATAAATAATTACTGAAAAAACTCAAATGAATTATTTTCCATGTGTTTTGCCGAACGATAATCTTGTTCCATCGATCATTGCGATAAATTACTCATAAAAGTTCTTGTGTGTGTGTTTTAACTGTTTTTTTTTTTTTTTTTTTCATTCTATCTGTTATTCTGAGAAAATTGTATGTATTTTTTATTGTCTTTCAGTGAGATGAGATTCAGCTAGCTCCAGTGTTTTTCACCACTTGGTTTACCAAATGGATTACACATTCATGGAATAAATGAGTAAACATCTGGATTCACTCCTGCCAAAAGAAGTATGTACCCAACTGGAGAAAAATTGTACTCTCTATTCAGATGAATACCAGGACATTGCCCACAAATTGTTTTTTTATTATTATTATTCAATAGTAAAAACGCTGTTTTCAGTTTTACTGCTTTGTGCCAACAACCCCTACTTTTTTTAGTGGTTCATTCTTGATTTTCTCTAATTCATTTAGAGTTCAGTATTTATATTTTAGGCTCCTTGTTGTTGTTTTTTTCCCGAATAACAAGATGATGATTTCGAAAGTGCATGAATGAACTTGTTGTATGTGAAATGAAAAGCCAATTGCGGATAGTTTCTCAAAAGACATAACAATCATAAAGTGGCGATTGCCAGTGCGGTGAACTCTTTACTCAGTAAAGATAAGATTATAAAAAAATTTATGTTATTTTTAATATCATTTTTACCTTTCCCTCTCTCTCAATGCCTTAGATAGACTATGTCTAATTGTGACGCCCGCCCGAAACGGGCGTCATCTTGTGCCATCACTAGATTCAATTATTAAACACTATGACACAAATAATTAAAGGAACACTAAAACAATCTTAAAGCAATTTATCAACATATATTTACAATGACAACAACTCCCTATGCTCTCCCGGGTAAGCTTTCTAATACCTTAGTTAAACCCACTAATAGTAATCTAACAGACTCTTACCACAAATCCTTCCTCGACTACAACTCAGACTCTGGATCAACTGTTGAAAACAGTAGAAAATATACTTCTAGCAACAATCTTTACTCGAACCCTATATTTCCATCTCTATTTCCTCCTTCCTCTTATCTATCATCTATCACTTCAGCTTCACTTCTCCTACAGCCTCTCTCTTTCAACCTCTCTACTCCTTCAACCTCTCTTTCAGTCACCCTTGCTACTTTCAGACGGAGTTTATATAATTCCTAACTCAACCCTTTCACTTCATTTCTAACTGCTTTACATAATAACTTTACGTATCACGTTTCATTTTTGGTTGGGCAAAGGTTGTTTAGCCAAAGCAATCAATCTCAATTAAAAGTCCTCAAGGTTAGTGAAGAGAAACCGCGAATAGCCCAATGTCACATAATCTTCAGCAAGAGGAGAGTATTATTTTATATGATTATTTCTTAGAATTATTATTATTACTTTAAAATTACGATAGTAATAATTATAATATTATTTAAACTTTTTTTTTTGATGATATGAAAGCAGAAAAAGAGGAAGGGAAAGGTAAAAATGGTTCTTGTTTAGCTGTGTACAACAAGTCAGTAAACTACTTCGAGAGAGGGGAGGTAGGGATGGAGGCAAGGTAAGAGAGTGAACAGCTGATGTCAGCTGAATGGATGAAGATGGAGGTCTTGGAGTGAGATGGTTGACTGAAAGAGGCTATTGAAGGAGTAATAAAGGATTTAAATAAAGGTGTCTGAGTTGGAATGTTAAATGTTACGTGGGAATTAGATGAAAATAATTGTTGCTAGATTGGTAGAGTAGAACATGGGTTCTATTATTGTGAGCAAAAACTAGCTGGGCCCTTATGTGAAGGCTATTATCATTTGTTAGTCTGTTATAGAATCTCCTAGAGAGATAGTGGATGTGTTTATTAATAGAAGGGATATTGAGATCCTTGTGTATCATAGAATGTCTGACATTCCAAAGTGAGTTAGTTATCATGCGGATGATTTTATTTTGATGGACCTGTATTTTTTTAATGTGGGTAGATGTTGCATGGCCCAAGTGTGGGAAGCATATAGTAGGATAGGGTAGATTACTTGTTTATAGAGAATGTTAGCAAGAGTTAGTACTGAATTTCAGCCAATTAAAGGTATACATAGCATTTGTCAATTATTGATTGGATATGAAGTTTGAAGGCGAGTTTGGAATCCAGGATAACTCCTAAGTATATGACTGAGTCCCAAGAGATTTGATAATTAGAAAAATTAAGGATTTTTAGGCGCGGGGGGAGAGAGAATGAAACCTTTTCTAAATATGAGAGCTTTAATTTTATTAGTGTTTGCAGCAATCCTCAACAGTGTCAACATCTCCTCTATATGTTTTAGATGATTTTGTAATTTATCTATTAAGTTGATAGGATTTTTTCCTTGGGTAAGGATTATTACACCATCTGCGAATAAACAGAGGCTATTGTATGGACTCTGAGGGAAGTCATATACACTCTATAACAAAAAAAAAAAAAAAAGAAAAGAAAAGAAAGAAAAAGAAAAAACGACCCACCAAGAAGGAGTTGCCAGATTGTAATTAAATTTCGTATGCAAAAACACTTGGGCCGAACATTCAAACGATTAAAATTTGGTGTCTAAGGAATAAATTGCGGAAGCTACAGCGTATCGGAACTGCACACTCAGCAGGTGTATATAAGAAGTGATTCTCAATTTGATGGTCAAATTTTCTGTTGCATTGCGATTTAGGATACTTTTCAACGATTAAAAAATGCCTCGCCGCAGGATTCGAGCTCATTACGAGCAACTGTCAGAGTTTGAAAGAGGTCGTATCATTGGAATGAAAGAGGCAGGTTGGGCAAATCGGAGAAACGCTCGTCATACGGGTCAAAGCGATGCGGCGATTGGAATATGCTGCAAGAATGGGTGGACAATGGCAGATTTCAGCGTCGTGGTGGTAGTGGTCGACCTAGGGCCACAGCAGATAGGGAAGACAGAGTGATTGTCAGATCAGCTGTTACAGTGCCCGATTCATCGTTATCAACCATCAGACGTGTGACCTGCACACGAGGTTCACCACGACCATTGACAGACGGCTGATATAGCAAAATCTACGCTCGTACCGACCGCTACGCCCCCTTCCACTCACGCCTGTATGCTGTAGAACCAGATTACAGTGGTGCTTGGCTCGATCAGGTTAGAATGAGGCTGACTGGGACATATAGTGTTTAGCGATGAATCCCGCTTTCAACTGTGGACACCCAGGACAGTGTGCCGATCCTGCTTTCATAATTGCATCCCACACAGGCCCTCAACCAATAGTTAGGGTCTAGGGTGCAATTTCTCATGATAGCCAGCCCCCTTTGGTCGTCATTAGAGGCACACTTACAGTACAGCGGTACTTCGACGACTTTCTAAGACCTGTTTTGCTACCGTTCTTTTTGCAGTACCCTGGCCTTTTTTCCCCAGCAAGATAATGCCAAACCACATACAGAAAGTGTTGCTATGAACTGTCTTACAGCTTGTCAAAAAGTCTGCACACTAAGCGATGTGATTACACACCTTTATGTATATATTGTATATATATAAGCAAGCACCGAATAAATTATTCTAGAAAATATCTTAGTAGTATGGTATAGCTGTCGCTTTCTATGTTATTTGTTTTGTTTGAAAATGTTAATTTACGCAATACACGACTCTAAGTTATGATAAATATGCATTTGAAAGTTTGTAAGTCACTCAATTAATAATGGGAACCAGGAATTCAGAAAAAATCATTATGATATGATACGTCGCCAAATATTAGGATCTTTCTTACTCGTCAATGATTACTGACTAAAAATCAGTAACCCTTACTATCTCCCCTTTGTTACTGGAAAACTAACCTTACCACATGTCGTGAACTCGAACTTAACAGTGGGGGAAAGAAAAATTTTCCTCAATCTTAAAAGCGCCGACTGGAAAGGATATTTTGACTTAGAATCGGCCGAGTTCTAAAGGTTAAAAAAGAGTTATCTTCGATATTAAGCTGCCGGTGTAGGTTTTCCCATTTTTTTTGTTTTTAAAGGTATTGATTTCCTTTTTAATTTGCTTTTTGAGGTTATTAATCATGGGTTTCAAAGAAGAGTATCTGGTGTTTTGGCATTGTTTTCTGTACATATTTTTCTCTTTAATTAGGTTTCTGAATTGAGGGGGGTCTAAGATGGGGGTTTCGATGGGTCTGGTATTACTTGCATGATTAATTGCATTTTAGATATTAGAAGTAATGGATATTATTGATTAATCTATATCAGAGATATTATAATTATGGGGTTACCTTTTGTGATATACAGAATTTCTTGATAGCCGAACCAATTAGTAGTTGTTGGAGTGCGAAGGGGGATAGGAAGAATTTTATTGAAAGAGATGTCCATTAGATAGGCTTATGGTCTCTAGTATCTCATTAACACTTTTGATATTGTAGAATGGAATGTTTTTGAGGATGGTAAAATCTAATATAGAATAAATATTGCTACTGTAAAGAAAGTGGGTGGGTGAGTCGGCAGCAGCTATTTGGAATTGGCATGAATAATTTTACCTGATCTGTTTGCCCTGCCTCTGTTCCAGATTGGATGTTTTGCTTTAAAGTCACCTATTAAAATTCCGGTGTGGTTGATGAGATTACTGGGGGGATGGTAAAGAGAAACTGTGAAGTATTGGTTATCTTTGGTATTGATATGGATGGTGGAATTTTCAAAGGTGGAGATATTTTTAATGACCATATGACGACGAATCCCATTTTTAATTAATATTGCAATGCCTAAGTGCCCCTATGGATTGATCTGTCAGAATGCTATATATTGTGATTTGGAATTTTAAATTTTTCACAGGGTTTGAGGTGAGTTTTTTGGACTCCTATGATGCCATAGTATTTTTTTAGGATATAATTTTTATATTTATCTTTTATATATCCATCATGAAAAAAGACTAATATCTTAATATACTTTAATTAAAGTTTATAAAAATCATTTCTCAAAAACTTTTTCATTTCAAAAGTAATTGTACCCCCAGTTTTGGGAGCGACTGCAGACAGGGACATCTTAAGGCATGAGCCAACTGGGCCCGGGCCCAGGGCTTCGCCTTCGAGGGAGAACCTCGTATCGTTCTCTACTCGGCCTCAATAAGATCATGATCAGAATAATTTTAATTGTCAAATGTTATTCCCGGGCATGACTGGTTGAAGACAGTTACTCCTATATTAAATATTTCTATTTACAACGTTTGCTGAGAATCAGGGAAAATATTAATTTTATTTGTAAAGAGAGATATATCCAAATTATATCGATAAAAATGCTAATGTGGGAAGAACAGTCACAGACACTCCTTCTAGCGGCCTTTTATTTATTTGCACAGATGAGTTAAGGATCACTCATGAATGGACAAGAGATACACTTAAGCCCCCAACAGAAGTGACACAAACACATTCCCTATTTTATGACACGTGGCAGGGCTCATAAAAAGAGGGTTGAAATGACCCTGAAGGAAATCACACTTTTTCGAAGAAATAAGTGGCCTACAGTTCTGAATCGGCAATTCTTTCCTTTATAATCAATTTCTTTGAAACAGCAAAAGGTAATTATATTTTTTTTTTAAATTGTATTCCTTTAAGATTTAAGATAATACACAAATATATGTATCGCATTAAAAAAAGTAAAATAATATGTAATTGTATTTGCTTTTTTTACAGAGAGAGTTATAAATATAATATCCAGTCTTAAAAAAAAATTTCTCTTTTTTTTTTTTTTTTGTAAATTTTCTGTCTTTCCCATCTGCACAACATGAAATAATCTCTTAACTGTTTATAAAATTGTATATAAATTTTTCAATGGTCTCTTTAGAATATTTTTATATTGTTTAATATGCTTAATAGCGCACTTCCTCCATTTATGATCTTCCAAAGAATTTTCGATGTGTATTGTAATTCAGAGAAATATTTTTATTTGCTTCTAAATATGGAGAGCGTTATTTTACTCGTTTAAAAATTCAAATGACTGCTCTATTGTTATTGAATCCCTAATAAAAAAGGACATTTATAAAACGAATATATTGCATTACTACAAATTGTGGTAATTTAATATAAATGTAGAAAAACAATCATATAACAGGAATCCCAGAGTACGATTTGATAATTAGATTAATAAATGCCTGTACAATAATTTAATGTTTTAAGATTATACATCAAAAATGGAAATATTCTCGTCCAACACAGTTCAAAATAAGAGATTTTTAGTTTATAAGACCCCTCACTAGAAATTTTCTATTTGCGTGTGCATGTTTAATCAGATTTTCCTGAAAAAATTGAAATTAATTATATGTACTTTAGTTTTAGTTCTTATACTTTAAAGCTTATAAATTTATTTATAATTTATCATTTATTAATACTTTATTACTTACTGATACTTTATCACATATTAGTATAAAATAATTTAATGAAAATTACTTATACATGATTACAGTTCTCCTAATTAATAATTTATGTAATAATGTTCTTTAATTTTTGGAATCTATGACTTCCTTTTTATCATAATTCTTTGTTTCGTTTGATAAACACCATAACAAGGATATATATATTTCGTACAGTTACAAAAATATATTTTTCAGACAGTTTATAAGAGATTCCAAATATTATGTAAGACAATACAATATAGAAACGTGTAAACCTTTTATAGATTTTTTTTCAGCATGTTATTTCCATTAAAATGGTTTACTCAATATTTTCTTAGATATGATTTTAAATTCGCTATTTAGAAAAAATAAATATTTAAGAAAATCTTATAACTAATTTTATGCGATAAAACTAATATTGATTTATATTAATATATAGTACATATGTATATCTGCATTATAATGATGATTTGAAATACATTTTGTACATTAATTATAATAACGAAAAAAATCATAAGATGAAGATAGGAAAATTGTATACAAGAAAAAAACACTTAATGGAAGCTTTGTTCTTTCTATCCACGAAAAAGTTAAAAATTATTTGAAAAATTCGATCATATCACTTTCAGAATTCTCTCGAAAACGAGCTATATATTACTTTCATTTTAAATACCTTTTTATTAACAAATTAATGAGCGAGTTTTCCCCCCCCCCTTTCTTTTTCATTCAAAGGAACAAAAAAAAGAAAGAAAAAAAAAGCTAAATGCTACACATAGTTATGTGCATATCACTTGAGATATGGCATAATGATTTTTAGAACAGTGTATTTATTTATTTATTCTTAGTAGCAAAATAATAGTTCTTTTACGTATAACTTGTGCCCAAA
Source organism: Nephila pilipes (assembly GCA_019974015.1). Taxonomy (NCBI): domain Eukaryota; kingdom Metazoa; phylum Arthropoda; class Arachnida; order Araneae; family Nephilidae; genus Nephila; species Nephila pilipes. The sequence goes on from BMAW01013113.1 coordinate 614,602, forward strand.
ATGTATGTGTTATTAAAAAAAAATCTCTTAGTTATTTTTAGGATATTAATAAAAGGGGAGCAATCATTTTCTAAATAATTCATAATTTTTCTGTTTATCATCTTGTACCTATTTGAAAATGGATTCTAAGCTATAACTTGTCTTTTATTTTAAATTTTACTGGTCATTTACTTTTCAATAACTGATCATCTTATTTTAAAAAAACACTCATGCAGAAAATGGGTACTCCAGTTAATTTTTATATTAAACCTTTAAGGTTCCCATCGACACGACACCAAGAAATGCTGAGCGTAATGTTAATCCTATGGAATGTAGTTCTTTTCTATTTACATCTAGGGTATTGCTTTTAATTGCATGGAATAAAATACATTTGAAAGAGCGAAAAAAAAATGTTTCTCTGGATTTTGGTTTCTTAAAAAAATTTTGCAAATATTTTTAAATATTTATTAAAATCTCTGAACATTCACATCCCGAGCACTAAAACGACCTTAAAAATGTTTTGAATCATTGGATAAAAAAAAAGTAAAATCAAGGAACCTATGCTGTTTCAAACGCATATACTTTGAAAATTTTAAATTCCTTTACTAGCAAGTAATTAGAAAATCGGCATTGCACATTTGAGAAAAGAGGGAAAAGAAAACATGCAACTCCTCCTTTACGCGTAAGGATGCAGGAAATTCCTCCCCCCTCCCCTCCTTGTTTCATTAATGAAATGTGATTTATGACTCGTTCCGTGGATTTCACACCAGAAATGTAGTTTTCTTAAAATTCGTTGCGTGTTTGAGAAACTACAATCACGTCGTTCTTTAGCATGCGTTTCTGTTTTCTCTCGTACTTGTAAGTTTCATAATTTAACAAAGTTAACATCAATAAATATAAGTTTCATAACTTAACAAAGACTGGCGTTTTGAAAATAACGTTACAATAGAAAAATTATTTAAATTTCTTAGATATAAATGAATTTATCTATATGTTTTGCGCAAAATACGAATAATGTCTAAAGGAATTAATCTTTTCTAAGTAATAATTTCACTAAAAAGAAAATATATTGAATTAAAATGTATTATTTTTTAACTTCAAATTAAAATAACATTTAAGCGTTACAGATATTTTTCTTACTGTTCAAGTTTAAATGTGACATCTTTATTGTTAAACTTTATAATTCATTTGTTTCTTCTTCCAAAGTCTGTTGACGAAATTTTTTCGCGCAGAATCCTTGAAGAGGAAAAATAAATAAATAAATAAAAGGCATTTATTACATCCTTAAATGATTCTCAAAAATGGGGTTTACTGTTATAATTAATACAAACCCCATTATATTTTTCTTATAAATGTTGTATAACATTTCATGCTTCCGATTTCTTAACTTTTTGAATTTTGTAGATATGAAACCCTAGATTTAATAAATGCTTGGAAATTCTACATTTAGCATTGTTACATTTTATACTCCCAAATTTCATTTTTTGGAGAATTAGAAAGAATTTGTATCAATCAAATTTCTACAAATTGTCTGAAAAAGAGAACTTTTATAAAAAACAGAATGTGTGAAATGCATTACGTTTCTCAAAATTTCATGCAGAATCTAGCAGACAAATTTGATGTGATTATGCAATTCTTACATGAATAAGAGTACTAATATTGTCGTTTTGCAAGAATTGTAATATTATTTTCTTGCTTTATAATAATATGCCAGATAGCCAAGTAGTGTGGCCGTGAGCTCGTCGTTGTCGATGTTGCGCTTGAATCTATACTCCAGTCTAAATATTCAGAAGATCAGTAGTGTAGCGGAGCTGATACGCGTTAAATCTGTTAAAACTCAAAAGTTCTCCCGTTGGCAAGTTGTAGAAATTATGAAAAAGGAGTAGCTTCATTTGAATTTTCATGAATGAGTTGTTATTACGTTTGTTTTCTCCAATATCATCGTGTTACTTGTACGATGTTAATAAATAATCAACTATTGTGAATTCAACTTCAAACTAAGCTTATTTTATTCGGAATAAGGGGTTTACCCCTTTATTGATTGTTAACATCACACTTCAAATCAACTCGATGGACGCTATTAGTGATTGACCTCGTGATTTTTAACCGCAGTTCAAGTGACGAGGACGCCACTTGAGTTCGCCCTCTACTTTCGAAGATTGAACCTCTACAGATTTAATGTGTATCACTTTCTTTACATCAGAGGTCCTCAAACTGGGTTCCGCGTAACCCTAGGGTTCTCCGGAACTTTGACAAAGGTTCCGCAAGGGATCACTATTTGCTTACTTAATGCGCCAAAATATTAGACAGCTTTCTTATAAAAATAAGCATAAATAAATATTTTATGGATTAAATAGAATCAATTGCTTCAAATACATTCATCGTGACTCATTAGGTGACATTTTGACCTCCGTTCTTTGCCTTAGGTCAGGGGTATTCAACACTATGTGGAACCCTTTGATCTTAGCGCGTTTTCTTTGATGCTTTTTCGAATTATAAAACGACTAAGCATATAATTCCGTATGGTCGTGATCTCACCGGAAACATTTCAATTAGACGTATTCGTTTTAGATCCATTTTTTCCCAAATTCTTTCCCATCCTTTCGTGACTGATAATTAGGGAGGATTGCGGCAACACAACGAACGTTGACAGGAAATTTTATGGCTCATTAGGAAACATCTCTCTTTCCCGTAGGGTTGAGGTATTTTCCAATGAGACATTCGTTCAAAAGGGTGAGGGTATATGTATGGATGTACAAATATATGTACGGATTTGTTATAATTTAAAATATTATTGCTATTGCTAGAATATATTTTAGAAAAAAAATCTCATAAGCTATCTTACCATTCATTGTCTTATTAATGTATCCGTACATCTTTAAAACGTAATTTTTGTCAAAATTTTCGATTTTCTAATCTTACTGCTAGTTTAAAATTTAAACTTTTTTCTTTCTAATATTGTTTGAATTTTGCTTATATCTTATATCGAACTTAAGTTACAGGGATTTGAATTTTACTCGGTAGCTAATTTTCAATTGTATTTTGAAAGTTCTTTTATGATTTTTCTCGACATATTTACGTATGGCAACGTAGATATCAGAAAAAGATATAAACCAAATTAATTTAAATTTTGCAGGTATCTTCCTGATATAGTCTTTGAGAACCCCTACTACTTTCATGGTTGTAAAATTGATATGTTTTCAGTAAGAAAATGGTAAATGATGTATTGTTAAAACTTTTTTTTTTTTTTGATTTTTCATTATTTGATTCGAAACACAATAAAAATTGTACTAATATGATTTTCATTACGAAAGTAATACCAGCTTCCAAAATTGTTATGCTGAATAAGATAAAATTTAGAGAATAATGATATTTTTGTTTGCTTTTGAGTTATGAGAGTTATTCTGATAATAAATTTATTTTCACCATGTTTTCCACTCTAATTTTTTTTTTTAATTAAAAGGAGATTATTAAATGCGTTTTTCATAGTTTAAGGTTATATTTTAGCGTTAAAAAATATTTTGTTAAAATGTATTTTAAAAAAATTTCTCCGAAGGTGTACGGTTACTTTAAGATGTTTGTATTGCAATAAAATAAAATTACAATAGAAATTTTGTAAATTTGAGTAGGATTAAAGCTTTGATATCCTATTTTTTTCTGCTCTTTGATCAAGGGGTTCCTTCAAGAAAACTAGAAGCTCAAAGGGTTCCCCAAAGAGTAAAAGGTTGAATATCTCTGCTCTACAGGATAGGTCTTATGTGCCACGAGGATTCAAACTTTCGAGTTCGAGACCATAACCACTCAGCTATCGCTTTCGTTTTAAATTGAAAATATAACAATAATCAAGAATAATGAAAATATTTCTTAGCCTCAATAAAATAGAAAGGTTGAAAAAAGACTTTATGCAAAAGATTTATATACTTTTTTCCTTGTAAACAGTTAATAAATACATGATGCATTGAAGTTCAGATTTTGCAATTTGAGTATTCTTATTAATCTGTTTAAAAAAAGGTTTTTTGACGCAATTTCGTATTGACATTTATCACTGCAAATTGTTCTCTGAGTCGGTTTCCGCCTATATTAAAATTTATTTTTTTATAATAATTAATCACAGCACAAAATTCGAAATTGTTCTATTTTCGTACTTATTGAAAATATTAAATTAACATTATAGATCTTTAATAAATTAAATGATTTTAAAAAAAGTAGCCAGAACTGATGATCCTCCAACAGGAAAGTGGACTACCAATTGAAACGGCGAGAAAAGCAGTTTCTTTGTAAAACTTGTACGTAATGGGTAGTTTTCATGTACTTGAACGACAGAAAAGGGCAATAAAAAAGGGGTCATAGAAACGGTGTTACAATTGTTGACCGTCAAGTGGACATCAAACAGGACCTCTTCCAATTTTGAAGGACGCAATAGATGCATAGGTATCTTTAGTTTTGAACAAAAATAGCAAGCGATTGAGAGGTATTTGCGAATCGAGCACCGATTACTGTTGGAGAACAAACAGAGCCCATTCCTAAACTTGTGTAAAAGGAGATGTTTCTAACACTGTGAAGTAATTTTATTTCATATGACAGCTTGTCAGACATAAAATCATCAGAAAATGGAATTAAATAAACACAAACTTGGAAAAATAAAAGCATGAAAAAAGTGTTTATTTCAAATTCAAGAAAATAATGAAAATTAAGAAAAAGAAAGCACATAATTTATCTTTTATGAAGAAACTAATTACCTTCGATCATTGCAACCATTACTGCAAGAGTACTTCGCCGTTCCTTTGGATACACCCATTACCTTCCTAGAAAGGAGAGCTTTCTTCGTTTTCAAGTTTCGATTTTAATCGATGGCCCCTTAAATATACATCTAATTCTGTTTGCGCACAATAGTTATGTTCCCGAAAAATACGTGTAAAAATTCACATATACAAAGTATTGCATCTATGGAAAAATAGAAGATTACTTCCAGTCCTAAAAAATCAGCAAAAATAATACAACAAACAATGTATTTTCATGTTAGGATCTCAAATATTTCATTTCATAACGATTGTACATAAATCATACAAAGTAAAATATCCTCTAAAAAGGGAGAACAACGTACCACACACAAAAATTAGGCAATATGATAAAAGTTAGGCAAAAAGATTTTATTCGTTGTCATTTTCTGGCAGTATACGTATACGTTTGCGCAAGACTGCAACATTATTGACATTTTAAAAATGTCTTGGTTATTGTCTTCGTGCTGCATTGGTGAAATTCTTTCTGTAATCTTTTGAACAAAATTAGGATAAACCTTTTGTGGTGCTGATATTTCAGTCGATTTAAGAACGAATAAATATGAACTCAGAAAGTGTATGATGAACTACCACAGTCGATTACAGTTATCTAGTCGTGTAGACGACCAACTTATTAAACAATTCAATGATGAACGTCATTATTGGAAAGAAGAACTAAAGAGAATAGTGGTTGTAATAAAATTCTTAGCCTCAAGAGGACTGCCTTTCAGAGGGGGAAAACGAAACTATAGGTTCAGTGAATAACGGAAATTATTTAGGCACTTTAGAGCTTCTAAGTAAGTTTGATGAACATATTAAAAAGTACGGCAATTCTGAAAAAGGTAATCCTTATTTATCTGCCACAATTAGTGATGAATTCATGGAAGTCATGGCCTCAAAAGTCTTAGAAACTATCGCACTGAAATGCAAAAAGCTGAATATAATTCTATTTCCGTTGATACTACCCCAGATGTGACTCATGCTGACCAACTAACTTTTATATAAAGGTATGTCCAAAATGGCGCAACCATTAAAAGATTTCTGCAATTTATTAATATTAATGGACATACTACAGAGTATGTTGTGGGTTCCTTTTTGGAAAATAACATTTCTCTCAGTGATTATAGAGGTCATTCTCGAACGACAATGTCTCGAATACGTCAGGGAAATATTCAGGATTGCAAGCCGACTTCATGAAAAAAATAAATACGCTATATGCGTATCATGTGCAGGACATTTTTTGAATTTAATTGGTGTTTAAGCAGTAGAATGTATCTCTCGTGTGACAATTTACTTCGATTTTGTCCAAAATCTTTATACTTTTTTCTCATCATCAACTCATTGTTGGAATATACTAACATTAAATTTGAACTGTGATAGAAATAAAAATGTACTGAAAAACCTATCAAAAACACGTTGGTCAGCAAGCGCAGAGGCAATTAAAGCTTTTAACTCCTAATATTTAGAAATTGTCATGAGCTTGGATTGCTTAATTAATGATGAATTACAGGCAGCAAATACTCGACTTTCTGCTGAAAAACTAAGATAAATGAAATAGAAACTGCTTTTTTTTTTAATCTATCCTTTGGAATGACATTTTGATACGTATTGACAAATTAAAGATATTTCTCCTGAGTAAAAATATGGGTTTGTCGAAATGAGTAAAATTATTAAAATCGTTAATGATATACATAAAAACCAAAAGAGATTCTTTTGACCATTATGAATCAAAAGCCGAGAACATATTCTTTATAAAGGAATATCAAAGTGTTCACAAGCGTGTAAGACAACGCAGTGTTAGGGTAACTTTCCTTGAAGAAAATAGAGACACCGATACAACGTTTGAAAACAGCCACAGCCAAAAATTCGAAATAGAAACCTTTTTACCAATAATCGATTCTCTAATTTGCAATATACTAACGCTTGGTAAAAAATATGAGGAGCTTTTTGAAATGTTTGGAGTTTTTGAAAATATTTCTAATTTGAATGAGACAGAAACTAAAATAGCATGCGAGAAAATATCAAAATTTTACAATAAAGGCATTAATGGAGAGAAACTGAACAAGGAATGTCAACATTTCAAGTCGTATATGATCATTAACGATGAAAAGCTGAAGAAAAAGCAAAAAAAAGAAATGGAAAAATGAAAGATTAATAAAAAAAAATAATTCTACAAATGCAGATGAAGAACAATTCTTGGAGGGGGGGGACTAGAATTGGGATCAACACAATCTATTCAAAGATGTATAATGAAAGACTATTAACGGTGTTTCCCAATATTGAAATAATAATGAGAATTTTCTTATAAATGATGATTACTAACGCGAGTGGTGAGCGTTCATTTTCAAAACTCAAACTGGTCAAAAATGAATTGAGAAATCGAATGACGTTTGAATAATTCAAGTTTGATGAGTATTGAAAATGACATATTATTAACAATTGATTTTGAAGACCTAATTAATGATTTTGCTCATTTAAAATGTAGAAAACGATTACTCACATAAAACCTCATTTTACTAAGGATTGCTTTTATTGAACTGTTCACGTATATACATCAAATTAGATTAAAGGGTCGCAGGTGGGGCCTATTTTTTCCTAAGGGACCAGGACCTCAAGAAGTCCCTGACTGCAAATACTATTTTATTAATCTTGATAGGCTAGCTCTCACACACAAACAACGAAAAGTACGCAGTTCTATCCAAGAGATCTCAAAAAACAGCACAGTACACAATAGAAATTACTTATATTTATTTTTAAATAGGTGTATAAGAGTAAAAATAAGGAGAGAAATTACATAATCCTTTTAAAGCAATTATGACTAATCAGGTTATGTATTGATTGATGAGGGATGTAGGGTAACAAAAGCCATCATCCTTATGTAAAATTTATTTCAGATTAAGAAATATCAAAGCATTTCATCCTCTGTAAAAAAAATTTCCAAAATTCTTTTTATTAGACACTGTTTTTTATACAGCAGATTATGTATCCCTCCAGAAACTAATGACACATACTTTTTTAATCCTTATTTACTGTCTCTTTCTACACATAATAATAAGCATTTTTTTTTTTTTTTGTAAAAATTATAAACAAAAGCACCCATTTTTATATTCAACATTTACAAACTCTTAAAAAATGTCAAACCTGCTGATGAATAAAACCTGCTGATGAAACCTATGATCTTCAATAAATAAATAATATTTACATCCCATTGAACTATTAAAAAATATTTCCATACAAAGTAGCATGCATCCAAATTCAAAATCTTTGGAATTATATGAATAAAGTATATAACAGAAATTAAAATGAATATACTTAAAATTACTTCTTTTACATGCAGTCGTTGCGTTAAACTTTATAAATTCTTTATCTGAAATTTTGATTCTTTATGATTTTGCATTCTTGGGGATGGAACAAAATAATATAATTTCTGTTCTGTTTTAAAATAGAGAGCTATTATAATTTTTTTTTTAAAAAAAGACGGTAAAATGTTGAAGAAACACCCACATAAAAGATGGGATAATTTTAAGGAAACAAAAAAACAAAAAAAAAAGCACTGAGAGTTCCAAAGTATTCATTAAAAGTTGCATTAATTTTTAAAAATGATTTTACAATAATGTAGTTTTTGTAGGTATTAATTCATAGGAAAGGTGTGTTCCTGTTCAACAGAATGTAAAGCAAACGTGTTTAGAATGAATGTAGATTAAGCAATAATTTATTTATTACCTGTTTTTAAAATTTTTAATTAGTGCTATCAAAAAAAAAAATATTGGGAACACATGTTAATATATTCACAGTAAGAAACAAAAGATGCAATTCGTAGGAAAAAAAATATCTAGCTTCTATTCAAAACCCCCTCTTTTTGAATAACATTTATTGCACAAAATAGAAAAAATTGATTACAATAACGAATGTCTTTAAAAGATAAATCTTTTTTTTTCAATTCTTTTCATTATTTTTTACAATATTCTTTTGATTAATATGCATAAAGATATTTTAAAATGCCAGTTTCTGTTTGTAATTGATATTAATATGATCAATTATATGTTTTGTTCCCTTTTTCAGTAATAAAATGAATTTTAGTTTGTTTTTTTTTCCAGTTACAATATATATTTGAAAATAAATTTAATAAAGTATTTTAATTAAGTTCTAGAATATTTTTATTTAATTATATCAAATAACTTTATCCAATAGTATATGTCCCTGTAGATTTAACATTCATTTTAATACATTGAAATAATTCCGAAATATTCAAGAAAATGTCCAGAAAAATTCCAATGGATACACAACATACATTTTATTATACAAGACAAAGTCAAAAACATCACATTGAATAATATTCAAAAAATGCATTTAGTTTAGCATCACGTATTTGTATAATATACATCTGCATTTGATGTACTAAATATTATTTTAAAAATATACATGCCTAAAAATAGTAAAATTAAAAATAAAGTACTTAATTTTTTTAAAAAAATAATTAGTGTTTTAATGCACATGCATTCAGACACACAGATTTTAAACAAAACCTATGTGAAATTACATGAAATTATTTGCTGTGATTTAGATTTCTAAAGAAAACACATTCAGTTTAATATACAAAACACATTCAGTTCAGATATTTGAACATCAAAATAAATATTCAATTACATCTACAATTATTGTCTACATATGGATTGCAATTTAAAAAAAAAATGTATTGAAATATAGTATGGATCAAATAAAATTTAATGTACTTATTTATATAATTATTTACAAATTCTGTATACTTATTTTTTTACATTTTCTTTATAATTAGTTAAACTTAGAATAATTTATGTTGACACATTTATAAATTAGTTTAAAATTTATATAAAAAACCCACAAAATTATCATTCAATTTTAACTAATATGTTATTTAAAATAAAATAAAAACAGGGTACAGTAATTATTACCTGAAATTGTTTCAGCAAATTAAGTTTTTAAGACTTCAAAAACAACTATTTTATTTGGATTATTAATTTAATTAAAGTAACCAGTATCTTTACAGAATATAACTACCAATTAATGAGCATTAAAAGGGGAAAGTATAGTTTATTCTATGCACATTTGGTGAAACATGAAAATTCACTGGGTACGATGATATGAATACCAGACAGAACATATTTGTAAAATTTTGAATATACACAATAAAATCCAGTTCTTCATTGAGTATGAATTCATAAGCATTTAACATGGATTATTCACCCTAACAAATATTTGGGTTCACACATTGGATTTCAGTTTCCTCTTTCTCATGACTTACATGAGTACTCAAATGATACTTAAGACTTTTCCTATGAGAGTAACTTTTACTGCATATATCACATGAAAAAGGCTTATCTTTAGTATGAACTAAAATATGCGAGTGTAAAGTACTAGCCTGAGCAAAACGTTTATCACACACATTGCATAAATAAGGTTTCTCTCCGGTATGAATACGCAAATGGACACGTAGATTAGATGGTTTGTTAAATTTTTTGCCACATGCATTACAGATATAGGGGTACTTCTTGTAATGAGTAGCATTAGTTAACACATGATTCTTTGGAGTATCATTCTGCATAGATATTTCCTTCTTCTCGACTTCAATCTTCTCAGCTTTTTCCTTTTTCTCCAAATCATCTTTGTGAGTTTCTTCTTTATGAATGAGATAATGCAGCTGTAATTCAAACTTATGAACAAATTTTTTGTTACATACATTACATGAATAGGGCCTTACATTCTTATGAACAAATGAATGTATACACAATGCACTTGTTCGACTGAATGTTTTGTGACATACCTTACATACATAGCATTTCTCACCAGCATGAATGCGTATATGATTAAAATAAGTAGTTGAGAGAGCAAATATTTTGTTACATACTGTGCACATGTAAGGTTTCCTTCGAGATACATTCAATTGTTTCTTTAAACTATCCATCTGAATTAAGGCTTGCTTTTTTATATCAGATATATATTTATTTTCGGTGTAAGTCGAACAATGTTTGTTTAAATCAGCCCTTTTTTTTACATCAGATAAATGAAGTTTATTTTTGGCACGAATCTTACAATGTTTGTTTAAATCAACTTTCATTTTTACATCAGATGAAGGAAGTTTATTTTTGGTGTGAGTCCGACAATGTTCATTTAAATCAGACTTAAGAGAGAATTTTTTTTCACAAGCATCACAATGATATGGCTTTACATTTCCATGAACAAAAGAATGATAGCGTAAAGCACCAGACTGTGTAAAACCTTTTTTACACACACCACATACATAAGGTTTCTCTCCAGTATGAATGAAAAGATGATTACGAAGAGTATTTTTCCTACTGAAAGCTTTCTCGCAAATATTACATTTGTAAGACTTTTGTTGCGTATAAATGTTATGTGTAAGCATGTGTTTCTTCAGAACATCCTCTTGTGAATATATTTGATTACAGACATTACACTGAAAAGATTTTTGAACTGAATGAATGATATAATGTACATCTAATTGAAGTTTTCGCACAAATCTCATACTACATATCTTGCACACAAGAGATGCTTTCTCAGAATGAGAAATTGAGGGCAAGCATGAAGCACTTTCTGGAATAGAAGATTTATTTTCATTGTGAAGAAATGTATCTTCAGATCCAGAATCTGTATTAGTTAATCTTTTCTTACAAGCACTACTCATATGAACATTTTCTTCTGCATGTGTACAGAAATGCTCTCGAAGCCTACATTCAAAACAAAATGTATCATTACACCCATTACACATACGATCCTTGTTTTTTACATGAATATATAAATGTTCGATAAGATCCTTTGCAATGATAAATACTTTGTTACACAAATTACACACTAGAGCATTCTTTTCAGAATAAATACGTAAATGTTCACTGAAACTTATTTCAGAACCAAATGTTTCATTACGCAAATTATACATGTGCTCCTTCTCTTCTACATAAACACATAAATGTGCACGAAGTTCATTTGCAGAAGTAAATCTTTTATTACAGATATCACACACGTTATTCATTTCTCTAAATGAATATAACAAAGTTTCTCATGAAAATTTACAGAAATAAGTATTTTGATACATGCAATACAGACATAATATTTTAACAGACTTTTATGAATAAATTTGTTTTGATGTTATAATATCCACATCAAGCATATTTCCTGTGGAATTGGAATTTTGCATCCATCTTTAAGAAAATAATTCGTCGTATTTAAGACGAAGGTAATGTCAGTCTGGATGATATACAGTACAAAACCGATAAATTATATTTGAAGCAAATATATCTGTGCCAAATCATTTGTGTAAAAGAAGTGCGACATTTACGTTATAATAATTTGCAAAAAAAAGTAAGAATAGTTTAATACATGATGAGACTTCAAAATTAAAGATAGATTTGTAGCTATCATATAATTACCTTTTGAAAAGCAGAAACTTCTTTTAAAATCATTCCGCTGTATAAGTTAAATATAGAACATCAAAAAATGATGCATTCCGCAAGAGAGGATGAAGAGTCGCAAGCATACAGGTGGTAGAAACATAGATTCTCCAGAAAAAAAATATAAGCGTTCTGTGATTGGCTGAGAGATAAACATAATAGACGAGTCCTTACTGCATCCTCTTAATAAATAACTCGTGCTGCCATCTGTTATCTACACCTAACAATTTTATGAAGTTTACTAAATCTACTTTTTACAGCTTTCTCATAAAACTTTAAGAATGTAATATTTAAAAAGAAATGTCAAATGAAAAAAAAAAAAAAAAAATTAAGTATTAAAATGAAATTTTATTTAAACTGAGTATTATCAATATGATATAATGCCCATTAAGCATTAAAGCATGCATTCAAATAATTTAGGTATGCTAGAAAGTAAAAAATATTCCAGTTCCTCACTTGAAAAATTTTCAATCTACATAAAATTTGATTTTTTACTTGCTGAGATCATAAGCATTTTTTATTATTAAAGTATCCTTGCATTAATGAAAACTTCAAAGATACAATGTGTTCAGCACTATTAATCTTAGTTGATTTTTATCAAGAATGGGTATCTTTTTTTCTCTGTGTTTAGCAGATGACATGCTGTTTTCTTTTAATAGCAAGTCTTTTTCGAATATTTGAGAGTGAAAATAGTTTATGTATAATATTTTTATTTGGCATCACATTAAAAAAATAATATGCTTATAAATTTTAAGGTTGAAGGTTTAAAATTTATGATTTTTGAAATACAATTGAAAAAAGGAATATATCCAACATAAAGTGATACTTAGTAACTTTAGAAAAAGGAAATTCTATTCAAAATTTGATATATTCTTTTCAGATTTCCAGGACCAAATTGATACTCAAGATACAATTGAATGTTTAGTTTCATAAGTCGGAAATTTAAAGGTTTTTTTTTTTTTTTTAGAGAAAATAAGATAATCTAATTAAAATAAATTTTCTTTAAAATATAATTATAATTCCCATTTATAAATGCTTACTATCATTCATATTTAAACAACCAATAAAATAATAAATTCATACATGCAAAAATGCATACGCTAGACCCAAATTTGTTTTTTAAAATACGTACCTGGTTATTTTACGCTGTTGCTGTATGCATGCCCTTAGCGACTGGCGATTTTTGGGTGCGATAACGATTTCAATCTGACAAATTCGTTTTTAGTAACCCTGATAGCTCGTCGTTAGAGAAACTGCTACAGAGTCATTTTTTTTAAATTGATAGCTATTCGTTACTATTAAGGCTCCCGTCTAGCCGCCATTTTGATTTCGTGGACGTAATGTTAATCCTATGGAATTTTGACTTTAATTCTCACATCTTTATTATTTGATCTATTTGAATGCAATAAAGTGCATTTGAAAGAGCAAAAAATAATCAATGTTTCTGTGGAATTACTTTTTTCCTAAGATTTTTAAAAATATTTTTATTCTTATTTTAATTATTCGTTTTTGAGTTTTCCGGTCTTTAAAGAATATTTTCAAATATTTTTAAAAATCAGAGGGAAAAAGTAATTCCACAGAAACATTCATTATTTTTTGCTCTTTCAAATGCACTTTATTGCATTCAAATAGATCAAATAATAAAGATGGGAGAGTTCAAGTCGAAATTCCATAAGATTAACATTAACCCGATGAAATCAAAATGGCGGGTAGACGAGAGCCTTAATTAATTCGGAAGACGATTTTTGAAAATAGCAGGAGAAATTTCATAAATACATTTCATACGGCTTTTTTTTTTTTTTTTTTTTTTGCTATTAAATTATTTATTATTGAATGCCTTGGTGGGATTCTTTATTTGCCCTTTTAAGTTATGTTTGAAAAGTACGATTTGCCTTTATTTTTATTTATTTATTGGTTATGATTTGGACTGAAAGGGTAAAAAAGGGAATGGAGAAAATTTTACTTTTAAAAAAGATTATACGTTCGATTCGGAAGGAAAGACTGAATTTATCCCCCTTTGTGGTACTATTCTAACAAAAAGTAAATTTTTTTTTTTTTTTTGTATAATTCTTACAGCATAATGGTACTATATGTTATTTAAATTTCTTAATTTTAAATTTTAACCACTTATTTTATTCTTTTTACAATGTTTTTACAAATTTAAAAATAATTAAATATAATATATATAAATATAGTTAATACTTATAAATATTTAATACTATTACATTTATAAATAAAAATTACCAAAATTATTTATTATAGCACATCGATCAATAACTCCCGAGTCTAAAATTGAAAATAACATTTTTTTTGCAAAATTTTTTTTTATTCATCAACATAACACCTTTTGTTAATCACCTTTTAGGGTGATACAATCGTTCCAATGCTTTTCCAAATCTTATTTTTTTTTTTTTTCCCGCAAGAAATTTTTTTTGTTGCGAGTAAATTGCGATAAACAGCTTTCTGAATCATCGACTCGTTGCTGTTTTTGTTCCATCGAAAGCAATCGTAGCACCCACTTGGAAAAAACTTCACTTCAAAAACTTCACTTTTTTCACTTCACTTCAAAAAACATTTTTCCTGGTCCGATCGACTTAAAATTTTGACACGTTTCAAGCAAAGGTTAGTACTCTAGAAAGACCTGGTTACTGGTTTACTACGAGCGCCATCTCTGGGTTAGTCTTTGGAGTTATTGATCGATGTGTTATATTGTGATAATTTATAATTAATATTTATTATTATTAAAATTTATATTTTTATTATTGTTTATAATAATAATTTATAATTATAATAATTCATAATTATTATTTATAATTATAATAATTCCTAATTATTATTTATAATTATAATAATTTATAATATTTATTTGTAATTATATTTATTTATGATGGTAATTATTTATAATTATATTTGTTTATATTTATAAGTATTTATAGTTATAATTGTAAATAACTATAAGTTATGAAATATTATAATAATGAAACAAATAAAAATAAATGTTTATATTTTTTTTATGATTGTAAGTAATTATTATTATAATATATAATCACAAATAATTTAATTCTAAATAATTATTCATAAAAATTATAATTATTTTAAATTATTAATCATTAAATACTGCTACAAACGTGAGGTGACGCTTCCTTGCAATGGTTCTCTTTTGAAGGAAGAGACACTTTCAGTGATGTCATCCGTCAGCCAAGAATAATTTAACCAATGACCCTAAAACCGTGATGATGGATTTAGCGACCATTTCGGCGACTTGGCGAGAAACTTAGCAACTTTGGTGACCATCATTTTTGTAACACAATTATTTGTTTCATGAAATTTCTAAAATCGTAACGTTTAAGTGCATTTACATTTGCTACTTTCTTTGTTAGCATCAGTTTCCTTCCGGGTTTTTTTTTTCCATGTTTTAACATCATCATGATGTCATTACTTACATATCGCTACTTTAGCGATCTATTTTTTAAGTCACCATGTTTTCGCCGAAATCGGACCAATACTTCACTTTATGCATGTTCCCGGAGGATTGGTTGGTTAGCAACGGACTTCGTTATTTTGAACTTCGGTCAAGTGACGAGGACGACACCTGAGCAATTTCTCTGAGGTGACTTAAAAACTTGTGGGGATCCTTCAGTTTACGGGGTTGAAGATTTTTCCTCGCCAAATCCTAATTTCTAGTTAAAGGCTGATCGCCAAGGCGTTGTCCTTGGGAGAAACCACCTTGTAGCAACCGTGCGCAAGATGATCCTCTTGCCGAGGGGAGGAGAAAACTCTCTGCGTAGTAATACACTGTTTTTCTGGATGTTTACCATTTTTCAAACGGTCTTGTTTTCTGAAAAGCGTTGTCATCTAAACTGCGCTCCAGCCATCTTCTTGCTATTAAAATGAACCATTGAAAAATATTTTTAAGAAAATGCTTACCTATTTGAAGAAGTAAATTAATTATGTAATAAAAGTAAATAGAAATTAGGTTAAAGTAATTTGATTCTAATAGAAAAAATAAATTGAAGTTCGTAAGAACTTGCGTGATACTGTTTTTAGAAAAGTGTTTTCGGCTTAATCGCGCTCTAGCTATCTTCTTGCTGCTTACCTGAAAGTTTTGTTTGATATTTTAAATGAACCGAAAAAAAAAAATTTTTTTTTAAGAAATACTTACCAATTTGAAGAAGTACATTGAAGTTGTGTAGTAATTAGCGAATCGAAATTAAAGTAATTAAAATTGTAAGAAAAAAATGTGTGATTTTCAATACCGTAAGTACTAGAATAAATAATTTTTATCCCTTAACATTGAAATTGATTTTTTTTTTCCTTCGTTATTATTGGATTACTGAAGATTATTCTCATATTCTTCGGAATGATCAAATTCTATATTAAAATTTGCCTTAATTGTCTGTACTGAACTTATTCATAACTGATTTAGTGTATTACATCGAATCTTTCATATAATTTTTTTCAAAAAATATTACAATTAATAATTAAAGATGTAGTTTGGGAGTAAATATAACTCTACGGTACAGTGCTTTAACGCAGTATTATTTTCCATCCTTTTTTTTTTCTGTTAAAAAAAGTAACTTATAATAAGATAAAATAGGTTTACCAAAATAATCTCATTAGTAAACAGTTTTGGAAAATTAGTCTGTTGTTCCAGATAATGAAATCCTTCAGGTGAAGATGTTGAAAATAAATATCGCTTATAATAAATACAGAAATTCTTAATGATCAAATAAGAATTCGACCTCTGGCAGATAGGATTTTCAAAAGAGTCTATTATGAAGCGTTTTATCGGATGGAAATATAATATAAATAATTTATCTATATAATTTAATAATTATATATTATGGGTATTATGAATTTTTTAATACGTTCACAAATGTCTCTTTTTAAGTAAATTTTAAAGTTAAAAATAACTAACAGTTTTAACTAATATTTCAATAATTTTCTTTAATAAACTTTGCCACCATATAAAAACGTTGGTTTTTATATCGAATTTTTTTCCTTCGTTATTATTGGATTACTGAAGATTATTCTCGTATTCTTCGGAATGATCATATTCTATATTGAATTTTGCTTAATTGTATTGAACTTATTCATAACTGATTTAGTGTATAACATCGAATCTTTCATAAATTTTTTTCAAAAAATATTAAAACTGATAATTGAAGATGTAATTTTGCAGTAAATATAACTCTACGGTAAAGTGCCTTAACGCAGTATTATTTTCCATTTTCTTTTCTGTTTATAGCTTTTAAAAAAAGTAACTTAAAAGAAAATAGATTTATCATAATAATCTCATTAGTAAACAGCATTGAAAAATTAGTCTGTTGTTCCAGATAATGAAATCCTTCAAACAATTTGAAACCTTGTAGATAGAATTTTCAAAAGAGACGACTGTGGAGCGTTTTATCTGATGAAATTTTGATCAAGCAATATTTTATAACGCAGAGAATAATTTATCATGTGAATGAAAAAAAATGTTACTGCATTCTAAATTAATCTCCTGTTAACGTATCAAAATTTTAAAAAATTCTTTTTTAACTAATTAAGAACATTTAAATTTTTTTTCTACATGTTAAGATTTATCATTTCAATAAACTAATATCTTTAGAAACTATCTCAATGTTGAAAGGATTTTATGTTGTCTCTTTCTTTTTTATTCTATCATATTAAAAATTATTAGAAAACTACTTATTTCACTTATACATCTCTATAGAATAAATTACATGAACATTTTTTTTCTTCCAAAAGTAAAACAAAGCAAACGTTTGAAAGCTATATGATATCAGAATTATTTTCAATAAAAAAGAATATACCTTTCCTTTCAGCGCAATTTATATTTCAATGAATAAAACTAACTAAATTTAAAAGCTAAAGAGTTTTAATTTACGGTGCATATTTCTCTTAAAAGGAAGGAATGTTCTCAATATCTATTATATTAAAGTAATTGGAAGTTCCATAATTAAGTTGAAACAGTAATAAATAATACAAATCAAATTCACATCCTCCAAATATTTTTGCAAAAATTAAAACGAGATCCATTCAAACAGTGGACAGATCATATTCATGTATTCTTAATCTGTAGAATCTTTTACATTAGTTAAACATTAATTTAAAAAAGTTAAACATTAATTTTTTTTTATTTAAAGTTTAAAAAATTCAATATTGCTTTAAAAAATATTGTATGGGCATTAAAGATGAAATGTTATATGAACAGGGTAATCGTAAAACTCGGAATCTTAAATTACTAAAAAAAAAAAAAAAAATTAAGAAATTACTTTTTTCTTATCAATTAATATTCTTATCAATTAATACTATTTAGAATTAATATTCTTATCAACATTGGAATTAGGTTCGTTAAATCACAAGCAATAAAAAAATTAAATGAATTTGGTTAATTTTAGGATTTAAAACAAGAAGAAATACCAAATGAATTTCTTTTCTTAGAAATGCATATTAATTATAATTTATTGCAGTATAATATATGTAATATCAAATATCATATCACACAATCAATTATTTGAAATGAAATATCAAAGAACTTAAGTATCCTTGAATTTTTTGGACAGTTTAGCTGAATTTTGTGCACAAATAAAATAGAAAAAAGGGTTAAGGCTCCCGTCTACCCGCCATTTTGATTTCGCGGACGTAATGTTAATCCTATGGAATTTTGACTTAAATTCTCACATCTTTACTATTTGACCTATTTGAATGCAATGAAGTGCATCTGAAAGAGCAAAAAATAATGAATGCTTCAGTGGAATTACTTTTTTCCTAAGATTTTTAAAAATATTTTTATTCTTATTTTAATTATTCGTTTTTGAGTTTTCCTGTGTTTAAAGAATATTTTAATATATATTTAAAAATCGGAGGAAAAAAGTAATTCCACAGAAGCATTCATTATTTTTTGCTCTTTCAGATGCATTTTATTGCATTCAAATAGATCAAATAATAAAGATGTGAGAATTTAAGTCAAAATTCCATAGGATTAACATTACGTCCGCGAAATCAAAATGGTGGGTAGACGGGAGCCTTAAGGGTTTGAAGGTAATCCAGTCATACAATGCTGATCTCAGATAAAATACAAGAAAAGAACAATTCATTTAATTTGGTATTTTACAAGTAGAACTTGACAAAATAATAAACATATAAGAAAAACTGATCTGATTTCTAAGACATTCTTGTTTGATATAAATCAGTTCTTTGATAAAATCAGTTAAATAATTCAAAGTTAAATGTTTGTAATTACTAATTTTTAAATAGTAAAGGAGAAGCACTTGCATTGAAATATATACTGAAAATATTTTAATTCTGATTGTTCAAATGAAATGAAACAACTGATGAGACATTTCTTAAGCTAAATGATGAAATGCAACTAACAGAAGTGAAGAATATTTATTCAATTACAAATTAATTAATGGAAAAAGAAAAAAAAATTAAGAAATTTGTTTCGTTTTGGAGTTCCATTGCAAAAAACTTTCGACAACAGACTTGATAAATCGGAACAATGGTTAGATGAAGACTCGAATCCTAACTGGAATTCATCTGGCTTCTATACAACACCACTTAAGGACTTTGAGATCCATTTCATTTAACGTACAGTAATCATCAGAATACGCACCTACGACTCAACTTCAAGGTCGCGATCCTTGAAAGAGATAAAGGCCAGAAAAGAAATTAACATGTCGAAACCTAAATGTGAAAATCAAGTAAATATAATATTGTTCCTGTAAAATGCAAATTCTTATACTCAAGATTTTATATTATACAAACGTATTATTAAATTAAATCAATATTTAAAAAACTAAAAAGAAAACCGAAAAACGTAGGTGTCTGATTTTGAAATATTAATTATTAAAAAAAGTAAATGGAATACTGAATTTAAAACAATTCGCATATAATCGTATTACATAAGAATTTAATGACAATTAACAAAGATCAACAGCTTTAAACATTTTTACCTTTAGTGTTCCTTTTTTTTTCGGAAAGGGGGGGGGGATTTTTTTAAAAATCTTCCCAATCTGGATCTCCATCAACGTCGTCCATAAAAGGAACTTCGTCGTCATCACTTAATGCTAAAATAAATAAATAATACATTTGTTTAAAAAAAAAAGTATAGTTATCTCGAATGATATTAAAAATTTAAAAAAATTATGAAATAAAATACCTTCTAGTAATTTTTTATTTGAAGTCTTTGGCATCTTGTCCGAAATGCCTTCGGACTCTACCGTTGGAATTTCAATTTTTTTTAACTCGAGGCCTTTTTTTCCATATCCTGGGAAAACCAGAGAGATGTCCTCCAGAAATAATTGCACTTTCGCATCCAGAGACTTCATCGTACTAAGTCTCGTTCTTCTGTAGAAATGCAATGTCATGTATTGCTTAAGATGTTTTTCAGATTGTCTGCTTACTATTGCTTTTTTGAAGTGTTTGTTCTCATTTTCTAAAGGGTTAATCGTGTTAAGTTTATCTATTTTACTAACAAATTCTCCCTTTTTATGATTTGTGGTTTTGTGCACAGCGTCATTAAACAATTTATTGACGCTGTGATACTGGGTTGCGCTATCCGTACATGTAATTGAAGTCTCTAGATGGCAATGCCTAGCAATTAGAGGCCAAAGATCTCTCTTTTTTTTTCCATCCACAAGAAAAAAAAAAGCCCTTCTTTGTCCTCACTGTAAAATAAAAAAATTACAATTGTAAAAATATTTGTTTAGGTCTAAAAATAAATAGTTATCTAATCGTTACATACCGACAATATATTCCAAGTACAACTTGGGTCATGGTTTGCGTTTTTCTGCCTCTATTATATTTTCTTTTCGTTAGGAAAGTTTCGTCCAAAAGGATTGTCTTATCTACAACAATTTATATTAATTTAAAACAAAATACATTCTCATATTCAATGCATGTATAGGGCTCGTTTTAAAGATAATTGCTATTTTTTACCTGGTCCTCCTAGAAGTTTGTCGTGATGAGATGCTACTATTTCTGTCACTTCTCTCATACGAGAATAAAAATCGACAATAGTAGCCCAACTCATTTGTGGTTGTCCTCTTCTATTACGGAATAGATTCAAGTGTTCTAGAACTAAACTCACTTGCATTTTGGTGACGAAACAAATTATCAGTAAGAAAACATCAAGAAGGCGAATTTTCATGTTTTCAAAAAAGGTATTTGATAATGGATTAATCTGGAAAAAATAAATATCTATAAGATAAAACGATTGACAATATCCTTTAATATTAACTGATTTACTTTCATGCGTTATTATATGCTAGAATATGCAGTATAAACGTTGCAATAAAAGTCGTTTCGTATTTTAAAAGCCAATAAGGAAAGAACAATATTTTTCTTAAAAAAATTTATTTTAATTGATAGTAAAAAACATTCTTGCTTATGAAATTCTATGTGAATTAACTAATATATACGTTTATATCATAGGAAATTTTTTGATAAGGTATACTTAGTTTTGAGATATTGCAAATTTTCATCATTTTTTTCATTCATTGGTGCTTGTGAATTAAAATTTGAAATCATACTTTTATATAAAATTTACGTTCGTACTTAAACATAAATAAAAAAATCTAATACATGTAGTTTCGAATTGAAGCCCAAGTACAGTAGAATAAGTCTCTTTTAAATTTCTTCTTTCAGTATTATATGAAGATTTCAAAATGCTATAAAAAGGCATAGCTCCGAAATAACAATGCCCCATACATTTAACGGTGCACCTTATAAATTTTCATACTCATAATTTAAAAGTTTTAATAATGTGAACAATATACTTTTCAAGTACATGCGCGCGCACACACACACACACACACATATATATATATATATATATATATATATATATATATATATATATAATTTCCTTTCATACATTTGCTATTTCTTTAAGAAAACATTTAAAAAATAACACTACATATAAAAACTTTTACTCGTCTTTACATGAATTAAATTAATTTACCTTTCCCGAGCATCCGTATCGATATTTATTCTTACAAATCCATACCCAACCTAATTTTCGACTGGAATCTTTATTTGCCGAAGTCTCATGTCCACAAATGGGACATATGGGGGTCGAAATTCTATCCGGCAATACTCTTGCTTCCGTTAAAATATCTTTAACAGTTTCCTCCTTCAAGGAGCCAATATCAAATAAGTTTATATTTTCTAGTGAAGGATGCATCTGAAACATTAAGAAAATTACTCTAAATTAAGTTGCATTAGTTGTATTGAGAATAACAAATTAAAAAACAGGCGCTTTTATCAAAATTTACATCATATATATTATTTCTGGTTATATTAGTTCAATTAGCTCTATAAAAATGAAAGTAATGATTACACTAATTTAAAACTCCATATCAAAATTTCGTAGCTTTTGCAATGAAAATTTATAACTTGAATATCATGAATTGCTATAGTATGGATATTATTCACTATTTTTCGGAAAGAAAAAGCTAAAATTCTCTGCAAATTTCATACTTAACTCTTAAAAATGTTAACAGAGAAATGTTTAAATGCATGCTGAAAAAATATAAAAATGTGTACAAAATACTCAAGATTTAGTAAAATATATGCATTATAGTATATTAATTATCAAAATAACTCTGAAATATTTTATGAATGAAATATTTAATAAACGTACCGTAGAAGAATAAGCAGCAAAAATTTAACTAGATTCTGATTTGACAATGCTCTGAAAAATGAAATATTGTATAAATACGTAACTTATACAATTACTAAACAAGTCAAACAAATAACGATTGTGTCAGATTGGATGAAATGTGCCTCCAGAATATTGAAAGATTTGATAGCGGGGAAACACTTTCTTCTGTACATTAGAACAGTAAAAATATTAAGAATTTAGATGCATAAAAAAGTGTAAAAAAAATCATAAATAATAAGCAATTCCAAAACAATATTAAGTCGCAAATCAATTTTATCAATAATTTTAAAAAATGCATCCAAAGTCCTTTTGTCTAGTTTAAAATAATGACTCTTATATTCTTATAACAAACAATAAATTCAACTTTCATTAATTTACATATATATATTTACATATATATAAGTTATCATAAAATTAGATTAAATCAGAATATATAATTCATTTACTCTTATTTAACGGTAGAATGTCAGTACAGTCTAAATATCAATTAGCTAATACGTAAAGTTGTATTTTATTAAGAATATACATTGAATATTTTCAAGATATTTACCTAATGATTCAAAAATATGCTCAACAACTTGAAATGCTCTTCTTTTTTTCAATTTCAATGCACTATTAAGGTGGGAAACAAAGAAATTTTAGCGTTGCTTGAAATTTTTGAGAATCTGTAAGAAAGAGAACAAGTTCTGGTTTCCAAAAAGCTATATTTTAGGTCTTTACAAGTTATCATTCCTCTTGAAAATTATCATCCAATAGGATTTCGACATTTTGTAAACAATCTTACATGAAAGAAACAGGCCCCATTATTAGCATACGAGAGGAGAAGCCTGTTACTACCCTACCTCCAAAATAACCATAATTCAAATTGACAATGACTAGTCAGAATCGGTGACAAGTAGTCCCTTTGACAAGAAGAACAAAAAGATTCCCCCGATTGTGATTGACTGGTACATTAAAAACATCATGAAGATCTTTCCTTATCAATTCTGTGAAAATTACAGCGTTGAATCCAACCCTTACCAAGAGTATTCTAACTACAAATACCCAACAAAAAAGAACAGTTGAAGTTAAACATAGAACATTTGAAGCATCCTCTTTCACCTCCTCCCCACCGCCTTTAACCTTTAGAACTCGGCCGATTCTAAGTCAAAATATCCTTTCCAGTCGGCGCTTTTAAGATTGAGGAAAATTTTTCTTTCCCCCACTGTTAGATTCGAGTTCACGACATCAGGTAGGTTACGTTTTTTAAATTTCCAGCAGTGGCGTGAACTGCTTTTTCTTTGTCTAATGGAGCATAGCATGGATAGAAACATGAAGGTATTAATGATTTTGTGAGTAAAATTTTTGAATTGGTAGTAAAGAGAGGATTGAATAGTGTTAGAGTGACTTATGAGTGTTGAGTGGGATGAGCGATATGATTGGTAGAAGCGAGCGGAGGGTAGGGTCTGCCGTGGGTGAGGGGGAGCAAGCGCTCCGCTCTCGCCGGGGCAGGGTAGAGGTAGGTGAGAGGGTAGAACTGCCGATGGGAAGGGGTGAGCGGGGCTCAACCCTCAGGGTGGAGAGGGAGAGAGAAGAAGGGAGAAACGGTAGGAGAGAAAGTTTTTGATCAGCTTTTCGAACAGCTGATCGAGGTGGGGAAGTAGGTCAAGTTTCGGTTTGTCGTAGGTTTCTTTAAAAGGTCAGATTTTGGATTGATGCAAGGCGATGATAGTAGTTAATTTCTTGAATGATGGTAGATTGGGCGTTGATGGTTGGGTTGTTGTGGTTTTCAATGCTATTGAGAAATGACTCACAGAGCTTGTGGATAGTTTTTGCGATGGAGGGTATCTTGAGTTCAGTATGAAGGAATCGGATTGCCATGTATCTAGGGGCTCTTGCGATGTGTCGGAGGAAGATGTTTTGGGTTCTTTGAACTCTGTTTCTATGATTGATGGCGGTGCAGCCCCAGATTTGGCAGCCGTAGGTGATCACTGGTAGGATGTAGGTTTTGTAGATTAAGAGCTTGTTTGAAAGAGATAATTTTGACTTTTTTCCAAGTAGTGGTTGTAGAGAATAGAATTTTCTGGAAGCTTTTTGGATGATGGACTCGATGTGATATTTAAAGGTGAGTTTTGGGTCTAGCTGGATACCTAGATAGGTGACTTGATCAGCCCATTCTATGTATTCATCGAAGAAGTTGATAGGAGGAGGTGGGTTGTAGGGTCTATTGCTGTGGTTGAAGAGGATGGCGTGGGATTTGCTTGCATTTATTTTGATTCTCCAGAGAGAAAGCCAGTCTTCTAGGATCCCGACGTAAACTTGGAGGATATATTGGATTTCAGTGATAGATTTGCTTTTTGTTAAAATGGCCGCGTCGTCCGCAAAAAGGCAGATTTCAACATAGGGTGAGGTGGGGAAGTCATATGTATATAAAGAAAAAATTTGGGGAGAGATCAAACTTCCCTGTGGTGTTCCTGCAGATATATGACATATTTTAGAGAGCTGGTGATGAAGTTTAACTTGAAATGTTCTGTTTGATAAATAGCTATTTATAAGTTGAATGAGATAAGTAGGAAAGTTGAGTTGGATGAGTCGGAAAATCAGTCCCTTGTGCCAGATGCGATCGAACGCTTTCTGTACATCAAGGAATAGACCACCTGAGATGATTTTATTTTTGGAATTGGATTTTACGAAATTTACTACTCTAAGTAATTGATGACAGGTTGAGGTCTCCTCTCGGAAGCCATGTTGATGTGGAGGGATGATATTGTAGATGTCGGAGAAGTACTGTAAACGTTTAAGGATGATTTTTTCAAAAATTTTTGCTATTGTAGAGATGAGGCTGATAGGTCGGTAGTTGTTAGGATCTTGAAGGTCTTTTCCTGGCTTCGGAATCATGGTGATGACTGCGTGTTTCCAGGCTTGAGGAAAATGATTTAATTGAATACATCTATTGAAGATTTTAGTGAGATAGGTGATGGAGTTGAGAGTAAGGGATTTTAGTGCAAAGTTTTTGATTTTGTCTGGTCCCGGATGATTTCCATGACTTCGTTGGGAGAGGTGAGAGGAGGGTTGTTGGCGTCGTGTGGAGTGTTGAGGAATCGGTTTACTGTGTCTTCCACCATAATGGTGTGCCGTTCATTTTCGGGTTCTTCGTTGACTTGGAAGGAGTCTTCGAGGGTGTCAGCGAAGAGGTTAGCTTTGTCGATGGTATTGTAGACTGGTCCTTGGTCACTATTGAGAGGAGGGATGATGGTAGGCTTGGATTGGTGGTACTTGATGAGTTTGTAGAGTGAGTTGTCTTCGGCATTTGCAGTGAGAAGGGTGGAATTTAATCTATTTTCTCTGATGAGGTTAAGTTCTTTTTTGATCTCTCTTTGCATTTTGTTTAATGTAGTGCGGTATGGGGGGAATCTTGTGTCTTGCCACAATTTTCTTTGTCGATTTTTTTCTTTTATTTTCTCACGTAGGTGAGGTGGAATAGTGGAGGGTGAGGAGGAGATAACTTTGCATTTACTAGCTTGCGTAATTGCACTATTGATGGTGGTGGTGAGAAGGTTGATTGAATTATCAATTTCTTCAGTATTTTCTATTTTTGGGTTTCCTGGGATATTGTCGTGGATGATGAGCTGATATTTATTCCAGTTTGTGAAGTTGTAGCTGATTGGAGCTGGGGGGGTGAAATCTTGGAGGCTTACAGTGAAATGAACCGGGTTATGGTCGCTCGTAAGGTCGGGTATGGCTATTGCGGCAATGACGTTGATACCAGTTCCTATGCAGAAATCAAGGGTGGCATTTTTGTATCTTGGGCAAGAGGAGATCCTGGTGGGTTGGTTTGGAGCAAAGATATTAATATTTGTGGAGGTTATGAAGTTGAATAATTGTCTACCAGCAATATCGTCTCGGGATGAGGGGCTCCAGGAATGGTGTTTGGAGTTGAAGTCTCCGATGATAAGACAATTTGCCCTGTTTCGGAATACTTTCTTGAGGTCTTCTATATAATTAATGGGGGCTCTGCCATTCGGGATTCTATAAATATTACATATGGTGAGATTATTGTTGTTGTTCCAATTCAAAGCGTTAGTAGTGGTAACACACCAAAACTTGAGGTGAAGATTTTTTGATGCTATGGTGAGAGGTTTTTTTGATGGAAGTAGCTGTCCCTCCTCCTTTGTGAAGTAAGGCGGTCTGTTCTATGAACTGTGTGTATGCAGACCAGGGGTGGCTGAGGTTGTCTGAGGTCAGGAAGGTTTCTTGAATGCATATGATATCTGAGTGTGTCATCTATAGATATAGCTAGCTCACAGGAATCTTGCTGGAGACCATCAGCGTTCAGGAGAATAATTTTTTGAAGAATGCAAATGCTTTGGGTGGGAACATTGGGGTGAAATCTAGACTAGAAGGGTGCAGCAAGCCATAAACACAATGCTGCTTTGACTATATTTGATGAGATGTTGCTATGAACTGCTTGATGGAGAACATTTCAACAACTTGTGGATTTTGCATTTGGGCTGATAAAAGAAGCTAGGTTTGAAGTTTGGATCAATTAGGCTCCATCTGTGGAGGTTTGGTGGGGTGAAGTGATGGCAGGAACTGCAGTGAAATGGTTGAGGTTTGCTTGTTTGACTTTGTAGCTGTGCTGCCTGTTGTTTAAGACTTTCTTCCCAAACGTTAACCGTCGGGGCGGGTGCAGGTTGGACTGAAGTGGTTTTTTCTTCTTTTTCTGTTATGGGTTTGTTTCTTGGGTTTTTAGGACAACCTTGGTAGTTTGCAGGGTGGGCGTCACCACAGAGACAGCACTGTGGTGGTTGATCGATAGTTTTTTGACAAGCTTTAGTGAGGTGATCGCCTGCGCATTTGAGACATCTTGGAGGGCGGTAACAGTGGACGGAGTTATGGAAGAATCCCTGGCAGCGGTAGCATTGAGGGGGACTGGTTTTCTTCTTGAGCGCTTCTATTTTAATTTTCATTGAGCATAGCTCAGTGATGTTGAAGATGCCTTTGTTTTCTTCTGATTTTGGTAGAGTAATTAGGAATAGGGGCATAGGGTGTCCAGTTTTACGGTTTGTCATGGCGTAGCATTCAATGATTTTGTAGTTTAAGAGGGCAAGTTCGTGAACGATTTCCTGTTTCGGCATGTCGACAGGCATGCCCCTCAAGACAACCTTCATGCATTTGTCCTCAGGTAGTTGGTAGGTATATGCGGATAGGTTGTGTTGTTCAACGTATCTTCGTATGGTGATATAGGCTGCTGGGGTCTGAGGGAAAATTTTAAGGCTTGTTCCAATGAGTTTGGCCGATAATTTGAGACTTGTGATGGTTTGGAGTTCACGGAGTAAGGCTGAGGAGTTGACTACGTTATCTATAGTAATAGGAGGGGCTGTGAGTGGTTTAGGCAACATTTGTTGATTTGGAATGGTTCGGATCGAAGGAGTAGCTGTGGAGGTACTAGGTTGGGCGATCTGGGCGGCTGTTATGACTGGAGTTGGAGCTGGAGGTTGTTTGTTTGCAAGAGAAGCTGGTTTTTTACTAGGGCCATGTTTCTTTTTTGGTTTGGTAGTGGTTTTTTCTGGAGTTGGAGATGGAGGCAGTGGTTCATCAATTTGGAGTTCCTCGGGAGGGTCCTCAATATAGAGAACACTGAATTTGTTTTGGCAGGTGGTAGCTTCTAATTTTTGTTTTTTGCTGGTCTCACCAGGTAAGGAGTTTTTTCTCTGTCGTGGTTTTGCGAGAACAAAGGGAGTTTGGGTGGCAGGGTTTTGAATACCCCATGATTGGCATAAATTTGTAAATTGGTTGAGGTCATCTTTCATTTCTTGATGTTTGAGAATGGAGAATTTTAATCTGGCTTCTTCGATGATTTTAATCAGGTCAACTGAAATGTTATTACTGACGTTGATATCAGGGAACATGAAGTTTGAGAGACAATTTAGTTTATTTTCGGCGAAGATGGCTATGGATAGGTAATCAGAGGAGTTTTGTATGGAGGAGAGGTTAGCGCGAAGTGCATCCACCCTAACTGATTCAAGAAAGGATTCCAACGACTCACCTGAAGGAGCGTTAGTATCCATTGTAGTTGAGGTTTCCATGTCCAGGGCAGGCCCAGGAGCAGATGGCGTAATCTCAGGGGTGGTAGTGGTCTGTAGGTGGGAAATCTCTGGATCTGAGGTTTCCGTCTTCGTCTCAGGAGTCGTCACGGATGGGAATCGAGAATAGAAGAGCAAAAATAGTTAAATACGTGAGCTAAGAATAACCAAAGAAACTGACATTTAATTGCAAAGCGGCTTTCAGAGAGAACTTTCGCAGAAAAAGGGAGAATAAAAAAGGGAAATTTATGACCCGGACGTGATTTGAACACGCAACCTTCTGATCTGGAGTCAGACGCGCTACCGTTGCGCCACCGAGCCCACTGTTAAGTTCAGTTCACGACATGTGGTAAGGTTAGTTTTCTAGTTACAAAGGGGAGATAGTAAGGGTTACTGATTTTTAGTCAGTAATCATTGACGAGAAAGAAAGATCCTAATATTTGGCGCCGTATCATATCATAATGATTTTTTCTGAATTCCTGGTTCCCATTATTAATTGAGTGACTTACAAACTTTCAAATGCATATTTATCATAACTTAGAGTCGTGTATTGCGTAAATTAACATTTTCAAACAAAACAAAGAACAAAGAAAGGGACAGCTATACCATACTACTAAGATATTTTCTAGAATAATTTATTCGGTGCTTGCTTATATATATACAATATATACATATAGGTGTGTAATCACATCGCTTAGTGTGCAGACTTTATCTGTGGTCATATTGCAACTTACCTACTTAATTGCAATATTGAACCCATGTAATTAAAGTAATGCCTCATGTTTTCAAAATTATTCGACGAAATATAAAAAAGAAGGAAAAAGTTAAGAACAATACTTTGAACATTATTATTAAACATTTTATTTTTTAAATTAACATCCTTTTAATGCACAATTATACAATATACTCCAAATATTTTGATTTGACATTTTAATAACATCTCATTTTGAAGCAATAGGAAGGTTACTGGTGACGGACTTCATAAATTTTAACGATGGTCAAGCAATGAGGGCAGCATCCACTCACCAAACTTCCACACCACACCAACATCAGGATTTAGAAACTAGACAGGCTTAACAGCCGGTTTCGATTGAACAAGATTCGAACTCACAACTCAATCCCGGCTACGAGTTTGTGACCTCACTCGTCAGCTACCGTGGCCCTTTTGTGATTAAATATTATCAAAAGTGAGATTTAAAAAATAATTTTTAACTGAATTGAACACGTTTCAAAGCTGCTGAGTAAATCTTAAGTACGTCAAATTAAGGCAAAACCTTCAGTTAATTCATGCATTCTATTGAAAATATTATGAAACACTTTTTTATATCAAATATTTCTATGAATCTTTAATCTTAAAGAAAAAAAAAAGTATTATTATTTTTTGTTTTTGTTTTTAAATGAAACTTATATCTTAAATTAAGAAGTTCTTGTAACAATGCTTTTGAAATGTCTGTTTTAAAAATGTAAAGTGAATTCTTATTTTTAAAATTTTTGGCTCTTAAAAGAGCCTTTTTTGTTTATTTTCTTTTTATTAAAAATGTATCAGTTTTAATCTTTTTATTCTAGTCTTTTGTTTTTCATTGGTTTATTTGATAAGAGATTTTTAAATAAAATGTGTGTTATTCATCTAAACAGTTCTGGTCAATACAAAGAGCCAAATTGCATGCCTTACAGATAATAGTTCTTTTTTTTTTTTTGTATATTCTTTTTCGCACACTATGTGTACTTTCTTCTTTTCTTTTCGTCAGTTGACCAATGAGAAAATTTATTATCATTTGTCTTCATTTTTTTATTACTGAAGGCTCTGCAATTTTATAATTTAATTTTCATATCAAAAATGTTATTAATTCATTCTAAAATCTTTTAAACTGAGTTTTTAATTTAGTTTGGCACGACTTGAATATCAGAAACACAACAATATCGATGTGGCTAAAGAATAATTTTTTGTCAATTTCCTAGTTTGCTTACCAAAAGTATAGGTGGATGCCCTGCGGTCTCCTAAATCAACATATTCCACGTATTTGTGGTAATCTGCCACAATTTTTTGCATCGAAGTAGTTAATTTTTCTTTTTCTCATTCAGCAAAGTCACCATAAGATTTTTTTGGGTGTTTATCAACAAAATTTTCTTCATCTAAATCTTTCCTCAAATTCTCAATTTCTATTTCTGCGAGCAATTTCAGATTCATTTTAAAAATTCGAAGAAAGAACAAGAGAAAAGAAAATTCTATTCATCATAGACTGCATAAAGTCATCTAATTGAGTATTTTTTTCGAATTTGGTTGTTTCTAAAGGTCGCCAATGATAAGGAATTCGCACACAACTGATAACGTTGGCGAAAAATATCCCCACCCAATTACGGACAATAGAAGCAAAGTCGTAAAAAGGGCCAGGGAAAGTTGTAAAAGGATCTGGGAAAAAAGGGGGAAAGAACTGTCTATAGATAGCTTGGTACAGACGTTGTACCAGAGCCGAAGCGAGAGACAAAAAAATTTTTGGTACGACATATGTACCGCCGATGTTTAAAGGTTAAACTTCAAAATAATTTTCCCTCCTCTTTTCTAGCCCTCTTTGAAATCCAAAGATAAAATCAGTGTCCTGCATAGTCTATGAGTAAAGCTAATATATGATCTAATAATTCGATATAAAAACCAACGTTTTTAAAAACAACGTTTTTATATGGTGGCAAAGTTTATTAAAGAAAATTATTGAAATATTAGTTAAAACTGTTGGTTATTTTTAACTTTAAAATTTACTTAAAAAAGAGACATTTGTGAGCGTATTAAAAAATTCATAATACTCATAAAATCAAAACATGCATTTGAAAGTTTGTAAGCCATTCTATTAAAAAAAAATGGGAACCAGAATTCAGAAAAAATTATTGTGATAAGACATGGTGCCAAATATTGGAAACTTTCTTTCTTGCTCATGATTATTTACTAAAAGTCAGCAACCCTTACTATCTTGGAGATAGTAAAGGGAGATAGTATCTCCCCTTTGTGAGTACAATAGTTTTACGAGGCGTCATGTGGTGTGGGGAGTACCCGGTGTTCCCAGAGGGGGAAATTTTTCTTTCCCTCAATCCTAAAAGCGCCTAGATGAAAGAATATTTTGACTTATTAAAATTATTGAAATATTAGTTAAAACTTGTCGCAAACGTCTAAATATTGCATTGTTAGGCGAGTACGAACGATTCCCGAAATTTCAAAGCTCTAGCTTGATGGGAAGTTGGTTAAATTAACGATCGAAAATTTGATGACACACACACACACACACCAAGTGAAATTCAGAAAAACGTTGTAAAAAGGGCCGAAGCAGACGGACCACATACTTTGGGGGAAACTGTCAGTTTACTTTCATTTGACATTTATTGGCGTCATCTAGAAACAGTGCTGCAGAAGTTTACAGGCATTCTTGAAACCGTTTAGAAAAGGCACTTTTGTTTCTTGGTATCCAAGCTCCTATAGAGAACTTATGCCTTCCGCAAAAGGAGTGGAGCTCGTTAATGTCAATCACTTTACTGCCCCTTGTATTGTCACTTTACTTCATCTTCTTATTCAGAGAGTAGGGAGATAAGACAACCATTATACACCGCTTAAGGATTAAGCTCTTTTTTTCCCATTTTCGTCCCAGTCTACATAAAAAAAAACAATTCTCGTATTGCTTTAGTGCATTTAAAATGTCTTTAAGGCTTTTTAAATTATATTTGTAAATATTCTATCTTTCATTCTTCGTGTATTACATCGGAAAATAATTAAGATTTTAAATTGAAAATTTCTACTCTTACTTGAAGTATTTTGTAATAGAAATCAATTCGGATATTGCTTTTGATATGTCCTAAATTAATAACTTTACTTTACTTGCACTAAAAAAAATTATTTTGCTCAATTTGATAATTCCTTATTATTTTGAGTAATTTACTTTAATTAGTATAACAAATTTAGCATAATCTATGAAAATTTTATTAGTAGTACAAAATGTATGAACTGATATATAACATTCAATTAATTTTTTGTAATAATTTTAATTTAACTATGTTTCATATAAAATTTAATTAATTTTAATTTTTAAGCAAACAATTTGTATTATTTCTATAGCTCTCTAAAATATTTTTTACGATAGGAATAATTAACTAATTGATTATTTGACATCGTACATACTTCGTTATTTGGAAATAAATTTTTACCTCCTGATTTATGTTTAATCTTTTTATTAATGGTTTTAGAAGAAACGCATGTTGTATAAAAATGTTATCGAGGAAAGTTTTATAAATTTAACCGGTAGTTTTTATCATAAAGCTTTCAAAATTTTCTTTCACTTAGATTGTATAAAATAGGATAATTTCATATTTTCATGACGCAAAAGAAAACATATATTACTAATACAGATAAAACCATACTTAAAAATAGTTCAGCTCAATATTTCTATTATCAATTAAAGCTATGAAACTGCTTTAAAATTTATTTGTAAGTTATAATGCAATTTGCGAGTAATTTGCACACAAGTAAGTATCCGTAATTTGTTTGAATAGTACAGAAACGTATTAATATTAGGATTGCTGAAGGACAATTTTTGTGATTTGACATAAACACAATATGTTCAATTTATGTTCCAGTGCATTACCTAAATTTACAAAGAATGTGTGCTTTAATAATTACACTGACAAATGGCGTCTTTTAACGAAATTGAGCTGAGCTATTTTGTAAAATTATAAGAAAATAATTATGTTCACCGTAGACACACATAAAATATGAAGATTTTAAAAAAGCCTTGGAATTGTAAATGCGTGCCCGTCGTGAAAAATTAATAGCAAGGAAAAAGAATCCATAAATTTTAAAGGTGACTGAAATAATATGGTACACTCTGTGAAAGAAAGCGCTAAATAATACAGCGGGAACTATGAAAGAGATTTGTCATAAATTTATAAAAGTTCTAAAATTAAAATAAAGTGATATAATTTTTTTTTTTTTAAAATATTCTGTCATTTCTAGGGTAACGTTACTACTTTTTTACTTTGCATGAATAAGTAATTCAAAAATAGAAGAAATTTATTTTGAAACAGCATTCACTTCATCCTTGTTTGATAATTTCTTTACATAATAGCGGTGAAAAAATAAATCTTTATCAAAAGTTTTAATTACTTCGCAAAATACTATATCCGCAAGAAAAAAAAGAATATTTGTTAGTTATACTCTAATAACAGTACTCGAAAGAGGAAAGGGGAATTTTCTTTTTAACAAAATTTTAACATATACTGAAGGAAGTAAGTATTAGAAAATATAACATACTATACTCAGTAGAATAAATGTTGAATTTATTCGAACTGATCAAAATTCATTAAAAAAAAAAACTTTAGAAAATAAGAGCTGTTGTACAGTAGTTTATTTGTATGTTAACAACAGTTTATTTCTTAACATGTATTTCCTTTGTTTGTATTCATTTATGAAATGCTTGAAAATATTTTAAGACTTTTTTTTAATTGATATTCAACATATTGATATGCAAGAATATTTTTAAGAATTCGAGAGAAATTGAAAAATTAAAACAGAAACTATCTATGCCTACATCCCCCCCCCCTTGTTTTTCTCTTCTACAATCTTTAAAAGACAAGTTTTTATACGTGAAATGGAATTTTTAAACACAAGAAAGATACACCTTATACAAAGGGAAATGAGATAATTGCTTTTAGGGGCAATATTCTTTCTCAAATGTCGCATTCATTCTCGATTTCCGTATGATTATACATCATTCTCGAATTTATTAACGTTATACGTCACGTCAATTCCTTTCTTACAAAATCGTCGTGGGTGTCCAGCATATACCTCCATTAAACCTAAAATTTTTAAATATATGTTTGGGATTTAAAAATTTTTTTTGACAGTGTGTGTTTCAGTCGGTTCGTGAGAGAGAAACTTTTCAAAATTGATTAAAAGCTATATTTTATCAACAATGAATTAAGTGAAATGGTTCGGCAACCATTTTCATTAAAAATGTAACACCTAAAAAAATTAATTTTGTTGAAACCATAAAAAAATTTCAGGGTTTAAAGCTCACACAAAAATAGTTTTAGTATTTTAATGACAGAAAGGATAAAAACATTTTGTAAAACATCAAAAATAACAGATTAATAAGCTTCATTAAGTATATGTTTTTCTGCTATATATAAATTGAACCTATTTTCTTTAGATTAAGATGTTTTTGTTTTCCAGGTCACTTCAACTATTTAATTTTTACTAAATAAATGTTTATTATATATTTGAGATGGAATTTTTGTGGAAATAATTCTAATAAGGGGATCTCAGGAAGGTTTCCATCCCGATTCTCAATATTTGTAGGTTCTCTTCTAACATTATTCACTTCGTAATAAGAGAAATGTTACCCTAAGAACTGAATTCAAAATGATATTTTCTTCCTTTACTTATTTTCATTATTACTTTTTTCATTTTCTTTTATCACTCAAAACTATGAGTATTACTCTTAGAATTTAAGCAATATTTTTCTGTCTAACACACACACACACAAAACATGCTAATTTTATTGAAATCATATATGAAAAACAAAAGATTCAATTCATCACGAATGACTTTTTTTTTTGTAGAAAAAATATATTATCAATTATTTTACTCATTTTGAAGAAGAAAACGTAAGAATTTTCTTAAGAATAATATACATCTTTTTTTCAATTATTATTTGATAAGAAGCTATTGTTAATGGATCAGTAATATAACTATAAAAAGAACAACTGATTTTTTTAAAAAAAAATATCATATTTATTGACTTTTAGACAATCAATGCTTGTAAAGAATTTTTAAGCAAACGTTTATTTAATGTACATTTGCTCTTTATTAGCGTACAATGTGTGTGTCATTTCACAGATATTTATTTTGAGTTTCAGAGAAATCAACAATATTAAAACAGTTCATAATCGAGTTGATGTTATTGAAGCCCCGCTGTGTAATCGAGACTGATGCACGTTTAATTGGTCGAGGCTCAAAGTCCTCCCAATGGCGTGGTGTGGAAGTTAGAAGAGGGGGTGCCAGCTCAGGTATCATCCTTGTCATATAACCGAGGTTCAAAATTACGAGGCCTATCACCAATGGTCCTTATGTTGCTTTTAGTGCGAAGTTAATAAAACTTTTTAGTCAATCACCGTTGATTTGAAGAAATCGGAATTTAATTGAAATTGTATAGTATTCATAAACACTCAATATTTTTCTTTTCTTTTCAGTTAAACTTCTTGATTATAAAGACTAATATTTATCTAAATTTTCGAAAGGTTATAATATTATACATTTCTTGAAGAACTTCAGCCTTAATTCAAAATAAAAATTTCAACGTTTAAGTATATGATTGCATGAATTATTTTGATACATATAAAATAATTTTATAACGTTTACAAATTTTTAATGTGTTTACTAAAGATTGTGAAATTGAAATATATGATCATGCTACATTCATTTAAACATCTTTTTTGAATATTTGATCTTTGACTAAAGGGAAATAGACATTCATTTGGCAAATGCAATGTTTTATAAAATATTCAGAGTAAAAGCTTAAAGCAACGCCTTCCAATATTTCAAAAGATATATTGCTGTGTGGAATAGTTAAAGTTTTCCTTTATAATTACACTAATGAATATTCATACAATAACCGTATTTCATTGCATGTTATAGTTTATCCTAGTTTTCATATACAGAAATTATTAAACTCAATGAAAATTAAGACATTACAAGACTTATTAATTCAAAATTCATTTATAATATATATATAAATAGCTCAGCAAATATAACTTTTAAGAAATTGAACATTTTCCTTCCTTGTTCAAAAGTATTACTAATTTATTCAGACTTTTAGGTGCTAAAAATATACACATCCAAAATAATGAGTGAAGAATTTTTGAGCGTATAAATAGATAATTCAGAATGTCTATGTATTAAATTATGAAATGGTATATATTATAGTTTGATAATTATATCATGTAACGGTACTGTGGCCACTACCTTCTATAAATTGCAAAGTGAAAAAATTTTAATAGTTTTTCCCGATTATTGCATATGAATAGAATAATTTACTGCACAAAAATTCTAATTATGGTACTAAGAATGATACAAGGAAATCGCAGGAAAGAACATGTCTTCTATTTTTAGAGAATATATTTCCGAACATTTTTTGAATTGAAAACGGACATTTAATTGCAAAGCGGCTTTCAGAGAGAACTTTCGCAGAAAAAGGGAGAATAATTAATGTGTTGCTTGAGGCTACCGCGCAAACCTTCTCTTTGCCCAGCAAGGGGGACCAACGTTCTTATCTGGTACTTTTGTCAAACAACACTTAGAACTGTCAATCATTGACAGGAAAGGGGGTAAGCAATGTCGTAAAAACTTCTGTCGGCACCAGTTTTCTTCTCGAAAGTGTCCGTCTCCAATGAGTGGTGAATTTCCTGTGAAGACCCTGCGATGATGTGGTGCACGGTTTAGCAACTATTGAATTAGGCAATGAGAAAAATGTAAAAATTCCTAGATACTCCCAAAGAATGGCTCACAGATTCAAGAACTGTGATTAATTTGAAGAAATCTCGAGGAAATCTAGATGTATTGCCCCCCCCCCCGCCCCCAATTTTTTTTTATAAATGTTTATTCGATTTAGAGATAAATTGGGAATATCTTCATTGAATCTATATCGTTGTGGTTCATTTCTCGACTTTCATTTAGGGGATAAACTAATCTATTTGAAGCACATTAAATATATACAAGAAAGATTTGGGAGTAAAATCAAATCTTTTAGCTTATTGCTAATTGGCAGATTTTTCCCACTATCATTAAATAATAGTCCTACTTTATAAACAAGTTCTTCGCCCTACAATAAAGTACGCGGTCTTCGTTCTGAGGACAAAAGTAATGTTTTTACAAATGTAGAAAAACCAAGCACAAACAATGTTCTCAAATCTATAATATAAATTTAGATTTGCCTATTTTACTATGAAAAGATCGTAGCCTCTAATGCCATTCTAATATTTTAAATTTTTATTTCTCAGTACACTCACAGTTAAAGAAAACAGAATTGCATTTCCGCATATCTCTTTCAGACAGTTTGTCGCTTCTTATTTTCTTTTTCCTTTACCAATTTTACCCTTATAGGTATGTCTTTCTCATTATTTTTCATTCATATTTACGAGTAATAAGAGATTTTGCGAATAGACAGTAACCCACTGGGGCTCATTAATGATCCAATTTTAGTGGTATTGATTGATTGTTTCATTAACATTATACGAAGAATCAACACTTGGGCTATTGGCGATAGATCTCATTATTTTGAACATTAAGTGACGAGGACGACACTTGAACTGGAATTCCACTCCCCAAACTTCCACACCTCGTCAGTGCAAAAACTTGGAGTATCATCAGATTTAAAGTGCAGTTGCCCCCCTTTTCAGTGGATCTTTAGAGAAATTTAGACTAGAGAGAACCCACGATTTGAGGAAAACAACGCTGGCAGGTCAGGAGATTGCGATCATGACCACCCGGCTACCGTGGCCAATTTTGGTAGTAATCGAGTCATGATTACATCAAAAATCTTACTTTTCAAACAATACAGTGTGATTCGTATTAAACGAAATTGAACCTCAAATTTTTAAATCGGTGTGAATTTGATATTAAGAAAATGAGGTTCACTCTAGCATCATGTTTGTTACTGAACCGTGGTTCAGAAATACGACATCCACATCGTACAAGCTTTGTGTAGTTTTTACAGGGATTTTAATTTAAGCCAATCCAATTCGGAATTTGCGTATGTATTTAATTCGGAAACAGTCGTATAACAATTTTATAAAAAGAATATAATCCTTAATAAATGGACTTATCATATTGAAAAAAAATCGATAATTCAGATTTTAAAAAAATTCAAAAGTCTCTCTTTTTATTTTATATTGTAATAAGTTTAAAGCATTCACAAATTGATACTTTCTTTGTAATAAATAAGTGAAGTACACTATACAAAGTTATTAATCTAAATGATTATCATGTAAATTATTAAAAACAAATTCAAGTGTTTTATATATATATATATATATAGTTAGCCATTTTGAAATCTTTAAATTGTAAATTTAATTCAATGAATTAATTCTATTTATTGAATGCACCTAAATACTCTACAGAAACAATAATTATTTATTTAAAATAATTTAAGTGGTACCCTGAGATTTAATAGATGTTCCCAGTTCTTCTGAGTCTATCAGAATAAAAATCATATTATTTCAAGCATCCGACATATCATAAAAGATAAAATAAACTTTAGTTTTATAGATTATTCGACTCTGTGATTGAGAGAAAAGTGTAACGCTTAAAAATTTAAAGCGTTATTAATTTTTTGTTTTGGCTCATTATGCATGTTAATTTCTCATAATAACAATTCACAATTGAAAAGCAGCGTGTATCAAATGTAATTTTGCCTCATTGGTCATTACGGGAATATAATGAGTAAAACGAGTAAAAAAAACTTTAAGACAATACCTGTGTAATATGCTAAAAATTCGATTTAGCAAAAACCGTTCCATAACAACATCATACTTTGATATCATTTAATATAAAACAATGAAAAAATAAGAAAAATGGAAATAATTTTTTTTTTAATATTTTATTGCAATTATTCTTAAATAAGTTTATAACTTTTTAACTGTAAGAAACTTTTTATAACGAGATAAGATATAACTTAAAAGTGTTTGAACTTTTTTG
The DNA here is from genome assembly GCA_019974015.1 of Nephila pilipes. NCBI lineage: Eukaryota > Metazoa > Arthropoda > Arachnida > Araneae > Nephilidae > Nephila > Nephila pilipes. Next base: position 654,267 of record BMAW01013113.1, read on the forward strand.
TCATAAATCATGTTACAATACTCGTCTTTTGTTCCATCAGTAACACTTTGAAATATACTGCTGAATTTTAACAGATATGATATGAATTCCAAAAAAAGTTGATAATTCATTCCTGCATTACATATCATTCATCTAGATTCAACTTCTATAAATTTTTTAATCAAATCTTTTGTATTTGAAGAGAACAATAACATTTTTCTCTACAGATATTATCAATCAACTTTTTATGACTGTTTTTACAGATGCAGTGACGAGAATGTTAATAATCTTCCATACATAAGTCATTTCTCGTGCTGCTAATGAAATACTCCAAAAAATCAGAAAAATGTTGATAAACAATAAGAATTTTTTTAAAAAGTAAAAGGTTAAAAAATGAATTACTTGAAGGAGGAAGAGAAAAAAAGTTAACACATAAAATTCGTTATTATAATTTGAACAATAAAATGCTTGTTGTCATAAAGAATCTAAATTATTTATAAGACACTAATAGACGTGAACATATTTTTTTACAATTTTTTTAAATTGAAATACGATTATCAGTACAATTTAAATATATGTTTGAAAATGCTTTTGTATTGCAGGAATATTTGATTCGATAGATTTTAATGATGTTTCTACGATAACTATTTTTTGCAGTTTCTTAAAAGAACAGAAAATATTGAGCTCCATTTTACTCTAGAATTATTATACTTTTTCTTAAATGTCTGAAATAACCTTATTAGAAACACGACAAACATTAAAATAAGTTAAAGTTGTTATGTTCGCTATATAGCATCCAAATATACCCGGGAAGATATTAAAAAAAAAATTGACATATTTCCCTTAAATGAAATTCACATTAAATTAATAAATTTTAAAAGCTTACTGTTGAGATTTTTAATGTCTATGGAGAATACGGATAACAAAAGTTTTGGACGCATAAAAATTTGCTGTATTGATATAATAAATCTATTTTCCAAAATAATAATAATAATAATAACATTGGGATTTATGCTTGATCAGTATCGAAAAACAAGCGATTGATAGGAGTTTTATAAATTTTATTGAAATATTGTTTACCATCTGGATTTTAACATAAATTATACTTGAAATTATGAAGTCAAATGTTAATTCATTGTAATATTAAATGAAATATTTTATTTTATTTGTATTAGAATGGAATTAAACAACTGAATTCTATAAATTTGTTTTTACCTTTTCTTATGATTAATTCAATGTTTCAAAGCAAGACGCAAGAGAGGTTTTCCAGTTTTGATCTGGAAGTTGTAACCCCCCAAGGGCGAAAGTATTTGTAAGTAGGTGTGTTATGTCGAAAAAAATCTGATTCGAAATATTTTTGCTTTCACATGGAATATATATTTTCCCTTTTTTTAAAAAAATTATTAATAAATGATCAATCATATACTTTAAGTTTTAAAGCTGTAATTTATTGTTTTGAAGTTTTATTACCAATTTGATTTTTATCAGCTTTTACAACAAAGATAAATTTTTTTTCTAGTTAAATTATCAGTAATATATTAATTAAAACACTAAAAGTAGAAATTCTAAATATGTTTACATAATTATAAAATGGTTAAAAATGTCCTTGATTACAACAATAAAAATTGAGAAAATGTAAATACGAATCTGTATTGTGTACGTTATTTTTTGAAAAAAATGCTTTTAAAATTCTCAGAATCAATCCTAATCAACGCCATCCGTAAGGAATAGTATATACAGTTTGCATTTACAATAAAATGACGTTGATTCAAATATTGCTAACTTGAATTCAGCGTAAAGAAAATGCAATAAAATTATTTAAAAAATAGTTAAAGACATTTTGCAAAATGCTTAATCAAATACATTCTTGTCAAATTTGACATCTGTTGAAAATTTTTTTTCCAACAAAACCAATTTATTAAAAATAGAAACCAAATAATAAAAGTTTTGCATCATCTTATGAAGGAATGTCAATGAGAAATACAAAACTATTTGTATAAATTTACAATACATATATAATTCTATTCAAAGGAATTAAATGGAGTATTGAAAGAGAAGACCGAAATGAAATGTAGTATTATTTCATCTAAAATGCCCCAAAATTAAATGAAGTTTATTGAATCTCTTTTTCCTTGGAATCAGAAATAATTTTTTCAATTTTTTCTATTATAATTTTATATTTGAACAGTTATGAAATAAATGTAATAATTACTTTAGAATTAAAAAACAAAGCAGAAGAGAGAAAACTAAAATCTGACTTGTATAAATTCAGTCTATATGTTTTATTGCTATTGTCATAAATTGATAAGTGAAAGTCGATGAAGTTTCATAGCGCGAGAGCCAAATACAGTTATGATGGGCAAAAAAAAGTGTAACTATAATTTAAATGTTTGAAAAATGAAAAAAAAAAAAAAAAAAGTAAAATTGGTTGACAAGAAGGAGAGTTGAAACATCGCTATCGTATCCCGGGGGCGCGTCACCCATGTTTGCCACAGACAGCAAACTCCATGGGAGAGAAAAAGAACACTACGGTACCTCAATTGTCGTGAACACAAATTGATAAGCTCTATGGCTTTCCATTTTGATTAAATAATATGTTTTCATGATTTTAATAATTATAAACTGTTTCAATTAATAAAATTGTAATTTCTATATATAATGGAATGTAGTAAATATATCCTTTTCTGCTTGCTGACATACCTCCTCCTCTATAAAGCTTACAATCTCTTTAAATTTTTAATTTCCTTAACAGCTTTTAAAATATTCACCAAGAGTGTTGTAAAAATGCAATTAATATAAAAATATAATTGCATTTGGAACCTTTATATATATTTCTCTCATATATATATGAGAGAGATGATATTTTTTAAAATACTATGAATGATAAATATACAATTGCATTTGGAACTTTTTTTTTGTAAGAGATTGTAATTTTTTTTTAATTCTATCAATTATAAAATATATTTTGAATTTGAAAAATGCATTTGGAGCTTTTACATGTCTGAGAGAATTTTTTTTTTTTTTTGTAAATACGATCAAAATAAAATAATAAATTTTGTAAATACAAAATATATAATTATATTTCGAACTTTTTTTTTTATTAGATAATGTATGTTTTAAATACGTTCAGTTACACAATATATACTTGTATTTGAAACTTTTTTATATGAGAGAATGTATTTTTTTGTAAATACGATGAATTACAAAATATATAACTTTACTTGGAGTTTTTTTTTTTTCTTCAAAACACAGTTATTATAAAGGTATAATTGTATAGAACTTTTTTATGTAGCTGAGGAAGCCTTTTTACTCAGTCTTTCTAAAACTCTTTCCTAAGTTATCGTATGTGACGTAAGCACAATTGGACGACTACCACATTGGAACGTTAATTGCTCGGTTTGGCGATCTTGGCACGTTTCGGAAAAACCTTCAACCCCTCTAACTGAAGGATCCCCAAAATATTAATTAAATAACAGAAACTATGTTAATAAAGACATATTTTATGTTAATAATCGTTTAATTTTTAATACTTTGCATAAAGATTCAACTTGATATATGAATACAAATTCATTCATTTTTAAAGTATACATAAATATCAATACAAATGTAATCATAACATACACTTGTACTTTTGTCTTTATTTATAATTCACTTCGTGTTTAAATTAGCTAAAGTAAAAATGTTTCATCTATGACAGGAAATTCATTGATATTAGATTTTAAGTAAAAAAAGAGAAATAATTAGAAGAATTTATCATTTTTTTTTTTTTTTTTTTAATTTCAACACTTTCCTACGAGTTATAAATTTATAAGAAGCGCTAAGAGCTAAACCAGACAACCCAAAAATTCCTATTACACCAGCACCAATAAGAAACAAGCTGTTTCTTAAGTGAGAAATGTCTTTGAAGAGAGGAACCCTGCCCATATCGCTCTCTCCCTAACGCTGCGCGTGACGGCGAAATGATGTTTTGAAATGATTCGTCTTTCGATTTTGGTTCAAAATTAAAGTACTTTTTGGCCGAGTCAAGAAAACCTTTGTGTGTGTCAGCAGAAATAAATACCCATCAGTCTGGCGACATAAATTCGGTTAAGATGACTCTCTTTTCAACAATTTATCCCTTAAACATTCTTCCATTTTAATATTTCAAATGCAATGTTCAGGTGATGGTAAACTAAAACTTTATTATTGTAATGTTTGCAACAAAGAATTTTTTGAAAATGATAAATTGCGCAAGCATATTTTAACACATTTGACGAAAAAGTATGAATGTAACTTTTGCAACAAAGTATATACTCGTGGGAATGCTTTGCGAAGACATTTAATCACTCACACAGATGAGAAACCCTTTGAGTGTAATGTTTGTAACAAAGTATTCACTCGTGAATATGATTTGAAAAGTCATTTAATAACTCACACAAGTGAGAAACCCTATATCTGTAATGTTTGTAACAAGGCATTTAAACGAAAAGAATCATTAGCTGTACATAGTAATGTTCATTTAGAAGATAATTCTCAAAAAAAGTATGAGTGTCATATATGCAACAAATCATTTGCTCTGATTAATAGCTTACGTTTCCATTTAAATACTCATTCTAAAGAAAAGTCTCATGTGTGTAATGTATGCAGTAAAACATTTTCTCATAAAGGTATTTTGAAAGGCCACTTAATAACTCATACAAATGAAAAACCTCATGTGTGTAATGTTTGTGGCAAAGCATTTGGACGAAAATCTTCATTAACACAGCATAACAAAGTTCATGCTGAAGATAAACAGTATGAATGTCATAAATGTAATAAAGCATTTGCTCATAGTAACAGTTTACGTATGCATTTAGCAATTCATTCTAAAGAAAAAACGCATATATGCAATGTGTGTGGCAAAAAATTTGCCTTGGCTGTCTATTTACGTAATCATTTAGTTACTCATTCGAAAGTAAAATCTCATGTTTGTGATGTTTGTCAGAAAGCTTTTTCACAGAAGGGATATTTACGTTTGCATTTGCGTTTTCATACTGAAGAAAAGCCTCATGTGTGTGATGTATGCAGCTCAGCATTTTCTTATAAGAATGGCTTGAATAAGCATTTACTACAGCACATGCAGAATAAGCCTGATATGACAGTGAAGGTGACTTAATAGAGAGCCATAGTTTAGTCAATTTATTTGAATAGGTGTTTTTAAGCTACTCCTCTCATTTGTAAATATAACAAATATTATTTAAAAAAAATTTCTCTTTTGTTGATGTTTCTTACTTTTCTTTTAAAGCCCTTTCCACAAATTTTCAATTCCATATTCACACATTTCACCTATTTTGTATGTCATATCTTAAGCTTTGTATTGTTTTTTTTTTCTGTCTTTTCTCTCCCATTTATTAAATCTCTGTTAATATCGGTTTGTACTATTTCTGAAATTCCCTTCCAAAGTAAGACAAACTTTAAATTTAAAAAATATGTAGTTATGTCCATTTCATTTTAAGTCACTAGTAAAAATAATTTAACTAAAAAACTTATTAATTAATAAAACGGTGAAAATTTATTACAAGTGACATTTAGCACTACAAAGAATTTTTCTCCTGCTTGTATTGCTGCTTAAATTCAATTTAATATATGCATGTGAAGAATACAAATGTTATTCTCTACTTTCTGTGAATAAATACTAATTAATCAATTGTATTGTGTCTTCCAGTTTTAATGTAAGAGTTGGATAATAAGGGATTGGCACTATCATCCAAAGAAGTCAAATCGTATTAGCAATGCTTAATGTTTCGAAAAAGGGCCAAAATTTTTTTAAAAAGATGTTTCTAATGGTAGGGCTTTGGTAGAAAAGTATCACACAGAATTTGAATAAGCTTCCAAGTCAATTTTATTAATTTCACTTGGATATAGGAAAAGGTATCCCCTAATATAGTGATGTATTAACATAGTTATGAACATTCAATACATGGCCATGATGAATATATTTTGATCAGATAGACTGTAATGTTGTTTGGCTTTTTTGCCCTAATGGAAAACTGTATCGTAAAAATTATTTGCACATATTTAAAATAAAAATTTACTAAGTATTATTAATAGTATCATATGTTTGAATGATCAATTCATGTAAAAATTATTAATTCATGTATTTATGTTTACAAGTAATAACATCTAGAAGTGTATGGATTAATTGGAATGAAAATAACTCTACTTCTACTTGCTCCATATATATATTTCATGAAATAAATATTAGTAATCATTATTAATGATATTTAATTATATGTTGTAATTGTAATTATTTATTATCATGATGAAATGGAGAATAATCAAGGAACTACATAATTATTTTGTAAATGTTTTTTATGTTTTTAGTGTTAAAAGGAAATGGTGTTTTTTTTTACCCCTTGAAAAGCTGAGAGCCAACAAATCAATTATATCAATATTTTCCTTTTATCTCATAAATTGATGTGAAAATATTAAGGAAAGTTCTAAATTATATTTTAAAATTATTTCTTGAATTTGAGCTCTAATACTGGGATAAAAATATTTCTAATTATTCAATCAATACAATAAACTGATGTTAACGTATAATTTTGTAAAAAATTTTCCTGTAATAAAATATTACATACATCTGTAAGGAAATTAAATTTTGAAGTTGGAAGCATAAAAGAATATTTTGAATTTTTTAAAGATTGTAATATATATTTTGAATTGCCTATCCAACTATTTGAAAAAGCTTCAGGGGGGAAACCCACTCAATAGTCATGGGATTCTTTGTAAGGTAAAAAATTAGTGTTGAAGGGCTTTTATAAAATACCAATATTGAGGTAATTATTCATTTTAAAAGAAAAAATTGATGAACCTTTTCGTATATGAAACTCAACAATCAAGAATAGATTTAAATTTTTTTTTTTTCCTAATGAATACTTATTAACAAATCTGAACAAAAATTTGCATAAAATTACATTCAATTAATTCTATTAATTGTTACATTTAAAACTGCAAAATAACCTCTTTATTCAAAATAATTAAGGAATTTAACTAGTAAAATAAACCATCACACACACACAAATCCCATACATTTTTACAAATATTTTTTTTAGGTATAAATTTTACTATTCCCAAAATAGTTATTAAAACGAATAAGACATTCTCTGATTTTTGATTAAGGTAATAGATGTTAAGTTTCTTGGACGATTCAACTATTATACATATAAGTTTTTTATTGTAAATAATTCAAAGCATACAAAATAAATTTAATCTTTTATATACTAAAAAAAATTATTTATTGTTATTTATCAATTATTGTTTCATTCACAAAAGGTGTGTGTTTTAATTTCATTTATCAAAACATCAAGGATAACAAAATAAATTACCATTGATCTTGATTTGTAAAGTCTTGTTGTTAATTGAAAAGTTAATATGTACAGTATTTAGAAATGTGTTGAATTGAGGATATGGGTAGGAGATTGTAGGGAACCCAATTTTGAAAAATAAAACAGGAAAATCAATCAGAACTATCTATAATATCTATCTTTTTTAAAAAATTATTATTTAGTGATTTATGCACTATTATTTTTCAAAGCAGTAATTTTTGGGCAAATGACAAAATTATTTCAAATGAACATATAATTTTTAACTCATTTGATATTTTTTTAAATGTTTTTTTTTAATTTTATTTAAATGAAAAGAATAAATATGCTTTGCCAAAATCTTAAAATTAATGTAAGAAAGATATACTTACTACTGAAGCGTTTGATGCTCGTTAAATCTGTCGAGGAGCAGAATTTTCCCCTTGGTGAGATAAGAGGAACCAACACATGTGTCGTCCTCGTTACTTGACCGAGATCATCGATAATAACCCTATTATGCTTCATAATGCGACGCTAATAAACAACCAATCAAGTACTAAATCATACTTTTCTGATTGTTTTCCTGAAATTATATTCATCACAATATTTTATGGTCAATATTTCCCTACTAATTTTCCAAAAAAAAAATTCAGGAGTAAGTCAATTGTAATATTATTGGCAATATTTTTACGTGCGAATTCAATTAGAAGTTTTATCAATGAGAAAATAGTAGCATATGAGAGAATTGAGAAATATGTGAAATAAATGTATAGTAATTATTTTTTTATATATAAAATAGAAGTGTATTGTATTACATATCTAATTTTTTTAAATTTGCTCATCGTATTTTAAAAAGTACTAATTCTTAACCTATAAATAGATTTACTAAGTACAGTGTCCTCTCGGTCATCCGGCAGACATCGTACCTGAGCATCACCGGACTATTAAATCGCTAATAAATACGTATTTTTAAATAGCAAAATATGTGTATAATTGCATAAAAGTTAATTCAGTACGTGAATACGTAAGTGTTAAACATACAAAATGACTAAAACTTGAAAAAAAACAAATAACACACATTGTTCTATCGAAGTAAAAACCATAAAATAATATTCTGGCTAAAAGCGCGGGTTGTTGACAGGGTCGGAAAGGTGATTGTAAAAGAGGGATATTATGATAGTAAATGTTTATTGGCGCTTAAAAACAATCTGGCAATGCTGCGCCAAATCGTGTGCTGATTTTGATGAAAGAAGAAGAAAAAAAAGGGAGGGTCAAAAATAGAAAAGGGTCGCTAAGGTATCTTGGAGACGCGTCACCTTCGTTTACCAAAGATAGTTAACTCGATGGGAAAGAAAAAAAAATCGCTTGGGTGCCCTGAGGTCAGTTAATCGAAGTTAAACCCTTGAGGGGGCTTATAGAAGTACCGCGAAAGATCCATCCCCGAGCTTATGCGTCGTTGGGCTCTTTGAACACCATATATTAGGAATTTGCGCATGAAAAACATGTTGTGAAACCTGATTTCTGAAATTCATTGATGCGGCTCAATATTACGATGTCCCTCGAGAAAAGTTCCCGTTTTGCTTCTATAGTACATTAATAATCAGTCCTTAAAAAAATGTAAAGATATATTTTTTTAAGAAAAAGATGGGTAAGAGGCCATAAAATTGTAATTGTGGTAAAAACGATGCCCCTTCTTAAATAAGGGGCTTCCATGGCTTTGTTAGTGTTAGCATAACTATCGAAGCCTTTTTTATTATAGTAGATTCTAGAATTGCACCTTGCAATGTGGCGAACGTAGTTTGCTGCCGTCGTGGAATGATATAAAAAAAGATAGAGAGCAAACAGAGAACTGGATCAATGAACAAAAGAGGAAAGTATTGCGTAAAGGAGAAAAATGTCAGACTCGACCTCAATAAGATCATGATCAAAATAATTTTAATCGTCCAATGTTATTTCCAGACAAGACTTGGTTTAGGACAGTTATTTCTATATTAAATATATCGTATACACGTTGTACAGCAAATGTTGTAAATACAACGTTTGCTGATAATCAGGGAAAATATTAATTTTATTTCTAAAGAGAGATATATCCTAATTGTATTGATAAAATGTTACTGTGGGAAGGACAGTCACGGACACTCCTTCCAGCGACCTTTTATTTATTTGCACACATGAATGGACAAGAGATACACTTAAGCCCCCAACAGAAGTGACACAAACACATTCCCTATTTTATGACACGTGGCAGGGCTCATAAAAAGAGGGTTGAAATGACCCTGAAGGAAATCACACTTTTTCGAAGAAATAAGTGGCCTACAGTTCTGAATCGGCAATTCTTTCCTTTATAATCAATTTCTTTGAAACAGCAAAAGGTAATTATATTTTTTTTTAAAATTGTATTCCTTTAAGATTTAAGATAATACACAAATATATGTATCGCATTAAAAAAAGTAAAATAATATGTAATTGTATTTGCTTTTTTTACAGAGAGAGTTATAAATATAATATCCAGTCTTAAAAAAAAATTTCTCTTTTTTTTTTTTTTTTGTAAATTTTCTGTCTTTCCCATCTGCACAACATGAAATAATCTCTTAACTGTTTATAAAATTGTATATAAATTTTTCAATGGTCTCTTTAGAATATTTTTATATTGTTTAATATGCTTAATAGCGCACTTCCTCCATTTATGATCTTCCAAAGAATTTTCGATGTGTATTGTAATTCAGAGAAATATTTTTATTTGCTTCTAAATATGGAGAGCGTTATTTTACTCGTTTAAAAATTCAAATGACTATCCTTTTCTATTATTATTGAATCCCTAATAAAAAAGGACATTTATAAAACGAATATATCGCATTACTACAAATTGTGGTAATTTAATATAAATGTAGAAAACAATCATATAACAGGAATCCCAGAGTACGATTTGATAATTAGATTAATAAATGCCTGTACAATAATTTAATGTTCTAAGATTATATATCGAAAATGGAGAAATTCTCGTCCAACACAGTACAAAATAAGAGATTTTTAGTGTATAAGATCAGTCACTAGAAATGTTCTATATGCATATATGTATGTTTAAACAGATTGTTTTACAGAAAATTGAAATTTATGATATATACTTTAATTTTAGTTCTTATACTTAAAAACTTACAATGTATTTATACTTTATCATTTATTAATACTTTATTACCTATTGATAATTTTTCACATATTGGTATAAAATACTTTTAATGAAAATTACATGAATACAGTTCTCCTAAATAATGATTTATGTAATAATGTTCTTTAATTTTTGGAATCTATGACTTCCTTTTTTATCATAATTCTTTGTTTCGTTTGATAAACTCAATAACAAGGGTGTATATATATATATATATATATATATATATTGAGAACTTTTAAGAGATTCTGCATTATAATGTTGGTTTGAAATATATTTTGTATATTAATAATAATAATGAAATAATCATAAGATGAAAATAGGAAAATTGTATACAAGAAGCAATCACTTAATTGAAGCTTTGTTCTTTCTATCCATGAAAAAGTTAAAATAAATTATTTAAAAAATTCGATCTTATTACTTTCAGAATTTTTACGAAAGCGAGAGTTATATATTACTCTCATTTTATATACCTTTTTATTTACAAACTATTGAGAGAGGATTTTTCCCTTTTTTTCCCTCTAACAAAACTAAAAGGAAGAAAAAAAATAAGAGAAATGCTACACATAGTTATGTGCATATTACTGGAGATATGTCATGATGTTTTTTAGAAAAGTGTATTTATTTATTTATTCTTATTAGCAAAATTATAATTCTTTTTCTACCTCAGCTCTTCCTTTGTAAATGATCTTCCTTTGCATTTCTAATCATTTGCATATCTCCCCGACATGTACCTTCATGCCAAGATTCGTTACGATCCCGCAATTATTTCTTGGTGGGCTAATTTTTTTGTCCATGAGTGTATAAATTGTGCCCAAAATATGAGTGTTATTTAAAAATAAAATCTCTCAGTTATTTTTAGGATATTAATAAAAGGGGAGCAATCATTTTCTAAATAATTCATAATTTTTCTGTTTATCATCTTGTACCTATTTGAAAATGGATTCTAAGCTATAACTTGTCTTTTATTTTAAATTTTACTGGTCATTTACTTTTCAATAACTGATCATCTTATTTTAAAAAAACACTCATGCAGAAAATGGGTACTCTAGTTAATTTTTATATTAAACCTTTAAGGTTCCCATCGACACGACACCAAGAAATGCTGAGCGTAATGTTAATCCTATGGAATGTAGTTCTTTTCTATTTACATCTAGGGTATTGCTTTTAATTGCATTGAATAAAATGCATTCGAAAGAGCGAAAAAAAAATGTTTCTCTAGATTTTGATTTTTTAAATAAATTTTGCAAGTATTTTTAAATATATATTAAAGATCTCTGAACATTCACATCCCGAGCACTAAAACGACCTTAAAAATGTTTTGAATCATTGGATAAAAAAAAAGTAAAATCAAGGAACCTATGCTGTTTCAAACGCATATACTTTGAAAATTTTAAATTCCTTTACTTACAAGTAATTAGAAAATCGGCATTGCACATTTGAGAAAAGAGGATAAAGAAAACATGCCACTCCTTCTTTATGCGTAAGGATACAGGAAATCCCCCCTTGTCTCATTGATGAACTGTGATTTATGACTCGTTCCGTGGATTTCATACCAGAAATGTAGTTTTCTCATAATTCGTAGTGTGTTTGAGAAACTACAATCACGACGTTCTTTAGCATTCTGAAAACTGCATTTGAAAATTACTACAAATACGTTTTCTGAAATAAGCTACCTCTGTTTTTTATTCTATCATGCGAAAATTATTTATTAGTTTTCTTTATTTTGTATTACTTTCTTGATTTGTTTTAACTGCCACTTTATAATTATATAATTGAGGGAAAAAATGGTTATTTCAACCTGTTTGTGCGTCTTGGAGGAGGGGGCGCTTTTTTGAGTATTTAACTTATTAAGTGCATTTTTTTTTTTTTTTTTTTTTTTAATATTCCAAAATAAAAATCCTTATTTCTATCAACTTTCAATTAATTGTATATACTTACGAAATATAATTTATAAAATTATTAATAATATGTACACGAAAAGGTTTCGAGAACATAGAACTAGCGTGTATTTTTTGATGCGTTTCTGTTTTCTCTCTTACTTGCAAGTTTCATAATTTAACGAAGTTAACTTTAATAAATTTAAGTTTCATGACTTAACAAAGACTGGCGTTTTGAAAATAACGTTACAATAGAAAAATTATTTAAATTTCTTAGATATAAATGAATTTATCTATATGTTTTGCACAAAACACAAATAATGTCTAAAGGAATTAATCTTTTCTAAGTAATAATTTCACTAAAAAGAAAATATATTGAATTAAAATGTATTATTTTTCAACTTCAAATTAAAATAACATTTAAGCGTTACAGATATTTTTCTTACTGTTCAAGTTTAAATGTGACATCTTGCAAAGTCTGTTGACGAAATTTTTACGCGCAGAATCCTTGAAGAGGAAAAAAAATAATAATAATAATAATAAAAGGCATTTATTACATCCTTAAATGATTCTCAAAAATGGGATTTACTGTTATAATTAATACAAACCCCATTGTATTTTTCTTACAAATGTTGTATAACATTTCCTGCTACAGATTTCTTAACTTTTTGAATTTTGTATATATGAAACCCTAGATTTAATAAATGTTTGTAAATTCTATATTTAGCAATATTACATTTTATGCTCCCAAATTTCATTTTTTTTTTTTTTTTTTTTTTTTTGAAAATTAGAAGGAATTTGTATCAATCAAATTTCTACAAATTGTCATGAAAAAGAGAACTTTTATAGAAAACAGAATGCAATTCTTACATGAATAAGAGTACTAATATTGTCGTTTTGCAAGAATTGTAATATTATCTTCTTGCTTTATAATAATATGCCAGATAGCCAAGTAGTGTGGCCGTGAGCTCGTCGTTGTCGATGTTGCGCTTGAATCTATATTCCAGTCTAAATATTCAGAAGATCCGTAGTGTAGCGGAGCTGATACGCGTTAAATCTGTTAAAACTCAAAAGTTCTCCCGTTGGTAAGTTGTAAAAATTATGAAAAAGGAGTAGCTTCATTTGAATTTTCATGAATGAGTTGTTATTACGTTTGTTTTCTCCAATATCATCGTGTTACTTGTACGATGTTAATAAATAAATATAATCAACTATTGTGAATTCAACTTCAAACTAAGCTTATTTTATTCGGAATAAAAATAATTTAAGGGTTTTTCCCCGTTTATTGATTGTTAACATCACACTTCAAACCAACGCGATGGACGCTATTAGCGATGGACCTCGTGATTTTTAACCGCGGTTCAAGTGACGTCCTCGTCACTTGAATTCGCACTTTCGAAGATTGAACTTCTACATATTTAACGTGTATCACTTTCTCCACATCAGAGGTCCTCAAACTGGGTTCCGCGTAACCCTAGGGTTCTTTGGAACTTTGACAAGGGTTCCGCAAGGGATCACTATTTGCTTAATCAATGCGCCAAAATATTAGAAAATTTGCAAAAATAAAATAAATAAAAATCAAGGTAAAATAAAATCACTTGCTTCAAATACATTAATCGAGATGCATTAGGTTACATATTGGCCACCGTTCTTTGCTTAAGTCAGGGGTATTCAACACTTTGGGGAACCCTTTGAACTTAGCGCGTTTTCTTTGATGCTTTTCCGAGAGTCATAAAGCGGCCAAACATATTATTCCGTATGGCCGTGAACTCGCCGAAAACATTTCAATTAGACGTATCCGTTTCAGATACATTTTTTCCAAATTCTCCCCCCCCCCCCTGCTCTTTAAAGGTTTCATATCGTGATAGATAATTGGGGAGGGTTGTGGCAACACAATGAACGTTGACAGGAAATTTTATGGCTCATTAGGGAACTCCTCTCTTTCCCTTAGGTTTGAGGTATTTTCCAATGAGACATTCGTTCAAAAGAGTGAGAGTATATATACGGATGTACAAATATATGTACGGATTTGTTATAATTTAAAATATTATTGCTATTGTTCGATTATATTTTAGAAAAAAAATATCATTAGCTACTTTACAATTCATTGTCTTATTAAGATGTTTTTATTGCGATAAAATAAAATTAGAATTGTAATATTTGTAAATTTGAGTAGGATTAAAGCTTTGATATCTTATTTTTCTGCTCTTTGATCAAGGGGTTCCTTCAAGAAAACTAGAAGCTCAAAGAGTTCCCCAAAGTGTAAAAGGTTGAATATCTCTGCTCTACAGGATAGGTCTTATGTGTCACGAGGATTAGAACCCACGAGTTCGAAACCTTAACCACTCAACTATTGCTTTCGTTTTAAATTGAAAATATAGCAATAATCAAGAATAATGAAACACATTTTTTCCCCCCCCTAACCTCCCCCCGGGGGGGGGGAGAAAGACTTTATACAAAAGATTTATATACTTTTTTTCGTGTAAACAATTATTAAAAAATACATGATGCATTGAAGGTTAGATTTTGAAATTTGATTATTCTTATTAAACTGTTTAAAAAAAGGTTTTTGATACAATTTCGTATTGGCATATTTCACTGCGAATTGTTCTGAGTCGGTTTCCGCCTTTATTAAAATTTATTTTTTTATAATATTGAATCACTGTACAAAATTCGGAATGTTTCTTTTTTCGTACTCATTGAAAATATTAAATTAACACTGTAGATCTTTAATAAATTAAATGATTTGATTAAAAAAATGAAGTAGCCGGAACTGATGATCCTCAAACAGGAAAGCAGACTACATATTAAAATAGCGAGAAAAGCAGCTTTTTTAAAACTAGTACGGGACGGGTAGTTTTTTGTATTTGAACGATAGGGAAGGGCAATAAAAGAGGGTCATAGAAACGGAGTTATTTAAACCAATTTACAGTCTACAATTGTGTAGACAATAAATTGGACACCTAACTTGACCTCTTCCAATTGTGAAGGATGCATTGGAGGCATCGTTATTATTAGTTTTGAACAAAAATAGCTGGGGTTTGAGGGGTATTTGCGAATTGAGCACCGAATACTGTTGGAGAACAAACAGAGCTCATCCCTAAACTTGTGTAAAAGAAGATGTTTCTAACACTGTGAAGTCGTTTTCTTTCATCATGACAGCTTGTCAGAACATAAAATCATCAGAAAATGGAATTAAATAAACACAAACTTGGAAAAATAAAAGCATGAAAAAAGTGTTTATTTCAAAGTCAAGAAAATAATGAAAATTAAGAAAAAGAAATCACATATAATTTATCTTTTATGAAGAAACTATTAACCTTCGATCATTACAACCACTGTTGCAAGAGTACTTCGCCGTTCCTTTGGATACATTCATTCCCTTCCTAGAAGGGACAGCTTTCTTCGTTTTCAAGTTTCGATTTCAATCGATGGCCCCCTTAAATATACATATAATTCTGTTTGTACACAGTAGATATCTTCTCAAAAAATACGTGTGAAAAAATCACATGTGCAAAGTATTATACCTATGGAAAAATAGAAGATTACTTCCAGTCCTAAAAAATCAGCAAAAATAATACAACAAACCATGTATTTCTATGTTAGGATCTCAAATATTTTTAATTTCATAACAATTATACATATATATTACAAAGTAAAATATCATTTAAAAAGGGAGAACAACATACCACACACAAAAATTAGGCAATATGATATAAGTTAGGCAAAAAGATTTCATTCGTTGTCATTTTCTGGCAGTATACGTACACGTTTGAGCATGACTGCAACATCATTGCCATTTTAGAAATGTCTTGGTTATTGTCTTCGTGCTGCATTGGTGAAATTCTTTCTGTAATATCTTGAATAAAATTAGAATGAAAGTTTTGTGGTGCTGATATTTCAGTCGATTTAAGAATGAATAAATATAAAATAAAGATTTAATCGCTGTTGTAACAAAGTTATAAAAGTACCTATTTTACGCCACTACAATACTTTACTTTTCACAATTTCCATCAAATTTCGCTATTGCTTTGTTTTAATTATTCCAGATTCAGGATAAGTCAGAATGAAACGTTTTGAAAGTAGAGCTGAGAAACGCAAAAGATTGAAAGAAAAGCAGGAATCTATTGATAAATTACTGAAACTTACCCAATTTTTCTTTAATACAAATTCTACTTCTACATCCATCTCTACCACTTCCATCAGTATATACAATAATGTACCTGAAGTTGAAAGACATGGAGGAGCAGACTATAAGAATGTACTATAAGACCTACTGAAATAAGTACAATAACTGATGACGTTTCAAATATTTTTAAATAAGTACAGATCCAGGGCTGTGGCCTTCATATATTGACAAGAATTTACAGTCTTACTGGGTTGAAAAAGTTCCGACAGTTTGTTCCAACAAATATAATGATTTTGAAAAATCAGCAGGTGTATACAACGAACCAAATGATAAAACTAAAACAAGATACCTGTCTAAGTTGCTGTTCAAAAACGAGTTACTCAATGTTGAGATTGCAGAGCATGAATGGCTTATATATTCTCCGTCGCAAGGAAAAGTATACTGTTTCGTATGTAAATTATTTTCGTCTACTAATTCTAGATTCAGCAGTAGTGGATTCAATGATTGGAAACATGTAAATACAGCTACTTCACAACATGAAAACGCACCTGAACGCAGAAAGTGTATGAAGAACAAACACAGTCGATTACAGTTATCTTGTCGTGTAGACAACCAACTTATTAAACAATTCAATGATGAACGTCATTATTGGAAAGAAGAGCTAAAGAGAATTGTGGCTGTTATAAAATTCTTAGCATCAAGAGGACTGCCTTTCAGAGGGGAAAACGAAACTATAGGTTCAGTGAATAACGGAAATTATTTGGGCACTTTAGAACTTCTAAGTAAGTTTGATATATTTTTAAATGAACAGATTAAAAAGTACTGCAATTCTGGAAAAGGCAATCCTTCTTATCTATCTGCTACAATTTGTGATGAATTCATTGAAGTCAAAAGTCTTAGAAACTATCGTCACTGAAATACAGAAAGCTAATAAATAAATACGCTGTGTAAGTACCATGTGTAGGAGATTCTTTGAATTTAATTGGCGTTCAAGAAGTAGAATGTAATTATAATATTACAATTTACTTTGATTTTGTCCAAAATTTTTATAATTTTTTTTTCATCGTCAACTCACTGTTGGAATATACTAACATTAAATTTGAACTGTGATAGAAATAAAAATGTACTGAAAAACCAATCAAAAACACGTTGGTCAGCACGCGCAGAGGCAATTAAAGCTTTAAGCTCCTAATATTTAGAAATTGTCAAGAGCTTGGATTGCTTAATTAATGATGAATTACAGGCAGCAAATACTCGACTTTCTGCTGAAAAATTGAAAATTAAGATGAATGAATTAGAAACTGCTTTTTTAATTATCCTTTGGATTAACATTTTGATACTTATGGACAAAGTAAATATATTTCTTCATAGTATAAATATGGATTTGTCGAAAGGAGTAAAATTATTAAAATCGTTGATGATATACATAAAAACCAAAATAGATTCTTTTGATTATTATGAATCAAAAGCCGAGAACATATCCCTTATAAAGGAATATCAAAGTGTTCACAAGCGTGTAAGACAACGCAGTGTTAGGGTAACTTTCCTTGAAGAAAATAGAGACACCGATACAACGTTTGAAAACAGTCACAGCCAGAAATACGAAATAGAAATCTTTTTACCAATAATCGATTCTCTAATTTGCAATATATTAACGCTTGGTAAAAAATAGGAGCTTTTTGAAATGTTTGGAGTTTTTGAAAATATTTCTAATTTGGATGAGACAGAAACTAAAATAGCATGCGAGAAAATATCAAAATTTTACAATAAAGGCATTAATGGAGAGAAACTGAACTTGGAATGTCAACATTTCAAGTCGTATATGATCATTGACGATGAAAAGCTGAAGAAAAAGCAAAAAGAAGAAATGGAAAAATGAAAGATTAATAAAAAAAATATAATTCTACAAATGCAGATGAAGAACAATTCTTGGAGGGGGGAGGGGACTAGAATTGGGATGAACACAATCTATTCAAAGATGTATAATGAAAGACTATTAACGGTGTTTCCCAATATTGAAATAATAATGAGAATTTTCTTATAAATGATGATTACTAACGCGAGTGGTGAGCGTTCATTTTCAAAACTCAAACTGGTCAAAAATGAATTGAGAAATCGTATTACTCAATCACGTTTGAATAATTTAGGCTTGATGAGTATTAAAATGGACATAATACTAATAATTGATTTTGAAGACCTAATTAATGATTTTGCAAATTTAAAATGTAGAAACCGACTACTCACATAAAACCTCATTTTACTAAGGTTTGCTTTTTTTGAACTATTCATGTATATACATCAAAATAGATTAAAAGGTCGCAAGTGAGGCCTATTTTTTCATTAGGCCCAGGGCTTCAAGAAGTCTTAAGACGTTCCTGGCCTTGTCTTCGATAAAGATTTTAAGCAGCTTCCCTATCGTGACTGTTTCTGTGATCATGAAATCATTCAGTTCTTTTAGCATTTGAATGTAAATATTGCAAATACTTCAGCGTGTTCGTTGTTTTAAACAGCAATTAAAATGGTGTTACTGATTGAATCAGGAACCATTATTTGTACATGCTAAAGTGGTGACCCAGGACTTTGAACACGATAATCTGTTTTGCATTCGTTTGAAGCAGCAAAAAGGACTTTTCACGTTTTGAAACCTTTTCAATGCTTGATTCATTCAGTGAAATCAATAGTGTGAGATTTTTTCGCTTACCATGTCTCACGAGGATTATGCTGCAACATCTAACATTGCGCGTGTTTCAGTAAGTACCACTTATCTGGCTGGTGAATCCGGGGATCGGGATCAACCAAAAAAAAAAAAAAAAAGCAATTCATTTTAACGGAAATCACAGCAGAGACCACAAAATTTCTGCTCGTGGTTTTTGCTTTAAAACCCGAGAAACTGGCGATTTTCGGGGATATCATTTTGAATTCTCCGGCAGAACAATCATACACCGCTCACCGAACTAGGCTCTACTTACAGTATGCTGCTCGGAGAAACAACGCTTACGTGACCTCACTTACGGAAAGCAGTTTGGCGATCGCAAACTCTTACGTCTTTTGCTTGAGATGAAGGGCAAGGCAGAAAATAGGATAACTGATGACTTGCTTAATTCCCTTTTTCTACAGTGGATGTAGCGCTTGCCCACCCACGTGTAGCAGATATTGGTTATCTCGAATGACCAACTGGAGAAACTGGCTGAGATGGCGGATGGTATTATGATTGCTGCGGATAATACTTCATCAATTCAAGTTATTGGCGCCGAAAGCCATGAGCTAAAAACCAAACTGAGGGACATTTCGTCACACATGTTTCGTCTGGAGAGCCATGAACGATCTACCTGCCGTGAGAGACATTTCCATCGCCGATCAATCATCATTAACTCAGGAAATCATGAACATTTTTGGTACCACTGGCGCTTAAAACAACGTGCTACAAAGTGTGCAAAATCATGCTCCTTCCAGGCGGAAAACTAGAGCGGCCATCACTAGGCCCACAGGGTGGAGGCACAAAGATTATCAATCGGTTGTATCTCTCGGCTATAGCTTCTAAATCAAAAATATCTGATTAATATTGGGACTGACGTCTCTGCAGTTCCTCTGACCGCTCATCAAAGGATCGTCCATCTGCTCCTCTTTAACTCTCCACGGCAAACCAAACCACCATTTAGACTTACGTCCAACGACTGTTAACACTTGATTTAGGCCTTTAAAGAGTGTTCTAATGGTCATTTATTGCTGCTGTCTCAGCCAATAATTGGGAACTATTTCCTTCATCACTGTGGACTGCTAGTTGACATTTTGCATGAATGCCTGGTGAACTCACTGATAAAGTTGCAGTCACAGGAAACAATACAACAATGGAATAATTCTGGAGTCAAAGCAGTTAACGGCAATATCGAAGTTTCATAGACTGCTCGCTGAGTTCCCTTCTCTCATCGAAGCTGTTTCGACACCAAGGAAATTGAAACATGATGTTAAGCACTGAATACTAACCAGATGCCCTTTAGTTTTCTGCAAGCCAAGACGACTACCTCTGGACAAGCTAAAAGTAGCAAAACAGGAGTTCCAGTATCTCGTGAAAACCAGAATTTGTAGACCATTCTGGATTCTGGAATCTCCTAATCCCATTCTGGAATCTCCTAGACTGGACATCTCCTAATCCCATGGTATCTAAAACTATTAGAGATTGGGTTCTTGTAGGGATTTCAGGAAACTGAATGGTAGAACATTTCCAGATCGTTATCCTGGACTGTTTACAAGTCTTAGAGAAAAAGAGAATTTTCTCAACTCTAGATTTGGTAAGAGCATACCACCAGATTCCGGTTTAGGTAGAAGACATTCCGAAAAACGCTGTCGCAACACCATTTGGACTATTTAAGTTCCTTTACATACCGTTTGGACTTTTGAAAGCTGCAGCCACGTTTCAAAGATTTATTCATCATATTTTGAGAGCGATGGACTTTTATAAGCCATATTTCAATGACGTTCTAGTTGCATATGAAGAAGAAAATATTATACAATTTTAAACAAATGTTCCTATGTTTCGAAGAATACGGTGTGGTGCTGAATGCCTCCAACAGTGTTCTGGGTGAAGCTTCTGTAAAATTTCTAGGTACATATTGTTACCTCTGAGGGCATTTCTCCAGTACCAGATAAAGTTCCGGCAATTGCGAACTTTCCAAAATCAGAGACTGTGAAAGAGCTTCGTCGCTTCCTTGCAATCTGTAATTTTTACAGACGATTTATACCACACGCTTCTAGAACGCAAGTAGTGTTAAACAGTTATTCAAAGGAACTAAAAAGAATGACCGAGCCCACATCTCATGGTCAGAAGACTCTACCACTGCATTTGAGAAATTCAAAAAAGATCTGGCAGAGGCCACAGTCTTGTACCACCTTGCCTCAGATGCATTACTTGTCACCAGGGTAGATGTATTAGACACAGCAGTAGGTGATGCACTTTATCAGCAGGCGCCTAAAGGATGGTAACCTCTCACCTTCTTTTCGAAGACTGTCTCTTCAGTACAGTGGAGATATAGTGCGTATGACAGAGAGCATGCTGGCAACTTACATTAAATACTTCCGTTATATGGTGGAAGACCGGAGTTTCACTTTATTTGCAGACCACAAGCCTCTAGTATATGCATTTAAGCAGAAAGAGAATTAATACTCCCCTGCGACAGTTACGATTACTGGATCTGATTCGTCAGTTTACAACTGACATTCGGTAACTGAAGGGATCGGAAAATGTCGTGGATGATGCTTTATCGAACATTCATATTTCAGCAATCAGTACACCATTTGTTGTCGATTTTAAAAACATAGCTGAGGAGCAGCAGAACGATTCCCAATTGCAGGACATTTTAGCTGGTTCTTGTTCAACTTCCCTAGTTCTAAGCCTCTTCCGATGAAACAACCTCTGGTCACTCTCCTTTTTTAATATGTCAATGGATCGCATTCACCCATTTGAGATAGAAATTTTTAGAAGGGAAATCTTTACCAATCTGCATTCTCTCTCTCATACCCAGGAGTAAGAGCGTCCCTGAAATTGAATGCTTAACAATAAGTGAGGCCGTCAATGAGACAGGATGCTACTTTATGGACTCGTACACACTTACAGTACCAACGCGTAAAAGTATTTCGGCATACCAGAAGTAAGATTGGAAATTTCGAGCCTCCTAGCTCTTGGTTCGAACAGTACAGATAAACCTTGTGGGACCCCTGCTTCCATCAGAGGGTTTCTGTTATTGCCTTACCTGTGTGGATCAATTCTCCAAATGTCCAGAGGAATTTCCACAGATAGAGATTTCAGCAGAAGATGAGTCCAAAGCATTCTACACAGGTTGGATCTCCAGATTTGTCCATCCCTCAGATTAACTATGGACCAAGGAACGTGGTTCGAGTCATCTCTATTAAAGGCACTATCGAAGTTCTTAGGTACTGAGAAGCAACACACAACGCCATATCATCCGGTCGCAAACAGCCAAATCGAGAGGTTTCATCGGCAGTAGAAATCGGCTATAATGGCGCATGACAATTCTCATTAGAGCTGATTCAGTGATCAGTGAACCACAGTGTTACCCACCATATTTTTGGGATTTCGGACCATTTGGAAGGAGGATCTACAAGCCACAACCACGGAGATGATTTATAGAGCCCCCATGCGAATTTCTAAGTAAAACGCCGATCCTGCTACTTTTGTAGGAAGACTCAGGGAGTCAATGCAGTATCTCTCACCTATGACGACCCGGCATCACGAACAAAACACAATCTTCATGAGCAAGAATTTGACCACATGCAGCCATTTTTTTCTGCGGACAGACTCTAGTAATAAAGGTTTGCAATATCTATACGAGGGTCCATATAAAGTTATCGACCGCACCGAAATGATGTTCCGGATCTTGCGGCATGGAAAAGAACTTTCAGTGAGCTTTGATAGGCTGAAGCTTGCCTGCGTTCTCAAAGAGTTGATGGAAATCTCAGCTGGAAAAAACAAGGAAAAAAAGATGTCCTCTCAATCGGAGGAAGTCCCGTACATAGGATAAAAAAAATTCTACAGAAAGTTCAAGCAGGTAAGAAACCACTACTCGTTCCGGATGCAGATTAAGGTTCAACCCACGTGTAGCCCGAATTCTCGCTATCGCTGATGGGGACTACCTGTGGCGATTGTGGTTTGTTGCCGTCGTGGAAGAATACAAGAAAGGTAGGAAGCAAACAGAGCACTAGATCAATGAACAAATAGGAGACGAAAAACGGGTTACGCGAAGGAAAAAACGTCAAAGCGACTTCCTCTGTCTTTATTAGAGATTGTAGAGTAAACAGCTCTGCTATCCTGTTTGTTTGTGATCATTAAGTCATTCAATTCTGTTCGTAATTAAATGTAAATATTGTATATTACTTAGTATGTGCATTGTTTTAAATAGCAAATGAAATAGTGCTTCTGATGGAAACCATCACGTGCTTTAGCATGTCACATATTGTACACGTGACATGCTAAAGCACCAACTCGTTTATGGCATCGTACCTTTGACTCAGAAAATTATATTGCTGAACTTGGAAATCGAGCAAAATTTTTCAGAAATGAAAATTTTATTTACTATCACAAATTATAAAACTGCATTTTTAAGAATCCCTTTATTCAACCCATAGAGAAAAGACATGACTCTTATTTTTGATGCCAAAGACACGTTTGAATGATAAGGAAATTCAATTAATTAATTTTTTAATTTTAATAATGGAAAAATATTATTAACGTGACTCACTATTCAAAATGATGGCTGCTGTAGGGAAAAAAACCTTCGCAATGTCAGTTGCCTTTACCTTCTAGAGACTAATTTTGAATAAGATGTAGAATGCGCCCGACTCCAATTCAGTTTTTTTCGCCATATTGGACGATTTTTTTTAAGTGGCTGAGCAAATCGTTATACTCCTGATAACTTAGATAAAATTACTTAAGATAAAATTTCCAATCTCATTCCAAAAAAAAAAAAAAAAAGAATACTGACGTATACTGCATGCATTTCAATTTTGCAGTTTAAATCATATTTTTGCCACAGTATAAATCACATAAATACTCAAGGAAAAAGGAAAAAATAGGGGACTTTCCTTTATTCGGAATTGAATAACGTATATACAAAAGAATAATAAATCACATATTAAGCTTAAAGTATGTGACGTAATTTTCAGAATATTTTAAACTGAACTTAATTACGGCCTTTTGTTCCTTTTGTTGGAATAAATTTTACGAGAAGCCAATTAAATCAGGAGGTAGTACATTTTTTTTAAATGTTGATCTGATTAGTTATTTTACAACTGTAAAAAAAAAAACATTAGTTGCGATTCACAAATGTTGTTGATCAATTCGAAAGGAAAATTACAGTTTATGATGATTGAAAAAGTGGTTACACTGAGGTCACTGAAATCTCTCGGTTCATTGTTTCAGTTCGATTTCAGGACTCGTCATGGAGGCGTTGTAGTAAGGAAACAACCGCAGTCTTTTAGAGAGTTTTACACTCCTATTAAAACGTGTACTCCAAAAGTACTCATTTGCCTTCTTAAAAAATATAACAACTGTAGGGTTATTTTAAGCAACCTTAGTAGTATAAAAAGGAAAGTTGAAGATTGTGGTGGTGGGATGAAATAAGGTAATGGTGGTGGTGGAGTGAGTGATAAGGTAGTGAATAGGATAACACATATTTTATTTTTAGAAACAATCGCAATAGAATTAAAACAAATTAAATCAATTTAAATGAGCTGGGGAAGACAAATACACATAAAAATAAAATATCAATTCCAAGCTATGGAAGCCTTCTGCGAAAATTCCAATGACAGCAAGAAGCAACTACATCTTCAACCTGCCATAACCTCCGTCGCCAGGTGAACTGATCTCCTTCCTGTTCTATTTCTTCAGCTTGTCCGTCTATCTGTCACGGTTATAGAACCTCAGTTGCAGCTTTACTAGCCGTGACCTCAGTGGCACAATGATAAACGAGCTTTAGATATTTCATCAAACACTAACACGGTATGGAATATTATTGGCAAGAGCTCGGAATGGCCTTTGCAATTCTCGAACGAAAATAGTAATTTATAATAATAAGATGGAATCAAAAAAGGAATCCATATGTAAAAAAACTCATAATTCAAATATAAATGGTAATAAGAGAATAAATGTAACCATACACATAGGAACATCAAGTTCAACCATGCTCTGAATTTAGACAACACAGTCAATGACTAACTTTGATTAGGCATCTTTATCACCATATTTAGTTCCTTTTTGATATGGTATGGTTAGATTATGCTGTTGCAATGCCAATGAGTCTTAATAATTTTGTCCCATGAGGAGCACTGTTTATTAAACAGGTGAAGGGTTGGGGTTTGAAATGACCTGAATGCAAGATCTGAATTACTATGTATCAAACCTTTTCAGTACCCCTCAGATCCTTTATACTTCCTTTATACTTAATGTATGCAGGATCACAGAAATCCATACCTGACACATTGAAAGGATAGTTTTTAATTACTCTGTCTTTTGGCAAACCATTCATTACTTGATCATCATTAGTAGGATTGGCCTTACAACAATCACACAATTGTGAACAGTTTTACTACATATATTACCACCATTTATTATCCAAGATTTCTGCCTGATTTGATGTAATTAAGACTGTGGACCACTATATAAAACCTTTTTGAGAAAGTATTCAACAATTAAATAAGGCAAATTATGTTTCGAAGCATAATAATTGGAAATTTCTCGTTATAATTGATATCACTATTACTTAACAGACCTTTAACTCTCAAAATTCCTTTACTATCAATAAATAGATTAAGTATTTTAACTCGACTGTTGGAAGGTAATATACCAGAATTTTGAGTACTATTCACCGCTATTTTAAACTCTTCCTTTTGCACTAATTTCATTTAAAGACCCCCACCCTTTAATATTTCTTCTAAATATAATGGTCCAATTCCTTTGCTTTTGTTGCTCTTACAGTTGTTGATAAATCTACAAGAAATCTTAAAACACGAATTGTTATAAAATAATTATAACAAACATTAAGAAATTCCTTCATAAAGTGTTTGTAAAAGTATCGAGATAAAAATAAAGTCACTATTGTTTTAAAATTCGTTTAATACTCATCTTTGATCTCTGAATCAGGAATCTTGCTTTTGGAATACTGCTCTCTCATCAGAAATGCGGGATCGTTCCACCACAGTCACAGATTTTCATTTTTGGAGAATCCGTTCCTCTGGAAATGAAGCCTGCAGGATTGTTCTCTGATGGCACATAATTCCATTCATTACTGGTAGTCAACTCCTGGATTGAAGCAATCCTGTTTAACTGATAGGATTTCCTCATTATCCAAAACAAAACTATTCTGGAATCTCACTAAAGAAAAATGTCAGGTCACATTTAATTTTAATGAGTTCTTGATTCTATGGACGAATTTCACTAATAACACTGCTGCACACTGCTCCAGTCTGGGAATCGTAGTGCGTTTAAAAGGAATGTGACATTGGGCTATTCGCGGTTTCTCTTCACTAACCTTGGGGACTTTCAATTGAGATTGATTGCTTTCACTAAACAACCTTTGCCCAACCAAAAATGTAACGTGATACATAAAGTTAGTATGTAAGGCAGTTAGGAATGAAGTGAAGTTATTAGGTTTGGAAATATATAAACTCCGTCGGAAGGAGTAGAGTATCTGAAGGAGGATTTGAGAGAGAAGCTGTAGGTGAGATGAGGTGAAGCTGAAGCTGAAGTGTCAGTTAAGAGAAAGGAGGAATTAAAGTTTATAGTAGAGGGTTCGAGATTTTGCCTAGTGTTTGCAACAGTTGTTCCAGAATCTGAGTTGCAGTCGAGGAAGGACTGTTGGTAAGAGTCTGTTAGATTATTATTGGTGGGTTGAATTAAGGTATTAGAAAGCTTACCCGAGAGAGCACAATCTTTTCTGTTATAGTAAATATATACTAATAAATATTTGAAAGTTGTTTTGGTGATTCTGTAATTATTTGTGTCGTAGTGTTTAATATTTGAATCTAGTGATGGCACAAGAGGACGCCCGGGTCGGGCGGGCGTCACAGGAGCAACTCGGGATTTACTTGCTATAAGTTTCAAATGTACCTTTCTATTCGAAGTCACAGATTTGCAGTAGACGACAGCTCCAAAGACAGTTTCAGATGCGTCTGAAAATGCATGTAATTCATTCACTTTAGGTTGCAGAATGCATCTTCCGATGTTAATACTATTCATAATCTGAAGAGATTCCCCAAACTGTTGCAATTCTCTGTTAATTGTCTCAAGAAGTAATACTATCCAATCATTTACAAGCCGGTCAACCAACCAACTGATACTTTTACTGCACAAATACTTTGAAATTTTGGGAAACATACCAACCATTGACATTATTTCTAAATGGATAACAAAAAGAAGAGAGGAAATCCTAAGAATCCAACAATTCGGCAAAATGATAATTACCTCTGGTCTTTTAAATAAATTCAATTTGCAGGATAATGAAGTTGGGGAATCTTTACTTTACGGGATTGAAGATTTTCCCCCTCCAATTCCTAATTTCCAGTTACAGGTTGATCAGCAAGGTTTTGTCCTTAGGAGAAACCAGTTTGTAGCAACCGTGCGCAAGACGATCCGCGAGAAAAACTCTCTGCGTAGTAATACACTGTTTTTTCTGGACATTTACCATATTTTAAATGGTCCTGCATTCTGAAAAGTGTTGTCGTCTAAACTGCGCTCCAGCCATCTTCTTGCTCTTTATATGAGAGTTTCTTTTGCTATTTCAAATAAGGCACTGTTAAAATGAACCGTTCAAAAATATTTTTAAAAAAATGCTTACCTATTTGAAGAAGTAAATTAATTATGTAATAAAAATAAATAAAAATTAGGTTAAAATTATTTGATTCGAATAGAAATAAATTAAAGTTCGTAAGAATTTGAGTGATTCTCATTACCGTAAGTACTAGTTAGAATAGACAGTTGCTTAAGAATCAACTGGTTTGTAGCAACCATGCGCTCTCTGCGTTGTAATACACTATTTTTTATTAACATTCATCAATTTTCCTGTGATCTTGTTTTTAGAAAAGCGTTTTCGGTTAAATCGTGCTCCAGCTATCTTCTTGCTGTTTACCTGATAGTTTCTTTTAGATATTTAAATGAACCAAAAAAAAATATTTTTTTTAAGAAATACATACCAATTTGAAGAAGTGCATTGAAGTTGCGAAAGTAAATAGCGAATCTAAATAGTTAAAGTGATTTGAATAGTATAAAAATAAATTAAAATTCTAAGAAAATTGCGTGTTTCTTAATACCGTAAGTATTAGAATAAATATCCCCCTCCCCTTTACATTGAAATCGAGTTTTTTCTTCATTATCATTGGAAGCAATTTGAATCGTATAAAAATTAATTAAAATTGTAAAAAAAATGCGTGATTTTTAATACCGTAAGTACTAGAATAAATAATTTTTAACCTATAACATTGAAACTCAGTTTTTTCCCGCCTTCATTATTATTGGATTACTGAAGATTATTCTCGTATTCTTCGGAATGATCAAATTCTATATTGAATTTTGCTTAATTGTATTGAACTTATTCTTAATGATTTAGAGTATAACATCGAATTTTTCATACATTTTTTTTCCAAAAAATATTAAAACTGATAATTAAAGTTGTAGTTTTGCAGTAAATATAACTCTATGGTACAGTGCCTTAACGCAGTATTATTTTCCACTTTTTTTTTCTTCTGTTTATAGCTTTTAAAAAAAGTAACTTAAAATAAAAGAAAATAGGTTTATCCTAATAATCTCATTAGTAAACAGCATTGAAAAATTAGTCTGTTGTTCCAGGTAATGAAATCCTTCAAGTGAAGATGCTGAAAATAAATATCACTTATAATAAATGCTGAAATTCTTAATGATCAAATAAGAACTCGATCCCTGACTGATAGAATTTTCAAAAGAGACGACTGTGGAGCGTTTTATCTGATGGAAATATGATCAAGAAATATTTTATTACGCAGAGAATAATTTATCATATGAATGAAAAAATGTTAGTGGATTCTAAATTAATCTCCTGTTAACGTATCAAAATTTTAAAAAAATTCTTTTTTAACAAATTAAGAACATTTTGATTTTTTTTCTAAATCTTAAGATTTATCATTTTAATAAACTAATATTTTTAGAAACTACCTCAATGCTGAAATGGTTTTATGTTGTTTTCTTCTTTTTTTATTCTATCATATTAAAATTCATTAGAAAACTATTTATTTCACTATAGAATAAATTACATGAACATTTTTTTTCCGAAACAAAAACAAAGCATATATTTGAAAGCTATATAATATCAGAATTATTTTCGATGAAAAAAGAATTTACCTTTCCTTTCAGCGCAATTTATATTTCAATGAATAAAACTAACTAAATTTAAAAGCTAAAGAGTTTAATTTACGGTGCATATTTCTCTTAAAGGGAAGAAATGTCCTCAATATCTATTATATTAAATTAAAAGTGGTTGGAAGTTCCATAATTAAGTTGAAACAGTAATAAATAATACAAATCAAATTCACATCCTCTAAATATTGTTACAAAAATTAAAACAAGAGATCCATTCAAACAGTGGACAGAACATATTCATGTATTCTTAATCTGTAGAATTTTGTACAAAAAGTTAAACATTAATATTTTTATTTAAAGTTTAAGAAATTCAATTTTGTTTTAAAAAATATTGTGTTGGCATTAAAGATGAAATTTTATATGAACACGGTAATCGTACAACTTGGAATTTTAAATTATTCAAAAAATAATAATTTTTTTTAAGAAATTATTCTTTTCCCCGTAAAAACTTTAAAAATCAATATTCTTATTAGCATTGGAATTAGATTTGTTAGATCACAAGCAATAAAAAAAATTAAACGAATTTGGTTAATTTTAGGATTTAAAACAAGAAGGAATACTAAATGAATTTCTTTTCTTAGAAATGCATATTAATTACAATTTATTGCAGTATAATATATATGATATCAAATGTCATATCACACACAATCAATTATTTAAAAGGAAATATCAAAGAACTTAAGTAACCTTGAATTTTGTGGATAGCTTAGCTGAATTTTGTGCACAAATAAAATAGAAAAAATAGTTAAGATTCTTAAATCTGGAAAAAATTGCATATTTCGATAAGTTTATAATGAGCAATATTTGATAAAAATTCTCTTCATCATATGAAAAATTATATATATCTACATATTTTACAATAAAAAAGGCAATGTTTACTCTATCTGTAAGTTTACTTAACTTAGTTTCTGTTTTTGATAGATTGTTATTTTTGACCTAGAATAGCTACAACACTTTCAATTTTATAACCAAAGAAAATGTAAATAAGAGCACCCATTTAGTTCATTAATATTCCTATCCTTATACATTCCTATTAATAAAATTAATTTTAAGGGTTTGAAGGTAATCCAGTCATATAAATGCTGATCTCAGATAAAATACAAGAAAAGAACAATTCACTTAATTTGGTATTTTACAAGTAGAACTTGAAAAATTAATAAACATATAAGAAAAACTTATCTGATTTCTAAGACATTCTTGTTTGATATAAATCAGTTCTTTAATAAAATCAGTTAAATATTTCAAAGTTAAATGTTTGTTATTACTAATTTTTAAATAGTAAATGAGACGCACTTGTATTGAAATATATACCGAAAATATTTTAATTCTGATTGTTCAAATGAAATAAAGCAACTGTAATAATTGAATGTTTACTTCCTGAGCTGTTAAATGAATATCGTTAATTTTTGACACATTATGAAAATCCATGAGACATTTCTTAAGCTAAACGTTGAAATGCAACTAACAGAAGTGAAGAATATTTATTCAATGCAAATTAATTAATGGAAAATGAAAAAAATTTAAGAAATTGATTTCGTTTTTGAGTTCCATTGCAAAAAACTTTCGACAACGGACTTGATAAATCGGAGCAACGGTTAAATGAAGACTCGAATCCTAACTGGAATTCACCTGGCTTCTATACAACACCACTTAAGGCCCCCGTCGACACGCCACCACGAATTTCCCTACCTAATGTTAATCCTATGGAGTTACGTACTTAAAGTCTCACATCTAGAATATTTATTTAAACTGCATGGAATAAAGTGCATTTTAAAGAGCATTAAAAAATGAAGGCTTCTATGGAGTTACCTTTTTTTTCTGATTTTTGCAAGTATTTTTAAATTTTCATTAAAGATCTGAAAACTTGCATCCGATGCACTAAATTGATCATAAAAATACTTTGAATAATCAGAAAAAAAAAGTAATTCCACAGAAGCCTTCATTTTTTACGCTCTTTCAAATGCATATTTTTTTAAAAAAATTAATTTATTTCCCTGCTTGTAATTTGTTGAGTCAGCAAACTAAGCAGGGAAAGAGGGGAAAGCAATATTAAAAGTCCCGCCTCAATGCGCAAGGATACATGGTAAAGACACGTTGACAAAAGGAGATTTACAACCCTTCGGAGGGAAGTCAGCCGATTCTGGGAATTTCTTAGGATCCCCCCTAGTTGCGTAATATCCGTTGAAAGTTTGTCTAGCTTGCTATACAGATATCTATGTGGTATTTCACAGTGTTTAAAAAGTAAGCTTCATTCACGATTTCTTAAAAATAGAAGTAATCCTTCGTTTTTTAAGCTATTTTTACTAAGTATTTAAAAAAAAAACACACTATACAAATTACTTTATTAATTATTAAAATGAACAACAGATATTTTAGATACGCTATTTAGAGAGAGATAAAGAAGAAATTTGTTTTTTTTTTTTTTTAAATTGTATCATAACTAAAGGAATATTATTCAAATTTCTATGATAAAATTGAATGCACATCTACATAAATTATGTGCGTAACCATTTATTACTATTTTTTCAAAACTCCATTTGTAGGAATCAGATTAAAATCGATCGAGTTTTTATGATTAAATGAAGAATACAGAGAAAAAAATTATTGCATTAAATTTTTACTGGTTCTTATATATGTGAACAATTTTACATGGCTAGTACATTTCTCAAGAACGGAAGCATTATTTTACTGTTTTGAAACAGCGTATGGAGTACCCGAATGGTTATGCTCGCTATTTTGTGGCTAGTGATTTTTTAATCGCAACGAGAGTTCGAGGCCTATTTTCCTAGAACCGCCACCGTGTTTCAAATTTAAAAAAACAATAAATAGCTCTCATGTTTCTTCCAATTGCGACACTAATAAATATTCAATCCTTACAAATTTTGTTTTAAGATTTCGACCTCGAATTAGCTTTCCCCCCTCTCTTTAGTATAGCGACTAATGCAGAATGAAAATTATTAAATGGATATTATATGAATGAAGCTCTGCCAACAAATATTAGCTACCCAAGGGGCTATTGTTTTCTTTACACTATAAATGCCGTACCCGACCACTTTTCAAAAATTAACTTGTTTTTTCTTTTTTTATGTCTGCTTTCATTTGGAACGAACTTAATTTTCAAACATACGTCGTAATAAATTTCTCTTGAATTTTTTATTGGATTGAAATAAAATATATGAAATATGTGTCTGATACCTGCTTTCACCACTAATGAACTCAATTTCCAAAAATATATCGTCATAAATTTCCCCCAATTTTTTTCTTGGATTGAAGGGAAACAAATATAAAAAATAAGTATTTTATATACTTATCTATTAATGTATTACCTTGAATCATTTGTAAATTGGAATCAAGGAAGGTCTGAAAATAAATAACCTTATTTAGAATTTTAAGCGGTGAAGCAGCCTTTTTTTTATTCCCCTGAGAACTTCAAATTACATATTTTTAGTTTGGCTTATTGGTCAAATGATTTTAATATTGATTTACAATTATTAGCTAACAAATGAACTATTTTTTTATGTGGACGCACCTTGTTTGGCTAAATCTGCTCTTTGCAAAACTTTGCATACAACTTTTTAATTTTTATTGAATTGTTTTTTCACCTCTCTAAAATAAAAAAAAGGACGTTTCATGAAGATAGGTTAACGAGATTGCGCCAAACTATATATACGAAGGAAAAATTGCATTTTTATGATGGTAGAAATGCTTATTGATATTTTATCATCCTCGTCTCTTTCTTTCCAGTAATTGATTTTCTTAGTCTCCGTGCCAAAACATAAATAAATAATCCTAGCCCGAAACAAGTACTCGTTTTTATTGAGAGACTCTAATGAATTTCGTGTTAATTTCATATATATCTAAAATGTTATTCCCTTCTTATAATTAAAAATAGAGTATCCCTAAGTGTAAATCCCCCCCCCAACTACATTATTTTACATAATTAAAAGTCGAAAATAATCGACAAATTTCTATGATAATGAGATTGTGTGGGTAAAGTCTCTTGATTGAGATAAATTTATAGTTTAAGGTTGATTTAATTATTTTTTTGAATATAAATGTAGATTATGATTATATGAAGTATCTTAGAATATAGCTTTCCTATAAAGTTCATAAAATTAGTTACCATATTTTATGTCTTATTTCTTTTCTATTAAATAGTATTAGATTTTTAGAAAAATATGATTTATTAAAGCTTAGATTTTGTTATTTATTTGTTTGCGTAAATGACGTATTAGAGTAACATGAACTTTTCAGCGACAGACTTCAGAAAAATTAACCAAGGTCTGATAAAGGTAACGATATCTGAAATTATACGAACATTGTCCCACTTCTGTAGGTTCTTTGCCTTTGATTTGGGAATAAAATATAAATTTTGTATCTTTAAATACAAATATTTCACGTGCATACTATTTATTCTTTTGTTTGTTCATTCTGTGTTTTATAAGCTTCTATCGTGAGCGTTTGATGCATACATGTGATGTTAATGATACTGTAACGTGATTATTTTTATAAATTAAAATTATCATTACCTTAAATTTTTGTAAGCCTTTGTTATAGATCAGAGGTCTTCGACCTGGGTTCCGCGGAACCTAGGGTACCTTAGCACTTTGACAGGGGTGCCGTAAGTGCTTATGAAAAATAAGTATAAATAAATATTTCTTGGATAAAACAAAATCTTAAGTTTCATGAAAGTCACGTGCTTCAAATACATTAATCGAGACACGTTAGGTCACATATTAGTCTCAATTCTTTGGCTCAATCGGTATTTCTTAAATTGATATATTGATCGGCACTCAACTGAAACTAAAATTTAGTCAAGTTCATATTATGCATTTTTGGATTGACTTTAGAGAAGAATATCCTGAAATTGCCAAAAGATTTGAGGAACATATAATGTCATTTGTTTCGACCTATGTATGAGAAAATGTTATCTCTTTGTACGCTGCGACAAAAACAAAATGCAGAAACAGATTGGTTGCTGAACAGGACATTAGGTTGCAGGTTTTATCAATTATTCCAAGTGTTAAAATACTTTGAAATAAAAAAAAACAATCACGGACAAGTCATTAAAAATGTTCTTTTTTATGAATTTGTTTTAATTTAAAATATTGTTGTTTTTATTTATTGGTAGAATACATTTTAGAAAAACAAAGAAAGACCATTAGCTGTTGTTCCCTTCATTATCCTATTAAGAAGTTTGTGTTGTGATGGGGAAAAAAATGCAGTAATAATTTTGTTAATTTGAGTAGGATAAAGCTTTGATATCCTATTTTTTCAGCACTTTGATCAAGAGGTTCCTTCAAGAAAACGGTACGCTCAAAGGGTTCCCATAGTGTAAAAGGTTGAATACCCTTGCTATAGATAATTGTTTCATTTAAAACAAAAATTGAGTTAAGGTAATGATTTTAAAACTTTTGTTTTCAATATGAGAGCAATCCAAATAAAATCTTGTAAAAAAAGTAAATGAAAAGTGTATATATATATATATATATATATATATATAAAATTTGCTTTTTTTTTTAGTTTTTATTAATTTCGCTCTAAAAGCAACACGACAGCTATGAAATTTAAAATAAATATATATTACAATCTGTGTCTTTTAGTTACAAAAATCAAACTCTTAATAAAAGCAAATGCCTTGATATAAATTTTCTTTCCTATTGGGGCAATTAGAATTGGATACAATATTTGCAACAAAATTCAAATAATTATTTCAGTTAATACAACCACATACTGACAATGCAGCAACCTCATTGAGCAATTTATTTTGACCAGGTTTCAGTTTTTAGCCACCTAAGGGGCTATTGTTTTAGTTGGGTCAATTTTGGCGAACCAGATCACTTTTCGCGTACGAAATCACTTTCCAATTTTTAATCGTTCGCTTCAATTTTAATTACATATAGCTTAAATATATTCAATTTAATAATTAGTCATTTCCTTTAATTTTAATTACATATAGTTGATGTAATATTCAATTTAATAATTAGTCATTTCCTTTAATTTTAATTACATATAGTTGATATAATATTCAATTTAATAATTTATCGTTTGCTTTGATTTTAATTACACTTAGCTAAAATAAAATCAATTTAATAATTTACTGGTTCCTTTAATTTTAATATCGGAAAAGTTTACTATAGTCAATTTCTCGATATTTTATCGTTTACTTTAATTCTAATATTTAATTGAGTAATTTAATAATAATTACAAAAAAAAAGCACACTTTGGGTGGCAAAATCTGTTCTTTGCAAAATTTTGTATATAGAACATTTTATTATATTAAAATTTATTTTCATATAATTAATCAGTAAACACAAAATTTGGAATATCGCTAACATTGTCGATCTTTTATAAATCAAGTGATACGATTTTGAAAAAAATGAGATTTTTTGAAATTAGAAGGCGTGAAAAAAGCAGTAAAAAAAAGTTGTCGAAAGGGAAGAATGACTATTTTTGAAGCAATGAAAAAACCAGTTTCTTCCTAGTTTGGGATAGCTTTCAAACACTTGAACAACAC
>BMAW01013113.1:695157-712223 GCA_019974015.1 Nephila pilipes
ACACACACACACACACACACACATATATATATATATATATATATATACAAAATTTCCTTTCATACATTTGCTATTTTCTTTTAAAAAAAATAACACTACATATGAAAACTTTTACTCGTCTTTACATGAATTAAATTAATTTACCTTTCCCGAACATCCGAATCAATATTTATTCTTACAAATCCATACCCAACCTAATTTTCGACTGGAATCTTTATTTGCTGAAGTCTCAAATCCGCAAATGGGACATATCGGAGTCGAAATTTTATCCGGCAATACTCTTGCTTCCGTTAAAATATCTTTAACAGTTTCCTCCTTCAAAGAGCCAATATCAAATAAATTTATATTTTATAGCGAAGGATGCATCTGAAACATTAAGAAAATTTCTCTAAATTAAGTTACATTGTAACCGACGTTCTTATGTCATAACTGCTTTAACGCAAGAGAAATCAACAGCATCTCGGGGTAAATTACTATATTTTAAAGGACATAAAATATCACAGTTACTAGGACGGAATTAACACAATTAATAGTAACATTAAGAAGAAAAAAAGTTTATCACATAACTTAAACATAGACCAGAATTGGACAGGGGTGACCTTACTCTCTCTGCTCAGTTGACCCAGCTCTCTATGGCAAAAATTACTAGACGACAATGACACACCCTTAAACTATGATGCTTCCCGTTATGTGGCGCCATCTACAGTCTCGTTTTGAAGTTAGTGTGCTATAGACTCCCCCTCTGGTTCCGTTGACGTCTCGGCTTGGAACCAGAAGGTAATTTCTTGGGGCGTCCTCTTTTCCTTAGAGGAGCCGCAGGACCAGTGTCTTTTTCTACTCCAGGCTCATGATAGTCCTTTAGGGCAGAAATATGATAAGCTCCAAGGACTTGGTATGGGTTGGCCGAGTCGGCAATCTTACTGGTGATCTCAAGGTAAGAATGAGGTAAGGACTTTCCCTCTTAGGCATGAATTTCTTGTTTCTGTTGTTCCGACTTATGGGATGAATGGTCACCCAAACTTTGTCACCAGGTTTGTAGTACTTTCGTTTTCTTCGTCGATGGAATTTTCCTTTATGACGATCCTGTTTCTGTTCAACTCTATCTTTGACATCCAAGATTGAATTGGCAAACCTCTTGGAATATGGGGTGATTTCCGGTACAAAGTTATCGTAGTCAATCACTTGTCGGATATCATGCCTGATATCGTCTGAAGTTCTCAATTGTTTTCCAAATTGTAAATAGGCAGTCGTGTGTACGGTGGTGTCTCAAACTGAAGCATTCATTGCGAAACGAATTAGAGGTAACTTATCTTCCCAAGCCGAATGTTCGTCCCCCACCAGTATAGATAATTTAGGCTTCAAGTCTCGATTTTTTCGTTTTGATGGGTTCGCTTGCGAGTGGTAGACGGGGATGAGGTCTTGCGTAATCTCTAGCATATCACAAATTAGTTGCATGACATCACTTACGAACTGTGGTCCGTTGTCACTTATTAGTCTTCGTGCAAGTCCATAGTAGGAAAGGTTTTGATCCATCAGATTGCTTCAATATAGGAGAAGTCATCAAGCGCATCTTCAACGTCTCAAAAGATTCTTGTTGCTCAGGACCCCAGTGAAAATGCACTTTCTTCTTAGTGAGGTTACTAAGCGGGTGTGCTATGTTAGCAAAGTTAGGGACATATCAATAGAACCAAGAGCTAGTTTGTAGTAAAGATTGGATTTCTTTCACATTAGTAGGGACTGGAAGTTTTTGAATAGAAGAGATCTTCTCTTGGTCAGCTTTAATTCCATCCTTCGTTATCTATAATCCCAGATACTTCACACAGTCACAGGCAAAGTGACATTTATCTCGGTTAGCATGAAGTTTTAAGATAGACAGCCTTTCAAAAACTTTTTCTAGATCTTCCAGATGTTTGTCAAATGTTTCTGAGAGAGCAATGATGTCATCTAGATAGGAAAGTGCTAAAACATCTTTCAAGCCATTTCGAAATTTGTCAATTAATCTTTGAAAAGTAGCCGGAGCATTCCGTAGGCCGAAGGGCATACGTAAGTAGCGGTAAGTTTCCGGCAAATGAAAGCAGTTTTGTCCTGGTCAGTGACTTTTACTTGATGGTAGCCTGATTGCAAATCAATTGTTGACATGTAGGATGTCGGTGTTGCTTCATTCAATAGATCATTCATTCGTTGTAAGGGATACGTATCCATTTTCGTAACAGAGTTCAACTTCCTGTAGTCGATACAAAGACGTACTTTCCCATTTGGCTTCGGAATAAGTACCACAGGTGCGGCATAAGGGGACTCGAACTCTTCGATTACATTCTGCTTCAGCAGTTCTTCAATTTGTTCCTTCAAAATCTCTTTCTTTATGGGATTCATCCAGTAAGGAGACGTTTCTATTAATGGGTGATCACCCGTGTCGATACGGTGTTCGATAAACGGCGTGGGCCCTCCCCCTGGTTGGAAACATGTCTCATTTTTGTCCAGGAGAATATTTAATTTTCTTGCTTGTTCTGGAGATAGGTGTTTACCCTCATCTTCTGGAAGTTTGAACGCACTGATGGCTATATCTTCCAAGGGCTTCTTGAAGAACTCGTACTGTTTTCGAGGATTTTCGGAAAAATACTATTTTTTGCCTTGGACGTCAAAGACGATTCCAACTGCATTGAGGAAATCCCGTTCTAACAGAGTCTTATTTCCATTTGTTTCAGGCAATACTAGAAATTCTGTTGGTATAACTTTGCCTTCAATGTACAGGTTGACGACAGCACTCAGAGCCGTAATGGTCTGTCGAATTCCATCAGCCATCATAAATGAAATTATCTTGTTCGCAAAGGTGATGTCATGCTCTTGCAGGAATTTGAACAGCTTTTCACCTGCAATGGTATGGGAAGCACCGGTATCCGCACATACAGCAATCTTTTCTCCAAAAATTCTGAGAACAATCAAACTTGAGGGATCCGAGTATGAATTCAAGTTGAATAACGTCATACAGTTCACTGCTGTTTCCGTTTCATTAACTCTCGTGCAGGTAGGACACTTTGACTTGATGACTCCAGAAGTCCAGCATCCATAACACTGGATGGGCTTTCTTCCTTCAGTTCCGGAACTTGGGAATCTAGGTACTGTTCTAGAGGGTCCTGGTGAGCGGTTATCATAGGAACCTCCAACAGGTGGACTTTTCTTTATTGGAAAGGGTTTCCTGAATTCTTCTTTCTTCTTGAAAGTCTGATTTGGATTATTTTTCATTCCAGGTCTTAGACTATCGTATGCGTCCAATTTCTCAGCCAATTCCAAAGGATCGTTCAAATCCGCCCAAATATCCAGAAAGTGTTCTTTGTTATTTGCAGGAGTTTTTCTTTTCATCTGATCAGCGATGATTAGACTTTTAAATTGATCAAACGTGGTTATCTTCAATTCTTTGATCCAACCTTCAGGATAAGAACTTAATTCGAAATAAAAGTCTCGCCATGTCGAGTCAGGGTTTTTCTTCTGTTGGGAAAAATACTGCCTAAATCTATCTTCTGTAACTCGAAATCTTTTTAGAAGCATTTCTTTTACCTTTTCATAGTTTTGAGAATCCTCTTCATCCTCTCTTGCGATGAGCTGAGCTATATCAGGTGGCAATGAGCCAATCAGGTATGCTGTCCAAGTTTCTTCAGGAATGTTCATGAACTTCACTTGACGCTCGAAAATAGTCAGATATAGACTCATTTTGTCTTCCTTCGAGCTGAATCTCGGAATGATTCTACTTAGCTCAAGCTTCGGGTTTTCTAACTGTTGGCTTACAACAGATGTTTGTGATAGCTTCTGCATTTCAAGTTGAGTTTTAAATTTTTCCAGCTCGAATTCTCTTTCTCGTTGCTGGTCAACCTCCACAGCTTTCAGTTTCTCTTCCAATTCCCCGGCTTTCTGTTTTTCCGTTGTTATACGTTCTTCCACAGTGATACTGAGCATATCCTTGATGAATTCCTCATAATACCTATCACTCGCGGTTATGAGATATTTTAGTTCAATAATTTTGAGATTGTCCGACGGAGCCAAACCCAATTCTGTGGCTAACATCCTTAAATCCTCTTTTCTGGATCTTCCCAAAAAAGCTATTTTTCGTCGTTTTTTTTAGTCTGTTTCAAATTTAATTCAATAACGCTCAATTAAAGTTAATGAATAAAAGTTCACTAAGTGACAGTGTTAATTCTGTTACCTGAAAACGTTATAGTCACACAATACTTATGCACTAAAATTTTCGTTAAATACAAAATAATACTTATGCACATAAAATTTCCGTTATACATAAAAAATAACAATATTTATGTACTTTTGCTGAAAAACAATAAAATTCCCTAATCCCAAATTGTGTTGATTAATTTGCAAATCAATATTAAGAAGATTAAAATGAAACAATTTTTTTTAATATAAAATATCTTCTAATTCCTTTCATCAAAATCAAAACCAAAATATAACATTCATTATTAATCAGAACAGTATCAGCAATTAACATGAAATCGTTTATACATAAATTCAAATATGTATAAGTAGGAATAGCATTCATAAATCATTTTATTAACCTTGAAGTTACCAATATTACAAACTTGTTTACACTTAGAAGTAATTAAAATTATTTTCCAAAAATATTTTTATTAAAAACCACAAATGTATGAATAACATACAAATTTTCAAATGCGATTTCTGAAGCAAGTGGTTGGGGTGGAGGGGGAAGTTTTCGAAGTTTTCTTTATTAATGAAGAATTCGTGAACGACGTGTTTCACTGTGCTATCATGTGTTGGTGAATTTAGATGGTTTAATTTAAACTGACTCTGAAGTGAGTCAGCGAGTGTTTCAGATTTGTCTGCGTCACTCAGGGCGATACCTGTTGGGCCGTTTAGGGCGGAAACAAGGGATCTTCTCTTTCTGAGTGCTTTTGACATATTCCATAGAGTGCCGTTTTCATCATTCAGGTTTTCAAGAGTTTCTTCCCAATCTTTTTGTTTGTGTAAGTGCACTTTACGCCTTATTTCGTTTTGAATTCTATTTAAATTTTGTTTATCAGCAGGGAATCTTGTGAACTGCCAAAGTTTTTTGGCTTTATTCCTTTCTCGAAAAAGGTTTCTAAGCCCTCTGCCGATAAATGTCTGTTTGTTCGTCTGGATTGGTTTTGAGGCGTTTTGGTGTGCAGTTAAAATGTTGTGTGTCAGTTTGGCGACTTCAATTTCAATATCCTCTCCTCTGTGTGCTTTGGGGAGTGTAAAAGTGTTGATGGTTGTGTCAAGAGTGTTTTTCTAAACAATTCCCAGTTGGTGTGGAGCTTCGGCGAAGGAAGCTTAAACATCTCTTGAGAAGCAAAGTGAATGAGAACTGGGTTGTGATCGCTACTTAACTCCGGTAGCGAGTGTATCTGGAAGGGTCAATCAAAGTTCGAAGAGCAATGTGGATGGTGGAGGCGGAGTTATGTCCGAATCGTGTTGGAGTGGGCGGGGCTAAGATATCTATGCCGCTCTGATCGGCAAATTTTTTAAGTGCATTACCTTTCGATGAGTTGTATGTGCAGCCCCAGGTAGTATGCTTAGCATTTAAATCTCCGCATATTAGTGAAGTCGGCCCCAGATTTAGAATAGTATTTATGTGTGTTGGAACGTGAGTGACTCTGACAGATGGGGGTATATACATCGAGGTAATGAGTATTGGGTTTCCATCTGTTGGGGTGAGTGCAACGATAGTTGCTTCTGCACCGTTTAATGTGGGTGTTGGAATATTGTAGTGTGAGAGAGGTTTATTAATAAGAATTGCAGTTCCGCCAAACGGGCGATTGTTTGTGGTGGGTCTGTCATTTCTATATGTGGTGTAGTTTGGAATTGAAAATTTCATTCCTGATCCGAGATGTGTTTCTTGGATTAGTATTAAGTCAGAGTTGTGCTTATCTATGAAGTTCCTTAATTCTACTACGTGGAACTTTACACCTTGGGCATTCCAAAACACCAATTAGAGTCCGAGAAGGGTGAATTTTAATTATTGGAAGTGGGTGGTGTCGCGACTACACCCAATATGAAAATGTTGAGCTTGTTGAAGTCGCTGGTAACTTTCAACATGTTGTTTAGGACTTCGAAATTTCGGGAATTTATTAAATAGGTTTTGTAGTTCTGCAATGGCTGTAATGAAATTAAAGTTTCCTGGTTGTGGGGTGGTAATAGGGGCAGTAGCCGATTCAAACTGGTGTTTGGCTTCGGCTGACATTTGGGCTATTTGTGACGCCATCTCTTGGACGGTTTCGTTACTGCAAATGTTCGCAAAAGTAACACCTGCTGTTACAGGTCGGGTGGGAGGGAAGTTCCTGTTTTCCGTTTTCTGAGTAGACTGACCTTTTGCTGGTTTCTTTTTAGGGAACAGAGGGCATCCCTGCCAAGAGGCCATATGGTTAGAGTTGCAATTAATGCATAGTGGGTTTTCTAACCTTTCTTTAATAGTGCATTCCCCAGTGCGGTGGTTTTCACCGCACTTGAGGCATCTGGCATTCATTCTGCAATTATGTGAAGAATGGTGGAAATAATTGCAGTTGTAACACTGCGTAGTTCCTTGCTTCTTTTTAAAAGGTACTATCTTGACAATGACGTGCATGATGGATTGTACTTTACAGATTTCCAGGGCGTCATCTCCCCTACGGATTTCTACCATAAAAATGGGGAGTGGGAATTTTGTTTTTAATTGCTTGAGTTGAACGACCTTCTCTACCTTGATGCCTTTAGAGATAAGGTCTTCTTCGATGTTCTCCACATCAGCGTGCACTGGAAGTCCTTTTACACAAATTTTCAATCACGTAGTATTCAGCCTTTAGATTGGTCAGGAGAGTGGTAATTCCACGGTGATCATCTTCTGAGTTGGGTGAGATTTTTATATACTGTCCCGATAGCTTGTAAGCTGAATTCGGGAATTCCCTGTTTATGGTCCGGCTGATGATGTTGTAATTCTGGGTAAGCCTAAGCATTACCGGATGAATCTTTGGTGATGTGGGGGGGGGGATGTCAGCGTCTGCCATATTGGGATCAATTGCCCCCAACGCATTGAAGCTATTGCTCGCGGTTAAGTTTATATTATTATTTTCATTAGTTACTACCTTTTTTGCAGTTTTTATAAGTTTACGAAAACCATTTGCGTCAATGACGCGTTGAGCTTTGGGAGCTCTAGTTTGGCTAACTGCAGAAGGTGATGCGGCTTTGTTTTCTGTTAAACTGCATGACTCAGCCATGCGTTTCCTAAGATTTTTAATAGCAGATTTGCTATGTTTCTGGCAATTCTTTCACCCTCTAAGCGTTTTACTTTTTTGAGTAAAGCTATTCCGAAAGCGGTCTACTTAAGCACATCTAAAGGTCGCTAAAAGTTTTCGCTTTCCATTCACAAATTCTTCGAAAATGCAACTGGCTCCTGTTCTTTTCCCCTCTTGAGACGCGGGTGGTCGACAACCCTCACTTGGGTTGGGCATTTACGACTCGATCCGGCGCTTTGATAAGCGATTTCGTTGCCTTGGGGGAATCTTGTATGGCAGGCTGAAAGCAGGCAGAAATGGAGTTCATATCACATCAGAACTTGGAAGGTGTTCGCCCGATCTATTGAGTTTCAATAAAAGTGTTTCAACAAATGAAGAATAAAATAATATAGCTTGAAAAAAATTGGTGGATTAATAGTTGAAAATTTTTTGTTTGCTTCAAACAACACAAAAATTCTTTTTCTGTCATTTAAAAAAAAATTTAATTTTAATATTACGATTTTAACCGGGAAAAAGTATCCTATATTCATTGTTGAATAAGAGACTAAGAAAATATAAGATTGTTTGTATGTTTGGAAAAAAAAGTAATGATTAATATTTGCTATCAGGGACTATTTGCTTAATCAAAGTGCCAGAATTTTAGTAAAATTTTTAATTTTTATAGAAGATTGAATTCTCAAAAGCAGTTTGCTTGTAAAAATAAATATAAATAAATATTTTAAGTATAAAATAAAATCTTAAACTTCGTAAAAGTCACGTGTTTCAAATACAGTAATCGAGACGCATTAGATCACATATTAGAGCTGGTTTTTTGGATCAGGTGAAGAATCACACACTTATTCATTATTTTCAAGGTATGAAATAAAATTAGCGCCACTGTTTTAAAATTCAAATTTTAAGCAGAATCTATTTTGTAAGATAATATGAAATATTTTGGTAATTTGCATTTTATTTCAGTGGATGGTAACGCTGATCCTGATAAAAATGTAAAAATTAATTTAGTTAAACATTTATCAGATCTGCAAAAAACATTTCTTGAATCCTTTTCAAAATGAAAAATTATCTTCGATCCCAAATCCTTCTCAAGAATGTGAATCCACTGAACTCCCAATAAAAGAAGTTTCTGTGATGTGGAAGTTAGAAGAGGGTGCCAGCTCAGTTGTCGTCCTCGTCACTTGACCGAAGTTCAAAATTACGAGGTCCGTTGCCAATAGCCCTCGTGTTGCTTCTAGCACGACGTTAATAAGAAAAAACTAAACTAAACCCAATAAAAGAAGAAAACCTCCGAGCTCCCAACAAAAGAAACAATTGAGTGTATAATTATATATTTGATTGATATATCAAATTAATATGCGCTCAGTTGAAATTAAAATTTAGTTAAGTTGATATTATGTATTTTTTGAATAACATTAGAAAAAAATATCATGAAATTGCCGAAAGAGGTGAGACATCTAATATTACATGTTTTAACCTATATATGCGAAAAATCATCTTTCTCTTTGAACGCTGCGACAAAAACAAAATACAGAAACAGATTGGATGCTGAAGAAGACAATAGGTTGGAGATTTCAACAATTATTCCAGACGAAAAAATACTTTGCAATAAGAAACAATCACGGCCAAGTCATTAAAAAAATTACTTTTCATTAATTTGTTATATTTAAAAAAATTGTTGCTTTTATTTAATATTCTTAGGCTATATTTCAGAAAAAAAAAAACAACCATTAGCTACCTTACCATTCATTAATCTTACTAAGACGTTTCTAATATGATAAAATAGAAATGCAATAAAATTTTTGTAAATTTGATTATGATAAAGAGCTTTGA
This sequence comes from Nephila pilipes, assembly GCA_019974015.1. Lineage (NCBI taxonomy): Eukaryota > Metazoa > Arthropoda > Arachnida > Araneae > Nephilidae > Nephila > Nephila pilipes. The sequence continues at coordinate 704,238 of BMAW01013113.1, forward strand.
TATCCTATTTTTTCTGGTGTTTGATCAGGCTGTTTCATGAAGGTATTGGTAAGCTCAAAGGGTTCCCCAAAGTACAAAAGTTTGAATACCTCTGCTCTAAGCGAAATACCCAATCTACACCAACATTTGTGCCAAGGCAATAAACTTGACATTCAATAAATAATTTTAAATTTTAATGGGGTATATAATCTTCAAAATGTCAAAATATTTCTAACCGTCTTCGACCCACATTTTAATTTTCACTTTTCCGTTTCTTTAATGTTTTCAAACTTTAAATACATATTCGTATTATATCTTTTAACGGAAAATTGTCATTCACAACTACATCATACATATCAGTTATTACAAATTGGGCAGCGAGAGAAACTTTTCCCTTTTAATTTTGTTTTTCATAACAGTACACTTAAAACACTTTAGTTCAGTGAAGTTGACAGGGTACGAATTAATCATCATGTCTCGCACTATATTGCAATAAAAAAAACTGTACATGAAATGTTATCATATTTAATTTCTTGGGAAGTTTTATAGAAAAATAATGTCTGGCTGTAGAGAAAGCAGAATGTATGTTTTGATCTATAGAAAGGATGATGTTTTTTTTCTCCAAATGTAAGGTATTTCCAAATTTAAATAACATGACCGAAGCGGATCATATAATTTCAAAATGCACTCTATTTGTACTGTGAGTATATGCTGGTTTCAAAGTAAACCACCTCACTTTCACAGGAGCTTTTTATATTCAATATCAGCCTCAACGCAAAATTGCTTAGGAAATTGCTTCCCAAACCGTAAAGGGACTAAAATATATGTCTTAGTTCAGTCCAAAATATTCACAATATGTAAAAATCATCTTCCTCTACTAATCTCAGTCCATTTGACAAATTGTACCTAAAATCAGCTATACGTGTGTATTAGATCAAAAATTCGATTATATAATTGTCTTTTCCCCTATAAATTATAAAAAAAAGTACAAGAATAATGACAAAACCTGTTTCAAAATCCTGAAAAACTAGAGTGAAGAACAAATCAGACATAATATTGGGTAGTTTGACATTTCAATATAATACACACATAAATATGCATATTTTAAAACAAATACATTAGCATAAAAATCAATTTATTGAAAACTTGTATTTCATGTATAAAATAAATCAGATTTTACATATCCACAAATAAACATAATTGTAATAAACATAATTGTATTTAAGGCTGACTCTACCTTATCAAGTGAATATGCCATATTCTGTTCAAGATTATGGCACTGCATATTGCATTTTCCATCTATTTCAGATGTAAGTTTTACATCTTCTATGCCATTATGATAACAGTGTACAATTTAATTTAAAATTATAATTGAATTTAAAATTATAAAAATTTTAACATTTGCGAAAATGTCACTTATATCTATTTTTAATAATCTGTGAATGTATCAAACTATTACTTTATTATGTTGACGCTTTATTTAATATTACGTATATATAACGAACAAATTTCGAACTGAATTTTAAAATAATTATTTCAAAAACTATTGTAGATATGCTCATAATTTTTGTATACCGAAGTTTTAGCATCTCAGCTTTGCTTCCAAGTAAAATTTTTATTTTATATTCATCAAATTGTTCAGCATATTTTTTTGCTAATGACGTGCGGTTTTTAACTGATTTGTAAAAAACATACGGAATATATGAAAATATGCTGGCGATGAAAATATATTAAATTTTGAATTTTATATTTTCATAGAATTGTAAATTTTTGTGATTAATAATTTTTAACTTTGTATGTACCATACATAAATATTTTTTGATGTAATTTGAAAAGCATATTTTCAGGGTAGCTTATGTAAAATTCCTAGTTGTATATTGTTAAGATTATGAGAAATGTCCGGATTTTAATTACATGTACTTCAATTATCCTTTAACAGAAGATAAATTATAAGGTATTTTACACATATGAATATTTTTTAAATTTGAATCTTCAAATAATTAGTAATCAAAAGTATCTGTGCAAATGTACAGTTGATACTTACACGTATGAACAAATATAAATGTGTGCAGACGCTATTAATTACTAATTTTTCAAAAATCAAGTTTGAAAAATATGAGTTTGAGTGGGAAATCGCATTCTTCTTCTCTTTGAAGGAAGATGTAATTCAGTTATTTAAAATTCGAATGCATTTCGAAACTTAACGTTACAAAACTGAGGATCGTGCGTGAGCTGTCCTGAATACCTGGCTTTCAAATTATGAAAAAAAAAAAACTAATAGATTTAAAAAAAGTTTAATTTTTGGTATTATTTTTATTCATGCATTAGAGATTTTTAAAAGTAAAGAAATACAGAAGCTTAAAAATTATTCATTTGTAATAATTGAAAATCTTAAAGCGTTTCTGATTTTGACACGTTCGTTTGTTTTTTTTTTTTAATTTATGACACTTTATTAGGAAATAAATATTATTTTAAAAACTGAACGTAGTGAATAAAGTAACACAAATGAAACAATAGAACGTATTTATTGTTTTCATACATTCTCTGTATTTAAACAAATATTTTATAGATATATATTTAGCGATGTTTTTCGAGATTTATAGATATAATATAAAAACTTAACTCTATCTGATATTTTTTAATAGGAGGAAAAATAAAAAAGGTGAGTTTTTAGCAATCAAAGAAAACATACAAAGAGTAATTTGTACAACAATATAAAACAGTAGGTTTCCTACTCTATCTAAATTTGTTAAAATTCCAAATGAATATTAATTAAAAAATGGGATTAAAATCTAGTTAATTTTGTGAATGAACTTTAAAGCGTTTTTTGGATTGGTTTAAATAAAAAAATTTATTTCGAAAGCTAGGTCAAGGGACGCATTTCTTTCATAAACCCAATAAAATCTCCACTCAAGCTGACCGTCAAACACACTTGAAAGTAAATCTTCCCCTTCCCCTCTTGAACGAATGTCTCAATGGAACTCTCTCTAGCCCTAAGGGCAAGAGTGGGGTTCCCTTGTGAGCCATAAAGTTTCCTGTCAAAGTTCATTGTGTGTCCGCAACCCTCCCCAATTATCTAACAAGATGTAAAACTTTTAAAAGGGGGGAAACGAATTGCAGAAAAAACCGGCTCAAACGATCTCGAATACATCCTGTGATGGCGAAAAAGGACGGCTCTGACGCTTTCGGTGCGCTCACAGCCACACGGGATTATACGGCGCAAACGCTTTCGGAATATCTCGAACAGTACGGAAAAAAGCGTGTGAAACGCTTAGAGGGTTAAAGGGCAAGGAGAAATAAAGTTCATCTCACCTAGAATTTTGTCCAGTTCCGCTTGGCAGGTTTTCTTTTGCTCTAATAGTGTTTGGGATCTGACTTCTGGGTCCTCTTCTTCTATGTCTATAAGTCCGTTTAGGTGCTCGATTCTTTGTCTGATAATTTTTTCTTGCTTCGCAAGGATGGTGTGAGTGTAGCAAATTTCCTTTCCTGCTGCTGGTTGGTTGTTGCTCTCCGGAGTCACCGTTCTGGTGTCCATCGCATCGTTGGGTGCCTGGGCGCCCACGTTAGGCTTAGAAAGCTCCATAGTTTCGTGCGTCTGTCCTCCTCGAAATCCAAACGTCGAATCTCAGAAACTAGTAATGCCTACGTTCCTGCCCCCCCCCCAGTTTTTCTCTTCTACAATCTTTAAAAAACAAGTTTTTATATGTGCAATGGAATTTTTAAACACAATAAAAATACAATACTAAATGTATAATTCACAGTAAGAGGCCAATTTTTGTGTGCGCTTTCATTGTTTATTTTAATACTAAAATTCTGCATAGTGTGTTGCATTTCTCGACTTAATCACCACTAGAGAAGTTTCTTTCAAATAAAATATTCTACTTCGTTTTTTTTTCTTAAGTTTAAAACTAAAAATGATATACTGTCATACTTTTTTGTTAGAATACTGCTGTTTAAAAACTCGCATTTTCTTTTCTTTCGTTGCTAACAGAGTTAAAACTCATGCTACAGATAAAACGTCAATAAATATCTTTAGTGTTCAACCATTCTAAGCCTATCTATCTGAATCTTTAAATCTCTGATTATTAAATGTGTTTAAGGGTTAGTTTTCAAAAAGTGTCGGGTACAGTCTCCAACAGAAAAGTTACAAGTCGTAACAAACTTTATACAAAGGGAAATGAGATAATTGCTTTTAGGGACAATATTCTTTCTCAAATGTCGCATTCATTCTCGATTTCCGTATGATTATACATAATTCTCGATTTTATTTACATTGTACGTGACGGCAATTCCTTTCTTATATAGTCGTTGTGGGTGTCCATCTTATACCTCCATAAAACCTTAAATTTTTAAATATATGTTTTGGATTAAAAAAATTTTTTTTGATAGTGTGTGTTTCAGTCGGTTCGTGAGAGAGAAACTTTCCAAAGTTCATTAAAAGCTATCTTTTATCAACGATGAATCAAGTAAAACAGATCTGCAATCATTTTCATTAAAAATGTAGCAGCTAAAAATATTAATTTTTTTTGAAGCCATGAAAAATTTCAGAGTTCAAAACTCGCACAAAAATAGTTTTAGTTTTTTTAGTGACAAAAAAGATAAAAACATTTTGTAAAACATCAAAAATATCAGATTAATAAGCTTCATTAAGTATATGTTTGTCTAATAGATATAAATTGAACCTATTTTCTTTAGTTTTAAATATTTTTGTTTTCCAGGTCACTTTAACTATGTAATTTTTATTAAATAAATATTTATTATATATTTTTGAGATGGGATTTTTATGGAAATAATTCTAATAAGGGGATATCAGGAAGATTTCCACCCCGATTCTCAATATTTGTACGTTTTCTTCTAACATTATTACACTTCGTGATTAGAGAAATGTTACCCTATGAACTGAATTCAAAAACATATTTTCTTCCTTTACTTATTTTTATTATCACTTTTTTCATTTTTTTTATCACTCAAATATTTGAGTATTATTCTTAGAATTTAGCAATATTTTTTTATCTAACACACACAAAATATGCTAATGTTATTGAAATTATATATGAAAAAATATTCAACAAACAAACGATTCAATTCCTCGCGAATAACTTTTTTATATAGAAAAGATATATTTATCAATTATTCTACTTATTTTGAGGAAGAAAACGTAAAAATTTTCTTAAGAATAATTTACATTTTTTTAATTACTATTTGATAAGAAGCCCTTACTAATGGATCAATAATATAAATATCAAAAAACACAGCTGATTTTTTTTAAAAAAAAAATCATATTTATTGACTCTTAGACAATCGATGCTTGTAAAGAATTTTTAAACGAACATGTATTTAGTGTACATTTGCTCTTTATTAGCGTATAATGAGTGTGTCACTTCACAGACATTTATTTTGAGTTTCAGAGAATTGGTGTCAGTTCATCATCGAGTTGATGTCATTGAAGACCCACCATGTAGCCGAGGCTGATGCACGTTGAATCTGTCGAGGCTCAAAGTCTTCCTGTCGGAATGGTGTGGAAGTTAGAAGAGGGGGTGTCAGCTGAGATGTCATCCTCGTCACATGACCGAGGTTCAAAATTACGAGGACTGTCACTAATGGTCCTTGTGTTACTTTTAGTGCGACGATAATAAAACTAACAAATCAATCATCGTTGATTTGAGAAAATCGGAATTTAATTGAATTTCTATAACATTCATAAATACTCAACATTTTTCTTTTCAATTAATCTTCTTGATTATAAGACTAATATTTATCTAAATTTTTGAAAGGTTATAATATTATACATTTCTTGAAGAACTTCAGCCTTAATTCAAAATAAACATTTCAACATTTAAGTATATGATTGCATGAATTATTTTGATACATATAAAATAATTTTATAACGCTTACAAATTTTTAATGTGTTTACTAAAGATTTTGAAATTGAAATATATGATCATGCTACATACATTTAAACACGTTTTTGAATATTTGATCTTTGACTAAAGGGAAATAAAAATTCATTTCGTAAATGCAATGTTTAATATATTCAGAGTAAAAGTTTAAAGCAACGCCTTCAAATATTTCAAAAGATATATTGCTATGTGGAACAGTTAAAATTTTCCTTTATAATTACACTAGTGAATATTCATACAATAAACGTATTTCATTGCATGTCATAGATTATCCCAGTTTTCATATATAGAAATTATTAAACTCAATGAAAATTAAAACATTACAAGACTTATTAATTCAAAATTCATTTATAATATATATAGCGCAGCAAATACGAAATATAAGTTTTTAATGCATTGAAAATTTTGCTTCATTGTTCAAAAGTATTAATAATTTATTCAGACTTTTAGGTGCTAAAAATAATTTACACATCCAAAATAATTAGAGAAGAATTTTTGTGCGTATAAATATTAATTTATAATGTCCATGTTTTAAATTATGAAATTGTATATAATATAATTTGATAATTATATCACGTAACTGTACTGTGGCCATTCCCTACTATAAATATTGCAAAGTGAAATAATTATAATGGTTTTTCCCGATTATTGCATATGAATAGAATAATTTGCTGCATGAAAATTCTAATTATAGTACTAAGAATGATACTAGGAAATTGCAGGAAAGAACATACCTTCTATTTTCTGAGAACATATTTCCGAAAGTTTCTTGAATTGAAAACGGACATATAATTGCAAAGCGGCTTTCTGAGAGAACTTTCCCAGAAAAAGGGAGAATCAAACCTCCCCATTGCCCAGCAGGGGACCAACACTCTATCTGGTTCTTTTGTCAAACAACACTTAGAACTGCCAATCATTGACAGGATACATTTACAATACATGTGTAATTCTATTCAAAGGAGTATTGAAAGAGAAGAACTAAATGAAATGTAGTATTATTTTATCTAAAATGCCCCAAAATTAAATGAAGTAAGTTTATTGAATCTCTTTTTCCTTGGAATCAGCAATTCAAATAAAATCGTTTTTTCTATTATAATTTCATATTTGAACAGTTATGAAATAAATGTAATAGTTACTTTAGATTAAAAAAAAAAGGAGAAGAGAGAAAAATAAAAGTTCACTAGTAGAAATTCAGTCTATATTTTTTGTTACTATTCTGACAAATTGATAAGTGAAAGTTGAGGAAGTCTTATAGCGCGAGAGCCAAATACGGCTATGCTGTGCAAAAAAGGTAAATGTTTGAAAAATTAAAAAAAATTGTTAATATTAATGTTTAAAAAATGGAAAAAAGTAAAACTGGTTTACAAGAAGGAGAGTCGAAACATCACTATCATATCCCGGGGGCGCATCACCCATGTTTACCACAGACAGTAAACTCCATGGGAGAGAAAAAGAACACTACGGTACGTTGAGGTCATGAGCACAAATTGATAAGCTCTATGGCTTTCCATTGTGATTAAATAATATGTTTTCATAATTTTAATAATTATAAACTACTTCAATTAATAAAATTGTAATTTCTATATATAATGGAATATAATAAATATATCCTTTTTCGCGTGCATGACATACCTCCTTATCTCTGAAACATAAAATCTCTTTAAATTCTTAATTTCCTTAACAGCATTTAAAATATTCACCAAGAGTGTTGTAAAAATTTTTTAAAAGAAAAACGAGTTTAAAAATGGCGTAAAGAATGTATTTTTTTAAGAATTATAATAAATATAAAAGATATAATCGTATTTGAAACTTTTTTTTATTTGTAGTAAAATTCAAATCTGATGTAAAGAATTATTTTTTCAAAAATGCAATTAATACAAAAATATATTTGCATTTGGAACCTTTATATATATCTCTCTCATTTATGTTTGAGAGAGATGGTATTTTTTAAAATACCATGAATGATAAAATATACAATTGTATTTGGAACTTTTTTTTGTAAGAGAATTAATTTTTTAAAATTCTGTCAATTATAAAATATATTTTGAATTTTGAAAATGTATTTGGAATTTTTATATATATGAAAGAAAGTTTTTTTTTTTTTTTT
>BMAW01013113.1:712233-730377 GCA_019974015.1 Nephila pilipes
TTTTTTTGTAAATACGATCAATTATAAAATATATAATTGTATTTGGAACTTTTTTTTTCTTACGAAAGAACGTATTTTTTAAATACGATCGTTCCTAATACAAGTATATATTTTACAAAATATATACTTGTATTTGGAATTCACTCATATAAAAATTCACTCAATAAAAAAATTCACTCATATAAAAAAGTTCTAAATACAAGTATATATTTTACAAAATATATACTTGTATTTAGAACTTTTTTATAGGAGTGAATTTTTTTAAATACTATCAATATAAAAAAATATTATAATCTTTTTATGTAGCAAGGTTCAAAACTGATACAAAGAATTCATTTCTTAAATTACAGTTATTATAATTGCACAGAACTTTTTATATGTAGCGGATGAAAGCCTCACTAGTCAGCTTTTTTAAGAATCTTTCTTAGGTCATCGTGTGTGACGTAATCACAATTGGACGACTACTGCGTTGGAACGTTAATTGCTCTGTTTGGCGATTTTCGAAAAAAACCTTCAACCCCTCTAAGTAAAGATTCCCCTATTACTCTCATTCATTTATATTTCGATCGAAAATCCTCGATAATAACGGCAATAAATTTAACATACTAAACGACAAAATTTAAATAAAACATTTAAAGGTAAAAATAGCAACCCTTAATAATCATATTACATGTCCGCCAATGGAAAACAAGTTTTTGACTCTGAGTAAGCCGAAGGCGTTATATCATGGAAGAGCAACTTCCTCTTTAACTCCATGCGATCTTGGAGAGAGGAGGGAGTAATGAAATTTCATGAGCATTCTGTAAACAAACATGCAATGTTCAGTTAATTCAGTAGCAAAAATTTCTAAATGCTATATTTGTAACGGTGAATTTTTTGATAATTCTAAACTACGCAAACATATATTAACTCATTTAACGTTAAAACATGAATGCAATGTTTGCAACAAGGTGTACACTCGCAAAAATGCTCTGAAAAGACATTTAATAACTCACACAGATGAAAAACCATATGAGTGTAATATTTGCAACAAGGTATTTACTCGTGAATATGATTTAAGAAGCCATTTAATAACTCACACAAATGAAAAACCTTACTTATGTAATGTTTGTAACAAAGCATTTAAACGTAAAGAATCATTAATGCTTCATGAAAATGTACATTTGGATAAGGATTTGCAGAAAAAGTATGAATGTTATGTGTGTAACAAAATATTTACTCAGGTTAACAGTTTACGTATGCACTTAAGTATTCATACAAAAGAAAAGTCACATGTATGTGATATATGTAGTAAGACATTTTATCGTAAAAGTGATTTGAAGAGGCATTTAGTAACTCATTCAAATCATAAACCCTATGTTTGCAATATATGTAGTAAAGCATTTCAACGAAAGGATTCATTAGCCCTACATAATAATGTTCATACTGATGAGAAACGATATGTATGTCATAAATGTGGCAAAGCATTTACTCATAGTAACAGTTTACGTATGCATTTAGCTATTCATTCTCAAGAAAAATCACATGTGTGTAATGTTTGTGGTAGAAAATTTGCTCATGCTTCTTATTTACATGTACATTTGTTAACTCACTCAAATCTGAAACCTTATGCCTGTGATGTATGTCAAAAAGCATTCTCGCGGAAGGGAAATTTACGTTTACATATGCGTTGTCACACCAAGGAAAAGCCTTTTGCATGCGATATGTGCAGTTCAGCTTTTGCATATAGTAATTGTTTGAATAAGCATTTATTACAGCATGCACAAAATTCACTAGTTAGTCAATAAAAATATAAACAGCCATTAATGTGTCTATATAGATGCTAAAAATTATAACATTCTTTGACCTATATTGTGAAAAAAAAAATTTGTGCTTCTGTTTATTTTAATAATTCAATGTGAATGTAGGAAAAAGTACTGAGCGATGTTGATTTATTGCCATTGTTATGAATATGAGATAAGTGAATATATGATCATCTAGAACTTTTTTCAGGTGACAAATTGTTTGTCACACCAGGTTCAATTTTGTTTTGTTTCACACAAATATATAGCTATTTAATGTCTTAGATGTTTTTAAAATCAAAATTTATTTATGTTATGATATCGTATACAGTTTCATATATTTAACTGAACAATTAGCGCTAAAAATAATTATATTTTTAAAGTGTCTTAATTAAAATTAATAATATAGTTTGACCTATAGTATAATAAAAGAAGTGATATACTCCACTATGTAGAATATATCACTTTTTTTTTACAGTCCTTGGATTCACGTGTTCTCTTGTAATGATATTCCTATCTAATAAAACAACAAAAAATGAAGTATTAGTGTTTACAATATCATGTTCTAATGTTTTGCCTGAATAAAAAATCAGAATAGGATTACCAATTTTTGTTAATTGACTGTAGAATCTACTCAAAATTTATAAATGGTGGAGCTTGTTCATTAATAATTAAATTTGAGTTAAGTCCTATTTAAGCGCACTGCTTGGTGCAGTTTTTAAAATCGTGCCAAACACTTTATCTTCAAACTCAAAGCCATTTACACAGGAAACAAGATGACATTTTGTCCTGTGACAAAAATTTTAAAAAAGTGAACAAGTTGCATGTTGGAGCAAACATGTAAATAGCATAAAACACTTTGGAATGCCAATTTCCTATGCATTGCAATCACAACAAAAAGACATGTAAAAATGAATTGAACAAAAAGCATTGAATACTTCTTAAAAAGAATGGTAACAAATCACTGACCTTTAACGGTGATGGTTATGAAGCTATTTTTGAAAAGTAATGAAAACTGATTTTCAGTTTGCACAGCCCAATTTTGAAATGGACGTTTGATTGCCGAGCACATTTTCTGTAAAAAGTCGCGAAACTCCTTATTTTTAAACCAGGAATAATTTCTCTAATTTTTTTTATGCAGATTTTCTCACCTTTTGGCAGGGTTACCAACTTGGTGATTTATCGCCAACAAAAAAAAAAAAAAATTACCGCCAAGAACATTAAATTCAGATCCAACCTTTAATTTGAGTTATTTATCATATTTGTTCATGAAATGCATGCTGTAATCTCTAATTGTTTATCGTGCATAAAGAAAATAAAAAATGATCAAGATTAAAGAATTGCATTCTAACATTAGGTTACATTTGTATACTATGTAATGTTTTTTTAATACTATATCTGGAATTGAAAGTCATACAATAGAAGTTTCTATTACATGGTCAGAAAATATGAGAGTTAAATTAAAATACAAAGTTGCATAAAATAATTGCAGGAAATATGTTAGTGGTTATGGAAAGACAATATCAGTTACAAAATATTCATCATGTGAAGTGATCATAAATTCAAATAAAATTGAGAAAATTTTTTAAATAATGAACAATTTGACATTGTGTTTATTTAACAAATTTGATGATATAAATGTGTGTATGTTGTTCATTCTGGATAGAAAGGTTTGTTCTTCACCATTAGCCCTCATGTTTTCTATTGCGAGATTATTATATCCAACCATATATATGTATGTGTGTCACAAAATATGCAGAGTTGTAATCAGTCCAGATATTATTTAGTCATGTTAAGTTCGATGAGAAAGAAATCCTGTTGTGCTGAAATTTCTTTATTAAAGTGGAAGTTTTGAGATAGCAAATGGTTGGCAGATGCACAATGCTAGATAGCAAGAAGTCAAAAAAGAGAAAGTAGTGATCCAAATTAGAATTTTTATATTGACATTACATGATTTATAAACAGAATATTCTAGAATATAAAGTTCAAATTGTAATCATTCATGAAAATTGACATTTGTAGTGAAAGAAGTAAATATGTCTATGCTGAGCCAAACAAGTTTATACATGTGTTCTAGACATTTGAAAATGGAAAAAATTGGTTGATAAGAGAGGTGGGGGTGAAGGTGAATAAGGATAGCTAGAGTACCCTGGGGCACATCGCTTATGGCATTGATTCAAGAGCCAATTGATTAGGTGTGAAACTCAAGTTAAAAAAAATAAAGTAAATGAAGATGTTGAACATAGGTTCATTGCACATATTACACATTGGGGACATTGGTATTATCATATAAATAGTTTTGAACTTTACTGCAGTTATTATAAAATCTTTTCTTAGTTTTAATGCCTATGAATTTTTGTAGCAACCAAATAAATGTTGAATCTCTATTATTGGAACAAATTTAATGTCATTGAGGTATTACAATAATAGAAGCTGTTCTATTCTGCTTGTAATGTTAATATTATAAATATTCTACACATTTGAGCAATTAAAAGTTTCCAATCCAATAAAGGTTTTTACTAAACATTGTATGATATTACTGATAATAAATGAATATTTTAAATTGAAGAATTTTATTCCATTTTATTAATAACACTAACCAGCCACAAGAGGAACTAACATTAATCTAAAGACAAACTGATTGGCTTTAAAATAAATTTTATTGAATACAATAAAAGTTATTTTACAAAATAAGCAGGGGAAGAAATCAAACATAAACATCTTTGCTAGATGATTCATATTTTGACAATCCTTGTTGAGTCGTGGGTTCAAGGCTGGATGCCACTAAAGACCCACCGTGCAGCTGGGGCTGATGCACATCAAATCTGTCGAGGTTCAAAGTCCTCTCTTTGGCATGATGTGGAAGGAGGTGCCAGTTCAGGTGTCATCCTCGCCACTTGATCGAGATTCAAAATTATGAGGTCCATCACCGATAGCCCTCATGCTGCTTTTAGTGCGAGTTAATAAAAATCATATTTTGAATCAATCACATGTAAACTGGAGTTCAAGAATGATAAGTTTTGTTTTATCATTACTATATATAATACGTATAATAATGATAGAACTAATTTTGATGTTATTCTTGAAACTTGACTCAGAATTATGTCCAATGCTAAACTGTGCTTCCACTTCTAGTAGAACAATTAAAAGGGAATAATTCTTTTTGTATATATTGAAATCTAAACTTCTGATAATTTGTAATACAATGGCAATATTCTCTTCATTTAAAATGTACTTCAAATTATATTTTTTATTGGAAATAGAAATCTTCAGGAAAGAAAGGTAATAAACTGGTCTGCTATACTTGCTGTCATCTAACAACTATAAAGGGTTGACTGTCTCAATAATTATGTTGAACAAAAATAACTTAGAAGATTCAAAACAAATATGCTTGAAAGATTGATAAAAATATTTTCTTTCATTTTCATATAACAAACCATTCTCAAGTAAGAAACAAAAGACGAAGAAAAGATTAGATGTATATGAATATTAAGCCTAAAAAATTTTCAAATTATTAAGAACTGAAATAAATATTACTCGTTTGAACTTAAAATCTGACAAAACAGCAGTGTTTGATAAATATTGAGGGAATGGAATAGCACACAATTTTTGGTTTATGCTTAACACAACATGAGAACAAGCTCATGCCTAAGAAGGCTGATCCTTTCTACTGTTTATATTTGCTTTAAAGGGGAAATTAGAAGGACACTGATTAAAGTAGAAGTCAAAAAGTTTTAGTCTAAAAATGTTTTAATACAGTGATAATGAATTCAATTCACCATCATGTGACAATTATGGGGGTTGAGGAGCTAGTTTTGCTCAGTTTGATATGTTAAACTTTATTATACTTTAAATATCAGTTCATTATTGTTATTCAAGAAATGGGTTACTGTTGTGCCTTTAAATGTCATGAAAGCCAAAGAGAAACCAATGCATAGAACTAAAACATTTTTTTTCCCCCATTTTTATATCATATATTTTAGAAGGAAAAAAAACCATTTGAATAATGCAAATAAATGAGCATTTTTTTCAAGTATTGATTCTGAAAAAATGAAATCATCCAAATACTTTGCATATTCGTGATTACTAAAATTTAAATATTTTCTAGAATTATTTTTCAAAAAAAAAAAAAAAATGAATTTCAACATATGTTTTTTACCACTTACTTGTATGTGTATATAATTTTTTTCCCTTATTGCCACATATGTAAACAAAATATCAAATATAGTTGGGTTACTACGTTATTCTGTATATGCAATGAGAATTCTGTGCATACAAAATTCTTTAAGTTAAAAACGCAAAATATATACATATTTATACATAAAATAAAAAGAAACAAATATGATGTTGTTACCATAATAGATAGGTAGTTAAATTTCAGTAAATTATAAAAAGGTTTTTATTGTACAAAATTTTATTCCAAAAGATTTAAATTTATGTTTTAAATTAGAAGTGTAAATCTCCATAGCAAAAGATTAATTTAAAATAAATAATTATCTTTGAAAACTGGAGAGAAGAAATATATGTGATGTAACTCCATAAATTAATTTGAGAATGCTTGAGACTTTTGACATTTTACTATAGCAATTCATAATAAAAGACATTAGAAATAAATCCAGAAATTAATCAAGAATTGGAATATGAGCATATCTAGAATGCTCCATACCAAGAGCAAGAATAATTAATATGCAGTACAAGAGCACTAGCAGATGATTGCTGATCATATCCAAACTGTGTATTACAAATCATGAAATTTTCTAAAAATAGATATTAATATAAAACTCATGTGAAGTAATATCACAGCATCCTAATTATTAGAGTTGTCTAAATGTCCAATCATTATTGACAAATTGAAATGTTTAGAATCAAAGATATTATTAACTTAAAAGAGAACAAATCTTTATATTAAGAAAAAATACTTGATATATGATTTGGTATAAGTATCTATAGTTTCCAAGCTTTATAAAATAAAGTAATTTTTTTATAAATCTTAGAAACTATAACTACAAACATAAAATAAAGCAAAATATTACTTTTAAAGTAACTTTTTTATTTAATTTCTTTATTTTAGACCTATTGAAGTGCAAAAGAATAACAAAAATAATGAAATAATTTATTTTATTAATTCAAAACAGTTATAATTAATTAGAATACGATTCCAACATTTAAATAAATCCTGTTAAATCTAAATTTAAATTCAAGCAAACTGATTATGATTTTTAAGTAAATCTGTCAGAAAGTTAGTTGCACTACTAGGTAAAAATTTTTGTTCAAAGGCTATTTTGATGAAATTGTGTGGCAACACTTCAGGCACTTATCCATAGTATGTGATGTAGCGTTTTTCACAAGGGTAGTTAAGTTTTTCGGATAATAACTCGTAAATATATACCGACAGTGGCAAGTGGCATCCAAATTGGAAATGCGTGCAGGTCAGCAAGAAAGTTAATTCCACTACTGCTCAAACTGTTCCATCTGTATTAAAGGTGATGATGACAGTGTTTTTTTCAACAGAGAAGGTGTGGTGCATACAGAATTCATGCCAAAGTTTACCACAAAGCATCTTATATTGAAAGATTAAAGTGATTGCGGCATCACTTAAAAATAGATAGCCAGGTAAACTATCAAAAGGCATTGTTTTCCTGCATGATCACCTACAGCAAAACAAACGTGCAGACTTCTGAAAAAGTTTAGGTGGGAAGTGAGACCCTCCTTATAGCCCAGACCTTTCACCTTGAGACTTCTGTGTTTTTATCTCATGAAAGAACTTCCAAAGCGATGATGAGGTGAAAACTGCAATCTAAGAATGGTTATCAGGCATTGAACAGGATTTCTTTGCAGAAGGTATAGAAAATCTTGTACCAAGCCTTGACAAATGCTTAAATAACAGAGGTAGTTATATTGAAAAGTTGATTTTAAATGGAACTTTAAGATGAAAATAAAGTTATTGTAAAATTTCTATCCTGTTTTTCTTCCTTTAGCAGTGCAACTAACTTTTCAACTGATCCTCATATTGCTGAAAATTGGTTGATGGTAATCCTGTTAGGCAATTAGTCATTTGTAAATTAATTGTACAGATCTTTCAAAAAATCTTGTGTCTAGTGATTTATAATAGTAAATATAGCCCTGAATTACCTACTCTCCATTGTATACAAAATTTTTGGTGTTCCACTTTTTTCCCCTTCTATTTTTATTCATAAAAATTGGAAGGATTTAAAAACTTTGCATTTTGTTTTCATACATTGTTTTAAGAAATTTAACTTTTCTTACTCAATATACTATCCAAGATTTTCACTGAAAAACATTCATGTTTAAATGAATCAGAAAACTAAGAGAAACACAAAACGATGGTTGATTATACATCAAATGCATCTATTTAGTACATTTTATGTGTAGAACCACAGATATATTTAAACATAACTTCAATGCACTAAGTAAAACGATTTTAAGATTTTGTTGCAGCTACATAGAAAAAATAGAATGATATGATATTTATAAAGACCTAAAATATTTTTGAGAGAATATTGAAGATGGTAACATAAAATCATTGTAAATTTTGAATTTAGTTTAGATTTTTTTGTGAGGATGGATTATTTAAAAAGAAATATAGTGCTGCACATAAATTACTAATAGCTTTTTGATAGTATAGTTTAAAATATGTATTGAAATAATTTTAACAAAAAATATCTCATATAAGTAAATTATAATAAATTTTGTATCCTCTTAAAACAAATCCATTTGTTTCATTTAGAAACAACATAATCAACCAAGTTTCACATTCTAGCTTCTAGAATTAGTAAGATTTAATGTCACAAAATAACTATTCTAAACTTATAAGCAGTTCTCAGGATAACATATTACAGGTGGTTCTCAACATAAACATATTTTCAGAGACCAGTCTTAGTTCTTGTGGATGTAAGCCGGGTAAGACATTCAGAAATTAACTAATCCCCTTTTTAGACTATAATAAATGTATGCATTTGGTACATTTATCCAGTTTACAAACATTATTAAATATTTTTATAAAATATGAAACATAAATATATATTTGTCAGATGTCAAAAGTTCAGAAAACAAATATTTTTTAAAAGTATACAAAAAGTACATCCAATATAAATATAAGAATAGGTAATGGACATTTGATTGACTTCAGAGTATAACATCATGGACTGCCATACTAGTGAAATTTCTATAAGAAAAGCAGGATAGTCTCATTTTCCACAATAGAACTAATCGTCAAGAGGAAGGTTTATTAATCTTGAAAATTTAAATGAAATTCTAGCATTTTTTATGATTTTGAATCAAAAACATTATTCAATGATTTAAATTCTTTTTATGGCACCTGTCATGAGTTTGCATGACCACGAACATTTTATTCATTTCTTACAGATGTCTCTATGATTGAATTGGACGTGAAAAGATTGAAAGTTGTAGTACTTTTATTAATTCTGTTGTTCTAGGGAAAGACACACACATGGCTAGATAAATAACACAAAATTCATCACAAGTCATAAACAACCAGTGCTCTAGATAAAGTCTTTTATGTTGTTGATTCCTCAACAGAACTGGTGGGGGAAAAAAAACTAGTACATAAAAATAAATTGCATGTGAATATATTTGTGTGTATATGTTTTTTTTTTTTTTTTTTTTTTATGAAGAGATTATAGCTTAAGTGAGTAGTATTTTTAGATTGATTCAACGAACATCTCTACTAAATTTCATATATTTTAATATCTTTTTTACAATAACAAAATTTACTGAATATCATGATCTACTAAAATGTGTCAGCCCAACCACATTTTTAACTTCATCTATAGTTTTTTGGGCAATTTCTGAGGCTCTTTCAGATCCCCTTTGAAGAATTTGAACAATATGGGAAGGTTCAGCCACATGTCTTTGAAATTCTAATCGAATTGGTTTAAAATATTCTACAACTGCTTCAGCCACCACCATTTTATATTGACCAGTGTCCAAGCTATGATTTTCCTCACAAATACTTTGACATGATTTTCCTGTACATAGACTATGCATTAGTATAAGATTACTGACTCCAGGTCGTTGTTCCGGATCATAAGTCACAGCAGAGGTGAAGTCAGTCACAGCTTCTTTGATTCTTTTCGTGATCACATCAGGAGGATCAGTGATTTCAATTCGATTCCGAACATTTAAATCAGATTTACTCATCTTTTTATCTGGTAGACGTAAACTTTTTATGCGAGCAGAATTTTCATCTGTCAGTTGAAATCATAAGAAAATTAATTAGCTATTAAGAATAATAAAACATAAAAAGAAATATTCATAATGATTAACTTTTTTTTAAAAACATAAATTTATATTGCAAAATTGATCAGTATAAGAAGAAAAAAGATTCAGAAAAATTCATGATGAGTGAGGGAATGTAAAAGTTATAGCCACAAAGGCCAGATGTGGTTATGCTGTACCAAACAAGATTTAACTGTGGTCTAGATGTGAAAATATTGGGGGGAAAAAATTGGTCGACAAGATGGAGCATCGAAAATAGAGAAGAATCACGAGGGTAAAAAAATTCATAATGAATAATCAGTAATATAGGTCAGTCTCCTGAAGCAAGTTATGCAAAATAACTCCAAATTTTAAGATAAATTATTTCATCTCATATTACTCCTTAGCAAATTAGATCAAATAATCACAAAGGTATAAAAAATAAGTGAGCATTTGTAAATTTGCATCCATAATACATTATAATGCACAAAAGTCTATCTGTGATCTTAGAGCAAACTATGCTTAAAATACAGATATTCCTACTGATTATAATTTCAGTTAAGATTTGATCTATTTAAAGTGATTACTTTCTATATGAAATAAACATATTCATGTTCAGTATAATGTGTTTGAGATTTAGAACAATAATTATAATATGTTATGTTGACAACACTGAATTAATTGCTGGTGATATTACATACTACAGTAGCATTTAACTTGCTGTTTTTTATTTGAAACTTTCATTCTTTAAGATTAGAATTATATACTTAACTTTGATTCATAAACTTAACATATTTAAAAATGAGGGAGATTTTCATATATGATAAGTGTATCTTATTTTTTTTTTTATCAAAATGTGACTATCCTTTGCCAGAAATAATAATCAAAGGAGTGAGTAGTTAAAATAAATATTTACTCACAAAGTTTTCCTATGTAACTCAGCTCATATTCACATAAATGATGGACAATACTAAGAACACTTCCCAAGTGGATTGATTAGGAAACCAAATTCTATCAATAATTTTAAACTGTCCTACTAGCTAATAATACACATTTAATTTAAAGTAGTGATAAATTTGTTTGAAAACATACAATGGAAGACTTCATACAGAATATTTTAAGTGCATAACCTAATCATCCATCATAAAAAAAAGTACAATATACTTAAAAACATTAGAGCGAATTGTAGAAGTGATATATGTGGCATTTTTTTTTTAAATAAAAATTAAATGTTTACAACCAAATAATTTAATTAATTTGTAATAATTTTTTTTGTATTCATGTTTTGCCTTATCTTCTAAAACTAAATTTTGTTATTATATACAAGTCAATACAATGGAAACAAAGATGGAAAACATAAATGGAAAAGTCAAAAGAAAAATAATTTAAATTCATAACTATAATATATATATTCATGGATGAAATTACCTATTATAGCTGATGGAACAGGAAATATTATCCCATATTTGTTATTGAACAATTTAGCAAGATGTTGACATAACTGTATATGTTGCACTTGATCTTCCCCAACAGGAACTTCTGTTGCTCTAAAAATTAGAAGAGAAGAAAACAATCCTACTATGATATATGATAATCACTTTTCTTCCTAGAATTTGACTATTTTTAGCATACTTGAATCACAAAGCAATGTTTAAGAAATTTTACACATTGTGTGTTACAACATTACTCAATATATATATATAACACATCAATCAATAACTCCCGAGACTAACATTGAAAACAACATTTTTTTTTTGCAAATTTTTTTTATTCATAACAAACAGCTTTTGTTAATCACTTTTAGGTGATACAATCCTCCAACGCTTTTCCAAATCTTTTTTTTTCATTTTTTCTTTTCAGAAGAAATCTTTTTTGTTATGAGAAATAGCTTATAAACAGCTTTCTGAATCATCGACTCATTGCTTTTTTGTTCCATCGAAGAATCGTGCACCCATCTTGAAAAACCTTTTCACTTCACTTCAAAACCTTTTCAGTAAATACACTTCCATGATGTATCTGTATCATCTCAGCACGGAGCTTCACTCCCACGATCTTTCATTATAATCTTTTGTCACTTCCACCTTATTTTCTCTGGTGTAACGGCTTCCACAGGTCTACCCGAGCGTTCCGCGTCATTTGTGTCGGTACGACCACGTTTAAACTCGGCAAACCACCGACAAATCGTTGCTTTTGATGGACAAGAGTCCGGGTAACATTTTTCAATCCATTGTTTCCCTTGCACAGTGTTTTTACCCATTAAAAAACAATGTTTTATCAGAACACGAAACTCGGTTTTTTCCATTTTTTAAACAAACTACAAAACGACTTTACTCCAACCTCGATAACTCAGCTGTTTCTGGTCCGATCGACTTAAAATTTTGACACGTTTCAAGCAAAGGTTAGTACTCTAGAAAGACCTGGTTACTGGTTTACTATGAGCGCCATCTCTGGGTTATTGATTGATGTGTTATATATATATATGTAATGATTTAATTTTATAATCTAATAACTTCTCTCAATAATAATTTAATTTTCTATTCTATCACATTCCCTAATTCAAAAGTAAAGCATTCATTCTTATTTCCTGATCCCTTTCCAAATTATCCTTTTATTTATTAGATCACATGCTCATAAAATTTATTTAATCCTTTTTTCCCACAATCATAAGTTTGTCAAAATAATCCGTTCAGACTCCTTGTCTATCATGATATTTTTCCAGCATCCCTAATACTGTACCACATGGTACATGACATTTCTTATGAATTTCCTATTATATAGTGGGATACTCAGAAAATTGGAGCACTTTTTATAATCTCTCCTTTGCACAGGCTCTACGGTAAAACCGCTCAAAAATTACATCGTTTCTTCGGCTCGGCAGGCTGGCCGACCTTGCACAGCATCTTTTTATTGAATAACAAATAAATTCACTACTATGAACTTAAATTTGACTTGCCTTCTTAATTGATCTAAAATTGTTTTCAACTACAGCATGATTCCTCAAGTAAATTCGTTAATTCAGCAGCAGTCCTCAAGTAAATTCGTTATATATATATATATATTCTAATTATTTTAAATTACTTTTAAAACATGCAACGAAAATTTTTTACAAAGAAACTGATCATTAATGAAGATGTTGTAAGGAGTGAAAAAAATTACCAAAAAATTAAAAACAATAAGTATAATAAATTCATTATCAAGTATATGACTTATAAGCAATCAAATTACTTAAGAAAGATATCTATTTTTGATAATTTCCATTCATTTGATTTGCATCTATCATTATATTCTCTTTGGATTAACAATTAAAAAAATAATTTACAATATTTTAAACATAATAAAAAAATATTGTATTATTTTAAACAAACTTGCAACTTTTATTATGTTTATTAACCACTGTAATGCAATATTGTACTTACTTGTACATTAGTATATCTGCACTCTGTAATATAGGATAGATATACAATCCAAGAGGAATATTTTCAACAGAGCCAACTTTATCCTGTAAATAATTCATAAACCTTTAAAAGAAAAGCAATAATTTTTAAATTAGGTTCCAGGCAAAAAGCCAAAAAAAAAAAAGTTCACTTAAATGGCTAAATGTGAAAAGGAATCATTCTTGTTAACTTCATAAAGTTGAACTGCAGTAAAATAAGATATCATTTGATAGAAAAAAACACAATGAAAAACTTTTTAATTTGCACATAATTAAAATGTTAACAATCCATACGATTTGTAATGTTCCCATTCCCTTCTATCCCCAGGCAATGATTCAGAAGTCTCCACTATAAGGTGCTAGAAATGTTGCCGTAGAAATGGAGGAAGAGAATGTTTGATATAAAGACAGGATGGTTGAATAGTGAGGGAGAAGCAGCAGAGGTATAAGCCTTTTAGACCCAGAATAAACTTTTAAGTTTTAAATGTTATAACACATTTCACTCAAATAATGAACCATAAAACAGACTTGCAGTCTGGCAGGAAATATTGCATTTTGAGTTTGTTTGGGATTCTGTAATTTTATGAAAATTCTGATTCCTTTAATGTACTAATTGCAATGGCTTTTCTAGTGAGAAGGAAAAAAAAAAAAAAAAAGGACTTTCAAATCATATCGCTCAAGAAATGCGCATCAAGAATATTTCAGATATGACCTTTGTTTCATTGAAGGATGCAATTTTGAGAAATAAACATTATGAAGAATTTGTGGGACTAATGCGGAAAGGAATAATGGAAGAGAAGATAGAGCAAAGGAAAGAATGGGATAAGCAGCAAAAAGAATCGGAAGAAAGGGATAGCCAATAGCAAAAAGAAATGGAAGAAACTTAAAAAAAAAAAAAAAAGGAAGAAGTCTTACATTACAAAACTTAAGACTAAATCTCAAAAGAGATAGACATTAGAGGGTAACTACTTTACAAGGTGAATTCACCAAGAAAAAAGGTAATACAAAAATTCCAAGTAAAATTGAAGAAAATGATATCAGTATAAAAAAACAAAACAAAAAGTGAATATGTCTTGAAAAACTACTTCAGTCTCAACATGAAGAATTTGCTTCTGAATTGAGGATAAAAAATTACGAAATTATCTAAAATTATGATTTTACAAAATAATTGTATGATTTTACAAAGAGGACAATTTAATCTCTTCTTGTCATCGCTTCCAATAAGACAATGTCTCCTTCTCTTATTTTACAACTTCTAGTGAATTTTGTGCTTGTTGTTTTCAAAGTTCCCGGATATTCTTGGCGAAATCTTTTCTTGAAAGCCTGGTAAACATTTTGGATATAACGCAATCTACATTTATAAAAGTTAGAATTAAAATCATGTTTTACAACTGGCACTGAATGATTTTGTATTTCCCGTAAAAAATTTCCAGAAATTATGGAAGTGAAACTTGAATCAGCCGATACAACTGTTGAAGATCTATCATTTAAGATAGCATCACAATTACACAAAACGGTACACATTTCCTCATAACTAAGGCAAGCTCTCCCAAGAACTTTTCTTAATAATCTTTTCATCATTCCTATGAAATGTTCCCACCAGCCACCCCACCATGGAGCACCTGGGGGAATGAACTTCCAAATAATGCGTTCATCGGCTCCTTTTTTTTGAAATTTCATTGAAATCGATTGAAGCAAGTGCATTGCATACCCCAACAAAATTTGTCCCATTATCAGTATAAATTATGGATGGTTTCCCACGTCTAGCAGCAAAAGGATGAAACACTTTTAGAAATGTATCTGTCGTTAAGGATGTAACCAGTTCCAAATGAACACAGTGGTACACTGCACAAGTGAATAGGCAAATTCATGCCTTCTTATATTCTCTTAGAAATATAGGTCCAGCATAATCTATGTTGGTTATTTGAAATACTGAGGCATCTTGTACCCAATCTCTAGGAAGTGGTGGTGCTAGTGGGTTAACATTTTTGTTTGAATAACATTTAAATGTTATACAAGTTTTCAAAACGGATAACAAAACTCTTCTTTCTGCTAATATCCAAAATCTTTCTCTTTAAGAATTTAGGAGGTGAGAAACTCCAATATGTCCTTTTAACTTATGTTCTTCCATTATTAAACTTCTTACAAGAGGATGATCACTTGGCAAAATAGCAGGAGTTCTGAAATCAGATGTATCTCCTCTTTGAAATAAACCCATAATCGATGAATGGATTAAGACTTCAAATATGTTTATCTTCTATTTCTTTAAAGGATTCATTTTGTATTAAACGAATCAAGAAATTTTCTACTTCATTTATCTCAGATACAGTAAGCTCATCTTTTCTCTTGTTTTCATGCTTACAGCTGTAAACAAAGTGACATATTCAAAACTACAAGTCTGATTGTCTTATGACAACTTAAGAATCTAGTAGTAACTATTTCACTAGCATTAAGATTTATTAAGGTCGAAATAATCTGTTTCTTTTTCTAAACAGCTATTTCTTCTTCATCAGCGCTAAAATCTTCTTTTGGATATTCTTCTAGTGATAAATATAGCCATTAAGGGCCTTCCCTCCATCTAGATTTAATTAAATAAGAAACAGAGCATCCTCTACTGGGCATATCAGCAGGATTCAGTGATCCTGGTATGTGCCTCCAAGATTCAATCGCTTTATTTCCTTAATTCTGTTGCGAACAAATGTGTCCCATACTTCATTCCTCTGTATCTAAGCTAGTATACAGTAGATGAATATGTCCAAAAATAAATATCATCAGCTTGAAATTCAGGTATTATGCTGGATGCTAAATGTGCACATATTGTAGCTCCAAGAAGTTCCAATCGAGCTATTGTTGTCTCTTTCCTTCCGCTGAGTGCAACTCTCGCTTCAGCTTGCATAAAAGGGCCAGGCGCCTTTTATCTTGGCCTTTCAATGTAACCATTAAAGTTTGCAAAATCACATTTGGTGTTCTTGCCATATTGGTGAGGGTTTCATCTCACTGAGGTGCTGCATCCGTATTTTTATCCCTACTCATGCTAACAGGTACTGGAGATTTTGATTCAGCTTGAATATTTCTACATAAAAGTATGCGGTGTTTCTTCCCACAAATCACATACGATGTTCATTTTTTACATTTAGCTATTACATGTTTTCTGTCTAAACATAAAAGGCAACTGCGACTATTTAGAACTGCTTTTTGCCTTTCCTCAGATGACATCTTTCTAGCTTTAAAGCAATCACCAGATGCATGATTTCCAGCACAAAAAATACATGCAGTTGAATTTTGTTCAGATGTTGCTACTAGAGTAGAAGCAGAAGGTGTTTTGGAAAATTCTATATGGTTTTTGAAACCAAAGTGTTTAGCATTCCCAGGCTTAGGAGTCTGATATTTAGTAAAGCACTGAGTAGCTATAGATACTCTCCCTTCACCTTCAATTTCCTCGAGCAAAAATGAAATAGTTTTGCTTTCTCCTCAACTAATTTAAGTTTCGAAATTCTTTCGTCTAAAGATAAATCATTTTCATTCTTCTCAAAATCATTTAAAGCTCTTGTAAACAATCTCCTAAACTGAGATCGTTTGCACTTCAAAACATCAATTATAAATAAATGAAAGAATTCTACTAACAGATAACAGTCCTGTCACGGACACCATATATTTAGAATTCTCTCTGAATTCTTTTCCACTAAAAGCTATTTATTACTCTGAAATAGCTATCTATCTCTCATAAGTTATTTATTACTCTAAAATAACCTTTTTACACATACTTTAAATGAGGAAACTCTAATTTACCGACAGTAAATGCCGTTTTTATAATATGAGAGAACAAAGATGCGATAATTCTAAAACATATTTTGTAACAATACAACAAAGACAATGTTGCCATTTCTGAAACATAAACTATACAAAACATAGATAATGAATTACAAAACCTATACAGTAAAGAAAACGATAACATAATCAACCGCTTGAAGCTCGTGCAATATTACTCAGAAGCTGCAGTTAGAAAAATGTAAACAAAAATAATAGCATCAAAATACTGTTCAGCTTGTTTACCATAGCGCCGTTCAGGCAACTGCCAAGTAAAGCCACAGCTGAGGTTCTGTAACCAAGACTAATAGATGGATGAGCTGAAGAAATGCAATAGGGAGAAGATCAGTTCACCTAATGATGGAGGTTCTAGCAGGTTGAAAGCACAGTTGCTTCTTGCTATCATTGGAATTTCACAGTAGGCTTGAACTGATTTTTGATTCTCATGCATACTTGATTTCCATAGATCCTTTAAATTAATACAACCTGTTTATTTAACTTGTGAATGTTTTTGGAAATAAAATGTGTAATTCTAGTTTGGTGGTCATCTCTGTTTCCAGAACTTATTGATAATCTAATGAGTTTTAATCCAATGGTGTATTGCAAGTACAGGCTGAAAATGAACAGTTGTAAGCAAAAATCATTGAATGGGACTAAATGTTTGAAAATAAATCTTGTAAAATGTGTAATTCTAGTTTGGTGGTCATCTCTGTTTCCAGAACTTATTGATAATCTAATGGTGCATTGCAAGTACAGGCTGAAAATGAACAGTTGTAACCAAAAATCATTGAATGGGACTAAATGTTTGAAAATAAATCTTCTTATAAATCTTCCACTGATTTAAAAACAAAACAAAACCAGTTTCATCAGATGGAAGCTCTAATA